>VZTZ01004319.1:0-30577 GCA_013400955.1 Drymodes brunneopygia
TATTGTAACCTAAGACACAGCCCCATCCAGGGATGCTGCAGCAGGCACAGCCAAGAGCTTCACCCATTCATTGTTGTTTTCCTTTCCAGGCACTGAAAATTGCTGCGTGGGAAGAGAGGTGTCTGAAGGTGATGAATGGCTTTGCTATGTTTGCCAAGCAGATGTTTTCCTTTGATGGGCACCAAAACACTTGGGCTTGCCCTCCCTGGCTGGAAGAGTGAAATTCCCTAAAACTGCTCACAAATAGAGGCCAAATTGGAAGTTTCAAGAGAAAAAGAGGAAGGTTGGAGGTGCCATTGCAGAGGAGGGGAGAGGCCAAGCTCACCCATCTGAGATATGTGATGTCCATGTGCTGCTTCTGCCTCAGCCAAGGGGATTTTCCAAAGACCTGGATGTGAGCAGGGCACACTCCATCCTTCCCACCAGTCCTGGCTCGTGGGAACTGGGTCAGATGAGCATCCCTGAGCCTGGAGGTGCGGAACCATGCTGGGTCCCAGGGATGCAGCACCCCAACGTCAGCTCCTTGGTTTGCGTGTTGCAGTCGGGGTTTTCCCATAACAGGAAGATTGTGGTGTTCCCTCTGCTTCCTTGAGGAGCAGCATGTGGGCTGTGAATCATGCCTTGGGTAGCAAAAAGGAGATCTTTAGGGCTAGCTCCATCTCTCCCTCCATCCATCTCTCCATCCATTCATCCATCCATCCATCCATCCATCCATCCATCCATCCATCCATCCATCCCTCCCTCCATCCTTCCATCCCTCCATCCCTTCCCAAGTCATTGCACCAAACCCAGGTGCTCCCTGTCATCCCAAGCTCTCTGCCACTGCTGCTTTCCTCATTTTAAATTCCATCATTTATCCTGCTTTATCTGCTCTGTTGGGGATGTATTAGTGCTTTCCCAGGAGCAGAACCCTGGCAGCTGTTGGGCTGCAAAAACTTCAGTGGGCCGGGATGGACAGATCTGTTCAGAGAAACATTTCTAAGCTACAAAAAAACCCCCCAAACCAACAAACTTATTTATTTTCCATAGCTTTCTTTTTGGGTTTTTTTTAACTCCTTAGCTGTTTCTTCAAGGCATTCTAGCCCCAGCAGCATCCCGTGGTGAGAAGTTCCCTGGATGAACGCGCAGCCTTAGCTCACCTCTGCCAGGGCAGGGACCTGGCACTGGAGCATCACCAGTAATTTTCCACCCATCTCCACGCTGTGGAAATACACCCAGGCATGGAAAAAGCCTAGAAGGGAATAAAGAAGACACTTGGCCAGTAGAGCTTGGCCGGCTCCCAGCTCAAGGAATGGCTTCAGGTTCATCCCCAGCTCTCCAGTGCTTGGCAGGCTCGGCTGCCTCAGCTCCTACAGACGGGACAGGCCTGCAGCATCCCTGCCAAAACCCCGCTGCTCCTGCTCTGACAGCTCCCTGCACCCACGGGTTTGCTGCAAGACAAAAAGGGCGGGAAGTGGCCTTTTTGTGGGTTTTGTTGGGATTTTTTTCCTTCATTCTCACTGCGGAGAAAAGGAGAAGGAAATACTTGGCACGGAGGGCGGAGCGAGGGGGAGGTTGGGGACGGCGGGGATGGGGAGGTGGAGCGGCCTCTTTATGAGGCTTTAAATGCTCCAGCCAAAACCCGCATTAGCCTGATGAGTGAAAGGAGGTTTTTACGAGGGCAATAAGACGTCCCAGCCTGCCAGGGCAGCGATTGCCGGCCCGCGGCCTCGGGCTCTTCGAGAAGCCGCTGGTGCTCCTGCTGCAATTCGACTCCAGCTCGCCAAGAGAGTCCGGCCCGTTTCCCAATCTCGCGGTGCTAGTCCTTCTTACCTCAGTGGTGCAGCAATAACCCCCGGAGCCATCAGCACCTCCCACTGCCGGCGGCTGCAGAGCACAATATGTTCCCAGACAAGGCTCCTCACACCCTGCGCAGCCCCGGCAGACAAAGGCGGCTTCCCAAATCCCGCGAGCATCCTTCCCCCAGCAGCTTTCCACGGAAAACACCCTCGGAGAGTCGCTGTCCCCAGCCCACCTCCTCGAGAACTCAGGGTGGTGAAACAGGCTGGGAAGGGGCACCAAGGGCAGATGTGACCGAGGTCTGGAATATCCTGATGAGCCCAGGGAAGATAAGTGATGAGAGGGTGGTGACTCACTGCCTCTTGTGCAAAACCCACGACCATCCAATGCATCCAGCATGTCCGAAGGAGATGTTTCTCCATAGGATTTCTCCTGACACAAAGGATGCAATCAAAAAGCAATTCCTGGAAGAGGAAGCCACCTAGGACACTGAGACCATTGCCAGCTCACTCTGCTGGGTGCAGAAGCTCACTGAGGTCTGAGGTTTTCCTGGGATCCTCTGCTTCAGCCGATGGTTGTGGAGGAAGAAAACCCATCAGCGAGGTGTTGGTCCCATGTTCAAGGCACAGGGTAGCAGTCAATTCCTGGGGAAAGGCTGCCCAAGGGTTGGCCAAGCTCCAGGGTCAGGACTGGCAGGCCTGAGCAGGATCAGGAGCAGGAGGGGCTTACTTGGTGGAGGTGGACATGAAGGAAACAAGATCTCCCCATTCCCAAGGTGGCTGAAGGGAGCTGGAGACGCTAGGTTTTAACCCCACGGGAAGAATGAGTCAGTAGGAGCCAGTCACTGGGGTGAGCACAAGGATCTGTTATCACCAGGATCTGTTATCGGTGGAAAATCTGTCTCATTAGGGCATCAAAGCAGCTCCTTGTGTGCCAAGAGGAAGGGGGAAGGGGAGGAAAGGAGGACAAAGATCCTCTATGCCGGGCAAGGACAGTTCTGTGGCCCCCAGCCCCTCTGGAATGGTGCAGGATGAGGTTCAAGGCCCCGTGTCCTTCCATTTGAGAGCTTCTCCAGCCCATCCTGACAGCTGCCCAAGGGCTGGCGGAGTGGGAGGGGAAAGTCTCGCTCTCTGACAGCACCACGGAGCCAGAGCTGGGCCCAGCGTGTTACCTTGAAACTATGTGAGTAAACAGAGAAGGCTCCTCTTCCTGCTCCCACCTCAGCAATCAGGCTGCAGGCTGGAGCAGACAGCCCGAATGCACCCTGGCAGATCAGGGGGTCTCCTCTGCTGAGTCCTCGGGCCAAGCCACCCAGTTGAGGAGGACAGTGAAGCTCCAGTTGGCCTCCTAGGACATTCCTTCTTACATGGAGCTTCTTGGAGATGTCCCACCAGGAGGAGAACATCCCTTTCCCACCACTTTTGGTGTTTTTATAACCTGTGTCACCGTTTTTTGGTGCTGAGCAGCAGCGACACTCATGGCTCACCCTGACATGGGAGAGTGGAGCCAACTGGAAAGAGCCCAGCTGAGAGACTCAGCACCGGCTGGGAGGAAGAAGCGGTGATCCTGCAGGAGGAAGAGGAGATGATCCCACAGGAGGAAGAGATCCTGCAGGAGAGGGACCTCCCTGCTGGCACAGCAAAAGCCTCTGAGCTCCAGGGATCTGGTGGCCACTTGTGCAGCCATGAGTCCCACTGGATCCTGATGCCTTCCACCTTGGTCCCTGGGGCTCCTGCAGGAGCCTGGCTCTTCTCTGTGGAAAACTTTCATCCATCTTGGATGTCCTCTTTCCCATCAGTGCCACGTGCTGAGTGTTCCTAGAGGAAGAGGAGAGACTGCCCTGGACCATCCCAGAGGGAAGAGAGCAGCCTCCAGAGCAGGGCTGGAGCGAGCCCAGAGCCAGGGAGCCTTGCAAAAGAATGAAGTGTTTCCAGGACTGACAGCGGTTTCTGCAGGCAGGAAGGGGGAATAAAATGGTCAAATTCATCATGATTCCATGCCTGTCCTCCCACACAGAGTAAAGGAATGTGAGAGATACCACAGGAATGCCATGCAAACACCCTGGAGAGGTGAACCCACTCCTGACCCCAGCCAGGAGGGAACAAAAACTGTTCTAAAGACTTTTGGAGCATCTCGGTGCATCCGTGGGAGGCTTGTGGGCACTGGATGGGTGGGAGGCGGCCTGAGGAAATACTGAGCACATGGACACTAGAGATAACTGGTGGAAAATAGAGTCCAGAGGTGTTACAGAGCCTTGTAGTCATTCCCACACTGGGAATCATGTAGAAATAAATAAATTAACCATTCCAGAGCTTTAGGTACATGCGCAGCATCAGTGCTGGCACAGACACAGGGATTCTCTTCGGGAACAAGGCCACAGATGGGAGGAGAAGGGGAAGAAGGTCTGTGTGTTGCTGAGGTTCAAACTCGGTGACCTCAACTAGAGCAGGAAAAAAGGGAGGGAGGAAAAAAATAAAAGAGGTAAGAAACAGCAGCTTTCTCAGGCTGATCCCTTGCAAGGCTTACTTGGAGTTACATCATGGTGCTTATTAGGATGCAGATCCCTGAGAGCCTCAGCTCCAGAGCCTCTGGAAGGGGGGATGGTGGCACCCCAATCCCAGCTGTGCCACTGAGGCCAGCTTCCCAAACAGGGACACTGCTGGTGTCCCCACAGAGGGACTCTGCTTCGTTTGGGAGCCCAGGGAGCTGAGGGGTGTTGGGGCACGGGGCTGGCTCCTGGCTGTGCTCATCCTGGTGTTCCTGTGGCTGGGACAGCACAGATGCTGCTGGCCAGAGCAGAGGGCAGCTCTGCAGCTTCCCTGGCTCAGCTGACACCACACCCAAGGCTCTTCCTCACCACACAGCACTGAGCAAGGTGGTTTCCCTGCCCTGGCTGCTCTCTTCCTCTGAACCAGGAATGCTGGGGTGTCCCTGGAGGTGCCCAGGGAACAAATCCAGGCAGGGGCTGTTCCCAGTGGAAGGGCAGGATGCAGAGGGGGTGCTCACAGGGGAATTCCAGCCCAGGAATTTCTGTTCCTGGGTGTGAGATTCCTGCGAAAGGCCTTTTCTCATGCCCCAGGATCCTCCTGGTGCTGGTGAGAAACTGTGCCATGGGACGGTCCTGGATATTCCATGGGTATCCTTGGTTTTGGGGGTGTTTCCTGAGGCACCCCAGTGCCTACTGAGAGAGCAGGGAGCATGTCAGGAGCATCCCCAGCGCTGCCACCGTGCCAGGACTTCCCACAGAGGGAGCATCCAAACGTGCCAAGCTGAGCTGAGCTGTGGAATTCAGCGCTGGAGCCACGGACTCCAGGCCTGTGTCCTGAGGCTTTCCTCAGCTTTGGACGGGTTCCATCAGCCTGTGGGCTTCTCCCTCCCTGCATCCTCCCCCAGGGTTTCGCAGGATTTCACCTCCCATACTGGGAAACAAAAGCAAAAAGAAACACCATGGGCTTTTTATTCTGAAGCGCAGGAACAGCGTGTGAATGCCCGGGCAGTAATTCAGGCGGGAACATGGAGCTGGAAAGCTTTCAGCTCCCAAGCTCGACCCAAGCCTCAGCACTTGGCTTTGTGCTGCTCATTCATCCACAGGGTTATTTTTGGATTCCTCCTCCCGGGAGAACAGGATTGGTTTTGTTTTCAGTGTTCCTTGGAGAGCAGCTTGCTGAGGGAACGGCTTAGCAGAGAAAAACCCTCTTGGCTGGTGGGGTCTGCTCGATTCCACGATTCCGGGTGGGAAGGTGATGATGCCTCGTGTCCTTTGGGGATTTATTCCCACTCTGCTCTTGCTGGGGTTTGGATATCTCATTACCTAGAGATAATTATCTAGAGTTAATGAGGTACCTGCATCTCTGGGTTGCTCTGCATTGTCTTTATTGCTTTCCTGGGGCAGCAAGCAGTGCAGGTTGGGATATTTATTTATTTACCAATAACTGTAGGCCCTGACAGGATCCAAACCAAAGTTTTGAAGGAGATAAAGCTGGAGAAATACTGGATGAGCAACCAGACCTGCCCATGCCTTATTATTTTTTTTTTAGAATCATAGAATGGTTTGGGTTGTAAGGGACTTTAAAAATCATCCAGTTCCAGACCTAATTCTCTCCTAGTTCAGCCTAAAAAGGGGATCTTATCCTGGATGGAAGGAGATCCAGAGCAAGGAGGAGTGGGAGAAGCTGTAAAGACCCACCCCAAAAAACCTCAGAGCGTGGGATCTGACCTCCAGGACAGGGAGAGATGTGGGAGTGGGAATTTCAGAGGACGTTTGGGTCTCCTTCTCTCACTGCCAGCACTCAGTGGAGGCTTGGAAGGAGCTGGCAGCTTCCAGGGCTTCAACTCCTTCTTGGCTCCAGAAGAAATGAGTAGGATGAGGAAACGTGGATCTCTCTTCACAATAAGTGTACTTTAAATTTAACCACAATGGCAGCTGTTGGGAGCCCTCCCTAATCCTCCCCTCCCACCACTCCATCCCTTCATCCCTGTTTTCCTGTGCCCCTCTCCTCCAGCCAGGCTGTGCATGGTGGGAGATTGGGACTGTCTGTACAGCTCTCTTATTCCAGTTAGCTCGATAATTAGAGCCTCCTCAGGGGTGCTGCTGCCACCAAGGATGTCTCCGAGGGGAGAGCTGCTAACGAGGCAGGGAAGTCCCCAGCAGGGGCCCTGGGGATGGTGTTGAGGTGGGATAAAGTCCCCTCTTGGACAGAGCAACAGGTGCTGGTGTTGATGCCTTAAGTTTTAGCTTTTACAATTTTCAGATGCTGTACTGCATTAGTGCATAACTCTGAGCTCCACAGAGAGTGTTAGTGAGCTCTCTGCACATTTTGGGCAGGCAAAACAATCCTTCTGAGCCTGGGAACCAAGGTCATCCTCAGCTTCAGGCCCCAAAAAGTATAAACAAAAGAGATTTGGAGGGGGAGCAAACCAGGGGAGTATTACTTCATTACCTGAAGCTGTAATTGGACAATTAACCTCTGATATGTAAACAGACCAAACTTATCTCTGTCTGAAAATCTCGTGACCATTGCCCATCTTGGGTGAAGCCTCTGTGAGGCTCCTGCACTGCCCAAGGTGTTTCTATTGAAGGCCTTTAATAAATACCCACTTTATTCTCTTAGCTCTGTCTAACCTCTGTTCTAGGTAGCCGCTCCAAGGCATCAGTGTCCCAAATTCCTTGTCGTACCCAGGGATTTGCCTTCGTTTCGTACCTGGGACGTGTTTCAGGTGTAGAGGAGGATCCATCCATCTCCCACTCACCTCCAAATGGCTCCTGAGCCAAAGAAACCATCTCTGCTTTGGCTCTATTGGATAATTTGGGGGTTGCCAGATGATTTGAGGAGTGGGGAGGGGTTGTCTGGTTCCAGGAGCAAACCTGAGGTCTTTTTGGAGGGATGCTGTGTTTAACAGCAGGGAAGCTGCAGGGTCTGTGGCAGCTTTAAATCCCACCTCTCCCTGTCACCAGGGGATCAGTTGAGCAGCTGATCTCTCCTGAGCCTAAAGCACAACTTCATGAGGAAGCAGATCAAAGAAAAGAGGGGGGGAAAGAGGGAAAAGGAATGAATGGAGATGTTCCTGGACAGATCTGCCATGGGAAGAGGAGATGGACAGGCCTGTGAGCTGTGCCACCCACCCTTCTCCATCACTGGAACCCCTGGCCAGTATCACTCTGGGTTCTGCCCTCCTAGAGGGGGTTAAATCCTTCTGAGGGGCTGAATTAGCACCAGGACAAACTGGGGAGCAAAAGCTGGGACAAGAACTGACCCTTTTGGGAGAAGTGGTGTGGCTGGGGAGCAGCAATGAACTCCAAGTGCTGCCTGGAGCTGGGAACCTGATGCTGATATTCCCACCTGGAGCCCCCCCATCCCTGTGTGTGCCAGGGTGAGCCCCAGGATGGGTGTCCCACCTCGGACACGGAATTTGGGGACCCTGCAGGCAGTGGCAATGTGAAGCCAGCAGGTTTCCTGAGCACTTGGAAGGAGCCACAGCCGAAAAAACAACAGACTGAGATGCTGAGGCTGAGAAGCCTCAAAAGAAAAATTGAAAACCACACGGCCAAAATTTGACTAAAGCAGTCAAATCCTCACCTCCCTGGGCTCACAGCAACCCCTGTGGGAATGGTGGGGCTGCTCCCATCACTGCATATCAAACAAAGAGGATGCTGATGGCTGGAGGGGCAAAAAGGGTGGGAGTGACCATGCCCTGAGTGGGAATCCCCACCCCCCTTTCCCCCCAAAAGACACATTCCCGAATCTTTAAAAATTAACATAAAAATTAGAACAATAAAATAAATGTTAAATAATGGGGGGTTTTTTGAAGTTGATGTCTCCTGTGCCAGCAGGTTTGATGCCTCAGCAAGGAGCTGCTCAGGTCATCTGAGATGCTAAGGCAGAGAAACCACAGAGAAAGTTGAGAGAAGGAAATTCACAGGAAAAAGAAAAGAACAGCAGGTATTTCCTGAGACAACAGGTAGAAACTCCCTCTCTGTGCCAGGGAAATGTAAGAGTGAGAAAATGTTGTAGAAATTTAGTTTTCAGCGTCCAGCTGGATGCCTGGCAGCAGGGATGTGGCCAAACCGGGATGGGGAAAAGTGTTTCTTGTGAAGTCATGCAAATGTATGAGCCAACTCAGGCTTAAAGGGATTATCTGCCGTGTGGAGGGAATTGTGATGCTGTTCAGTGAGGTAAAAATTAACACTGATGGTTTTAATGCCCAGAACTCCAAATAACAAGCTTTATTATCCACCCATTTGCTTGTTTTGATACATAATCACTATTCTGTGTTGCACACTAATATGTAGTATCTCATAATTAAATGTAATAACTATTCTCTAATTGCATTTGCATTTGACCAAAGAAAATATTAATAGCAACACCTGATCGATGAGCTGCAGACAAAGCAGTGGCGTGTAAACTTCGGAGCCAAGGCACTGGGAATTCAGCACCAGCTCCTCCCAGATCCTTGTTTCTTTGCTGCTGCTACAAAACTGCTATAAATTAAAGCTGTACGTGGAAAATAGTGTTTGTGAGGCCAGGGAGAGGATAATTCAAACCCTGCCTTCTCCGTATTTGTTCAATGAAGAAATAAAAAAATGGAATTTTTTTTTTTTTTGCTTAGAAATCTTTATTTCTCACTGCCTGAGGGAGCTGAGTCTCTGCCACTGCTTCAGTCCACGGCCTTGGGCAACGCGCTTAATCTGCCAGGATCTGTGTCACTGGGTTAATCATATTTACGTGCCTTTTATGAGGGTTAATGATTAGTCCGGGAATGTTGGCCTGGACTTTTCCAGACGCGACTCCTCAGATAAATGCCCCATATTAATGCTTGGGGCTGGCGGGGGTTAAATCCAGGCGGAAGAGCTTTGCTTTGGGGCGGGGAGTGACCCTGAGGGGGCTCCGGAGCCACCCGCAGGCTGCCAGCGGATCCCTGGCTCCGCACACGAGATGGGAAAGCGATTTTTTGTGGGCGCAGGGACTGGTGACCGGCCAGAGCCACATCCCGCTGGGCTCAGCTGGAGGGAGGCTTCTCTGTGCCGAGAGTGCCCTATTCCGCAGGGAACTCCCCAATGCCTGGGCTGCAGTGGGGAATCCTCTTCACGGGGACCGCCAGTGTCACCGAAATTAGGAAATAAAAGTCCTTCACACCAGTGTGGTATTAAGGAGCTGACGTTTTTATCTGCCCGGATACAGGGCGGGTGACTCCGCCCGAGGTGCGCTCATGGCTCAAGATGATACAAGTCTTCATTAACCGGTGCGGATTTAATCAGAAATTGTTACATGTGAAGGCCTGGCTGAGCTGTGCGCGTCTTTTTGAACAATTCGTTACCCGTGGAGCCCCTCAATGGGCTTGGGCTGCATGGAGCTGTTCCCGAGCCCTCAGCGTTCCACCTCTCACCCTGTTCCACGGACTGAGACTTCGGCCTCAACACCTGCACTGGGGGGACCCCTCGATGGGGGTCCGCTCTACTGGGGCTGCCTGGAAGTGGGGGGACACCCCCAATGGCACCGCCTGTAACTGGGGGGTCCTTAATGGGGGTCCCTCCCTAATGGGGACTGCTTGTGAGGAGAGCCCCCTTAATGTCCTCCTCTCTACTGGGGTCTAGCCTTAATGGCAGGGTAGTTCCTAATGGGGGTTGCCTGAAAGGGTCTCTTTAATGGGGGCTCCCCTTAATGAGGCACCGAATAATGGGGGCTGCCCTTCATAACGCTCCCCCCAGGGTGGGCTCCCTCCTCTCTAACGAGGGGCTCGCTGCACCGGGGACCCCTCCGTGCAGGGGATCCCCGACTGCCGGTGTTCCCCGTAACGCGGGGCATGTCCCCGTCCCGAGAGTCCCCTCTCCGAGCCCGGGGGCACAGCCCCGCGCAGCTCAGCGCACATGTGGCCGGGCTGGGCTGTCCTCTCTTGTCCCGTCCCCTCCTCCGGCCGGCCCACACGCACACCCAGCCCTCCTCCTGCTTCTCCACCTCCTCCTCCTCCTCCTCCTCCCACTTCCTCCGCACAAGGCGGGCTGCCGGCCGAGGAGGGGCAGCGGCCCCCCCGTTCCCNAGTGCGGGGCCGGAGGGATGCGCGTCCCGCAGGAGCCGCGGTGCAGCGGAGGGATGCGGGGGCAGCGGGGCGGGGGGACCCCCAGCCAGCGCCTCGGGGCTCCCTCGGCGGGTGAAACCCTCGAGCAGGGGGGGATCCGCGCACGCCTTCCTCGGGAGCGTCCGCTTCTCCTTGGGCCGTGCGAGGGAAAACGGGCTGCAGGCTCCGGATCCCGGGATTTTACCCATTTATGGACACTTTGGATCATGCGGCTGATTCGCAGCGTGAGCGCGCTCAAGCTCCTGCGAGAGGTTTGTTTTGGGCGCCGCCGGAGTGCTGCCCACGCGAAAGCGGTGGCCGTGGGTGTGCGGAGGGGACAGAAGGACGGACACGGCCACCCACCCCTGCCACATCCAAACCGCGTGTCCTGGCAGGGGCCTGCGAGCACCCAGGGGGTCCCAGCCGTGACCGTGTCCAGCCTTGGATGTGACATCGATGGGGCGGAATGGGATCGATGCGTTCTGGAGGGATTTTAATCCCCCAAGTAGAAGGGGACGCAGTCACTGAGCCCTTATGGTGACTGCTCGATGCTCCGTGAAGTTTTTGGGATTTTTTAATAAAAGTGAATATTCCTGGGCGGGGTGGGTTTCAACTTAATTCGCAGACAAGCCGTGGCTTGGTGCATGCATTCCGTAAGGATACTGCCCTAAAAAGCAGCTGCCTTGGTCCACGGCAAGGCTCCGGCTGGGATTTTGCCCTCCTTGGAGAAGCTCGGGTGCTGCAAACTTTGTGGGAAAAGGGACAAGACATGGAATGAGGGAGCCGAGATCGCTGAGGCCTCTTGCTTGTTCCCCCAAACGACCGAAGTTGAGGGGGGCGATGCCGGTGAGCTCATCCCAACCCGCCGGAGATGGGAAAGGTGACCTCCTCGGCAAGGATCCCAAAGTCCCTGAGGTTGTGAAACCAGGATTGCAGCCGGCCGGGAACCCGCCTCCTTAGCGGGGGATTGCGTGAATTCCGGGGAGCCCGCGGGCCCCGCTGCCGCAGCACCGCGGGAGGGCTGGGGATGCTGCGTGCCAGCGGCTTTAGGAGATTTTGTATCTCGATTCTCGCGGGTCGGCCGGGAGTTGGCGGCTGTTTTTTTGGCATCACGTGGCGTTGGAGGGGGCGGGAGGCTGCGCTGAGAGGCTCCCGCTCGGCATCGCATCCCGGGGAGGAAATTCCGGGGAGCCGGCGCGCTGCGCCCGGCACCCCGCTGATAACACACACGGGCGCATTGTTCGCAGCAAAAAGAGATGTCTGAGGTGTTCCCAACGTTCTTGGCAGCCCCAGGAGCCCCGCGGAGGAGGCTCCCGTGTCCTTTGGACACCCGAAACGCGGCAGATAAGGCTCTCTGAGGCCCGCCGGAGCTTATCAGGCAGGTTTCGCTGCTGGTGGCACGTGTTCCTCCGCGTTTGGTTTTACTTTTACTCCCTCCCCGCCAAACGGCCCCTTGTGGGGAAAAAAAACCCTGAGAAGAAGGCCGGGGAAAAAAAAATGAAAAGAATATGAAAAAAAAAAAAAAGAATAATGGGTTGTGTTTATTCCCCCCGCTGCGATTCCCAGCTGTGGGGTTTTGGAATTAATGGCTGCGTGTGTTGGGATTCTCCCAAGCATCCCCCCCAGCCCAGCCCTGGTTCCCACGCGTGCCTCTCCTCCCCCGCTGGCTGCGAGAGGGAAAAGGCTGACGGTGGCACCAAGAGCAGAGCAGATCTCGTGGCGTGGCGCAGGTGTGCAGATGGCACCAGCGGGGCACAGTCCCCGTGGGTTTCCTGGGGAGAGGGAGCCCCTGAGTGCCCTCACCCTAATTTGTTTAATGAGCTCAGCCCTATCAGACGCGGCCGCTGCTGTGGGATTTGTCCTGCTCTGCAAGAATTTCAGTCGGAGGTGGGTGAAACAGGGCGATTGCATCGTGCCGGGTGGCGTCACCCGATCCTGTGTGACAGCAGGGCCGGTGTCACAATATCCCCGCGCTGAGGAGCTGTGGATCCCTTCGGGGAAAAGGGAAGAAGCAGTGGGGAAACCTCGGGATTCACAAGATCGTGGATTTCTGTCCCAGCTTGGCCACCCCTGACACTGTCACAGCCGGGAAGGGATCCCATCGCCCTCGCACGCAGCATCTCCCACGGAGATGGATTCAAACACCGCCCTCCAAGAGATCCCTTTTGGAAGGAAAAAAACAACTCAGTCTGGAGTTTTCTTGGAGCATTCTTCACTTCCAAGGGAGCTGTTTTCCCTGGATCTAAGTGCTGGCAAATTTATTTGGTTCTGCACGTCTTGGAAATGACCCCAAGGCCTCATCCCGAGGATAAAGCTGTTGGGAATGATGTGGAGGAGCTGCTCCCAAGGGTGCAGGCAGGGAGGGAAGCACCGAGGCTCCCGTGGGGGTTTCCAGAGGATTCCAGGGAAGCAGTGGCCTTCCGGGGAAGCCGTGAATTGTTGGAACTTGCGTGAGGAACCCGCTGGGAAGGCTCAGTGAGGGGGGCAGCCTCAGTCGTGCTGGTTTGGGGTGAGCTGGGGAGCTCTGTCACCTCCCGGCAGAGCTGCAGCAGCACCAGCGGCTCCCTCTCTTATCTCCCCCCACAAGGCTCCCCCCATATCTGCTCTGTTTCCCCTGCTGTTGATGTGGCTTTTATCTTATCTCCACGTGCTCTTCCTCCATTTCCTCCTTGGCTTCTCTGCTAACGCTGCCACAAAAGGAAAAAAGCCCCAAATATGGAGGAAATTCTACTGCAGGTGAATTACCAAAATATGAGTATTGATCTAGCATCGATGCCCAACTCAGGACGGACAAAGACTCTCTAACAAGGCTGTTACAAAGTGTATTTATGTTTATTTCAGCGCCAGGCAGCTGTGTGGGATAGCTCCCTAATACACAGAGCAAAAGCCCAAAGCAATACAAGATCTACATATTTACAAAAGTCTTGAATATTCAAAATATAAGGATACATTCATCATATTGATACCTCCCCTTTCCCCGCTTCGTATGGTAATTAGTTGAATACTAATTAAGCATGCGTAGTTTGCCTTTTACTTTGGGTCAGTGGTCTTGAAATCAGAGGAGAGGGCTGGGGTGATGAAGTAAAACTTCTCTTCCTCTGTTTGAACTTTTTCGCCCTTTGGTTTTTGACAATACAAATTGCTTCTAAGGGAACTTTCGGTCCCTTCTGACATTTTTTCTTCAATAGGAAAATTAGTAACTGCCTACATTGTTTTAGATCTATGAAGCAATGCTTTCTGTTTCCCTATTGCAAGCACAGGTGAATAAGCATCTAAATGACAGATAATTGTTCAGTTACATTCCAGACTTGTTTCAACTGAGTTCTCTAGTTAATCATTGACTTCAGCTGGGTCTACTCACTAACTCTATTTTCTTTAAATTACTAAGTCTCTTTTAACTGGTTTCTACTAACTTTTTGTCTATGATTCTAATTTTTAAAACCCTGTGTTTCCCAGGGAGTCCATCCCTGGGCTTGGGGTTGCTGGGCCGTGCTGGGAGACGGGGGGTGACTTTTGGCCATGCTGGGAGGGTGCTGGGTGCTGCTCAGGTTTGTCCTGGGGCTGCTCAGGTGATGTACAGGATGCTCCAGTGATGTACAGGATGCTCAGGTGATGCTGGGGGGATGCTGGTGGATGGTCCAGCGGTGCTCAGGTGATGCTCAGGTGTCTCTGGGATGCTCAGGAGGTGCTGGGTGATGCTTGGTGGTGCTGGGAGAACACTTGGGGTTCTCGGGGATGCAGGACTGTGCTGGGACAGGCTGCCAGCTCCACCTGCTGGCACCCACCACCTGTCACTGCAGCCCCAGATCCCCTGAGGGAGAGCGTGAGCTGCTGCCCTGGGGTGAAAACCTCAAGTTACTTTACGAGGTGAAGCCGGGAATGGGAGTTTTGGGCACTCTGTGTCTGCTGCTCCTCACCTGAGCTGACCCAGTTTTGCTCCCTGTCGCCTGCAGCAGATGCTGGTTGAAGCTTTGGAGCCAAAGAAGCCAGAGCTCTCCAGGGCTTTTCCAAGGAGACAGATGGAGAAATGCCCAGCCAGCCCCCCAGGACTCTCCCCACGGGCAGGGAGGGTTGGATCTTGTGGAAAAGGGAGATTCCTGTGTCACCAAAAATCGGGAGGAAAAGAAAAACTCTCTAACACTATATTTGGAGTGATAGAGAATCAGGCATTGCTTTCTATTCTGGCCAGGATGTGCCAAGGAAATGATTCCAAACACACGTCCATAGCAGGATTTCCCCCAAACTTTATACAGTCAAAACCCATAGAAATGCATTGTTCCAACCTTCATTGGTGTAGAGTTGAGCAACATCAAGTATTTGGTTTCTCATTGGGTCCGGAATTCTCTCACCTCTGATGTTAATTGGATCTTCATTCCTTACCAGTCTGTCCCAGAGATGTCTCCATCTCCACCCCTGGCAGAGTCTGGGGTAGATGACTGCTGACCTTCCCTTGCTGTTCCACTGATGTTTTCTTGATGGTCTTTATTTTTCAGTATCTTTAGGCTACTCCCAGTCTGTTCTTATGTTGAGCTCATCTCCTAAAAAAAGCTAGAGAAAAATTCCTTTCCTCAAGCCAACGTTAAGTCAAGCCTGACTACAGAAATAAAATTTAGATGTTGTATTATTTCCAACAACATGACCTTCTGTCCCATGATACTGAAAATCACCACCGTGGCAGGAGATTTGGAGTGAGCAGCAGCAGAAGAGAACTGCTGGAATGTTCGGTGGTGTCAGAGGCCGGAATGTTAATGGTTAATGCCTCAAACAATCGAGCATTTGCAGTGAGTGCCCAGGTTGCCTGTTGGACAAGATAAGGGAAGAGGCTGATAAAGTCCTGCCAAGTGGGGTGATGCTTTTTGGTCCTGCCAATGTCCCTAATGAGCGGCTCAGCTGTGAAAACTCCCCTTAGCAGGAAAATCACAGCTCTGCCTGCAGGTATTCATCCCCTCTGATGGGCCATAATTGGCCTCTCGAACACAATGACACTTCTCAAAAGGTGTCACAGGCAAACAAAAACTCAGAGGTGTCCCGTGATCCGCATTACATCATCCAGGGTAAAACTCCCTGCCCCAGGGGAGGAACCTGGGCGTTCCCACCGAGCCTGAGTGTTATATTAACCCATGGAATTTGGTGTTTCCTGTGCTTCCCTCACCCCAGGTACATCAGCACAGCCATCATCACCATGGAATTGCAGCAGCCCAGTCTTGTTGGAAGATCCACAGGTGCTGGGATCTTTCTACTCTTACCCTTTCCTTTCATTTTCGTAGGCGTTTTCTGAGGTGTTGTTTTTATGCTTTTATATTTGCTGTATTACAGGAGATGATAACCGAAACAGCTCCACTGCAACCAAGTAGTTCTAAAATGAGCCCCATATTTATGTCTGTGTTTATAACACTGGTTATTCGGGGTTGTTTCAGCCTAATCAGCCCCCAGGGATCCATTAACAAGAACCTGGGTTACCCTCACCTTGTGGGGTGAGTTGTAACTCTGTCGCCCTGTGCCACCACAGGCTGCTGGCTGTGGGGACTTGCTTTGCTCATGGCTTATTCTCTCTTTTACTCAGGAAGGCCAGCTCCCCTCTCCCGTGGTGACACTGACAGCAACAAATAAATGGCCTCAAAACGGTACTCGGAGTCTGCAGACGCCGTGATTTTCCACAAGCTACCTCGCCTGGAGCCCGCCAGCGCCTTCCTGCCCGGCAAAGCCCCCGGCACATCCAGCCCTGTGCCCCACCCTGCCTCTGAGGACCATTTCAGCTACAAGGGCTCCTACTTTGCCTGCCCTCTGCAGAGCCCCAAGGGTCCTGAGCAGCCCCTGGCTGGCTGGAGTCCTGTGCCCGCCCGCCTGCCCTACAGCCCCGCCGCGCTGAGCCAGCCCGTGCCCGCCGAGGGGCCGCTGCTGGGCTGCCTGCTGTACCCACCCGCCAGCCTGGCCACCAGGCTGCCACCCCCAGACGCCCAGAAGAGCAAGGACAGCCTGAGCCAGGAGCAGCTGATGGCCAGGAAGAAGCTGGACAGCCCCAGGTGCCCGCTGCCGGTGAAGAAGCCGGTGGTGCTGAAGAAGGCGGCCTCAGTCCTGGCCCCCAAGCCGGTGTATGGAGCCCCCGCCTCCTTCCTGGCTCCCAGGATGGCTTTGCTGCTGGGAACGCAAGCTGAGAGCCTGCAGCAGCGCCCAGGGGAGGCAAACTGGGCTCTGCCCCCCACCTCCCAGCCTCTCCATCCCGGCGAGCCCCACCAGAGGAGTCCCTGCTCCGAGCACGGCCTCGCTCCGCTGCCCTCCAGCCTGGCCCTGCCTTCCAAGGAGCAGCTGGGCTCTCCCGCTGCCCTACCCCGCTATTGCAGCACCTTTGATAAGTACAGGCCAGCCCCCAGCAGCCCGTTCCCCAAAGCAAGCTGTGCCACTGCCCCGAGCCAGCTGCAGGTGCCGGAGGTGCCCAGCCTCAGCCCGGAGCCCTGGCCCAAGTTCCAGGCACCCGATGGCAGCGCGGTGACCCTGGAGAGGTCAGCCTTGTGCTGCCCTCCCCCGCCGTACCCGCTGTCACCCCACAGAGCTGGGCCCCTCTACCACCCCCCAGCTGCCCCTGCCGGGGAGCCCAGTGCCCTGCCCGGCTTTGGCTATGTGGGGAGCAGGGAGCCCTTTCCTGGCACCTACCTCAGGCCCCAGCTCCCCAGGAGTTACTTCCCCAGCCCCTTGGGCCCCTATGTGCCGAGGCCAGCGGGTGCCGGGCCGGGAGCGGTGCTGAGGGATGCTGAGCCACCCAGGGATGCCGAGCTGCCCAGGAGCATGGGGTACCCAGGGTTTGCTGGCAGCCTGGGTGATGGAGCCGTGTTCCACGCCTCCTTTCCTGGCCCGGAGCCGGGCTGTGAGCAGCACAGGGCGGGCAGCCCGCAGTGGCGAGCAGCACCAAGGCACAGCAGCGCTTTCCAACCTGTCTGCACCTCCGAGAAGCTTCCTGGGGATGCTGGTGGGCTCAAAGAGATGCTTCCTGAGAGAGGAGGGAGCTGGGAGAAAGCCAGGCAGGGGGAGGAGGAGCCGCTGCTCGCAGGGAGGAGGAACAGCAGCCCGGCCCCTCAGGACACCCCGCGTGGGGGAGCAGCGGAAGGAAATGCCTGCAAGGCCAAGGGTCCAGCCAAGGAGCTCAGCCACCCTTCTCCACCCGTGACCCCCCCAAAGGGGCTGGAAGAGCTGAGAGACACCAGGGCTTTGTCATCGTCCCCACCCATGCCTGTGATCCACAACGTCTTCAGCCTGGCACCTTACCGTGAGTACCTGGAGAGAGCCAAGGGCTCAGACCCCATCCTCTTCTGCAGGAAGCACCTGTGGGAGGACTCCCCACCCCAAACTACAGAGGGCAGCCAGGAGCCTGCTGCCCTCAGAGACCTCTCGGTGGCATCCAGCAGTGGTGCAGTGCAGAGCCCAGGGGAAAGCTGTTACGAGAGCATCCCAAAAAAGGCAAAGCCTGTGCCCCAAGAGCTGGAGTGTCAGGAAGGCAGCCCTGACGGGGTGGGCACTGAGGAGCCACCCCCTGATGACATGGTGCTGGACCTTAGCTTGAAGAAGAGACTGGTGGAAGCTGGGGACACCCAGAGACCCATTGGCTGTGGGGAGGGGATGCTGGACCAAGAGGACAAGGAGGACAAAGAGGCTGCAGGGGAGAAGGTGAGGTTGGGAGAGAGGACGCAGCCTCGGCTGCCTGAGGTGGACTCTGGGGACAGGAGCAGCTTCCAGAGCTCGGCCACCTTCATGTTCCAAAAATACAAGCTCTTGCCCTCCNTGCCTCCCAAAGCCCCCTCTGCCCCAGGGGAGGAGGGGGTCTTACTGGTGGGGCAGGTTGGTGGTGTCCCCCCACAGATCCCCTCCAGGCAGTACTTCACCACACTGCACACCTGGCTCTGCGACACCATCTCGGGCTCGGTGTCGCGCTCCCCGCCGGAGCTCCTGCGCCAGTGGCTGCAGAAGGCTCAGCCGGCTGAAGAGCTGGGAGTGGTGCCCAAATCCGTGCCCAAGCCCAAAAATGGCTCCAAGGCTGCCAATCCTCAGAAGCCCAGCAACGGCAGGGAGATCTGGCTGGCTTTCCAGGATGTGGCCGTGCTCCTCTCCAACCTGCTCTCCCAGTTGGAGACCTTCATGTTCGCCTGCCCTTTCCCCCACGTGGTCCGGGCAGGAGCCGTCTTCATCCCCATCCACGTGGTGAAGGAGAAGCTCTTCCCGAAGCTGCCTGGGAGCTTCGTGGACCAAGTGCTGCAGAAGCACAAGGTGGAGCTGCGTCCCACCACCCTCTCGGAGGAGAAGCACCTGAGGGACCTGGAGCTGAAGAGCTGCACCTCCCGCATGCTGAAGCTCCTGGCGCTCAAGCAGCTTCCCGAAATCTATCCCGACCTGCTCAACCTGCACTGGCACAACTCCATCCAGCAGCAGCTTGGTAGGTAGCTCAAAATCTCCTGGGGTTGGGTCCCTGGGGCTGTCCCAGGGCTGCTCCAGCTGCTCCTGCCCTCCAGGTGCTGCTGTTCTTGGGGAGCACCCAAAGCTGCCTCAGCATCTGTCCCGCTGAGGGTTCTGCCCAGCTTTTCCTCCGTGGGTTGTGGAGGGGAAAAGTTTGAGCTTGGAGGTCAAAAACTCATCCTGGGGGTATCAAGGAGGTTTCAGTCACCTCCAGGCCACCTCTGCCCATCTGCCCCCCACAACTGTCCCATCCTGCTGGTGACTTCACTGTCCTGTCCAGGTAGCCTTTCTTTGCTGCTCAAGGCCATTACCAGTGACTTATTTCTTCCAGGTTCAAGCTCAGAGAATGGCCAGCAGCCTTCCAAGTAGGTAACTCCTCTTCCACATGGGTTTATAGGAACTGATGGGATTTGTGTGTCACGTTGTGGAGGGGTTTGTGTGGGGATTTCATGTGATGATGGGCAGCTTGAACTGCCTGGTGAGGCTCCACTCCCTGGGCTGGGGAATATTGGGGATGTGGAGCTGTGCCCTCCCTGACCACTCCTTCCTCTCCCAGGTAGCTCTGGCATGGAGACACTGACAGCTGATGGCAAAGCGACAGCACGGAGAGATCAAGGAAAAGGAGGCACTGAGGATGTGCCAGGGGCAACAGCCAGATGATGTTGGAGGGAGTGGGACCTTGTCTCCAGAGCCCTGCAGGCAGATGCTTTGTCTGACCAGCATCAGGATCCTCCAGGATGCTGGCACCTTCCAGGGACGCTCTGAGGGTGCTGCTCGGGGTGCAGAACAGCTCAGGGGTGCGCCAGGGACACGCACAGGGATGTTGGATACGTTTGAGCCCCTCACGGCAGCTGGAGCTGCTTTTCTTCGATTGGATCACCTTTTAGTGCATCTCCCACCTCCATCCGTGCCTGCCCTGCTGAGCTGGGAGGGAATGGCTGGAGTTCCAGTGGAGCTGGAGCTAGAGGAGCACAGAAATGGCCACAGCACCGTCCTCAGCCTTGGGAAAAGGGGACTGCAGGGGTGACATGCCACCTCCTCTCTCCTCTCCTGCTTTATCCACACCATTCCCAATAAACCTCCCCTTCCTCTGGGATTTTCACCTTTAAATGCCACAAAGACCTGGCACAACATCAAGGGCAAGGGAAACGTGACTTCAATAGTCCCAGGACTAAGGGTTTTTTTGTTATAAATGAAGACATTTTACAAATGTTCTGGATTTACCTTTATAAGGAGCTGCTGCCTTCAGGTCGTGTGTTTTGGGTTGTTTGGTTTTTTCTTTAAATACAGTAATTTATACGTGTCTTTTTATTTAAACTAAAAAAGCTGCAAGAAAGATTTAAAGACTCCTAAAGAAAAGAAAACCAAATCACTTAAGATCTCTTGTCGCAAAGGAGGACATGGGAGATCCACCTTTAGGGACCACCTTGGTGGAGACTGAAGGGGCAGAGAGGGGAATGATGCTGCCAGACCTTGGAAGGAGGGATCCTTTCCATCCCAAAGGGTTTTGGACATCCCCTGACCCTGGGGAGTGCAGCAGGGTACACAGCAGAGGCCTTAAAAAGTCATCACTCAGGTGTTCTTCAAGCTGCTGCAAGGCACAGGGGAACCAAACAAGGCTTATTCAGACTTTTTTATTTCACTACAGGGAGTATTTATTTTAAACTAAAAAAACAGAGGCAGGGTGGGGGGGGGAACAGAAAAACAAATGACCCTATCCAAACTGTCCCTGTTTTAGCCAAAAGGTGTGTGTGCTACTGGGGGATTTCTGTGGGTGCCTTGCTGATTTTCCATGGGGATGGAGTGGCTGTGGATGGGATGGGTGAGGGGGATGCTGCTGTTCCCCTCACTGCCCCTCAGCACTCCATGGCTGTGCACAGTGATCTGGAAAGCAGTGTTTGTTCATTTTTTGTTCGTATAGAACGTTCCAGGGAAGAAAAGTTCCTTCCCTTTATTTAATTGTTTTTTGTAAGAATATGAAAAGTTGTCTCACCTGCTCTAAAAGAGTTTGGCTCGTTTGCAGACATGCCCTGCTTCTGTGTCTGCTTTCCAGCAGTGTGGGACCTTCCTGGGTTTGGAGGGTGCCCAAATCCCCCACCCCATGCCCTTGCCCGCTTCTCCCTGCCACAAGCCCCAAGAGCTGTGCCCAGCCCCACTGTCCCATCCCTGGGGGCAGGATGCAGTGCCCAGGGTGCCATCACAGGGGCACATCCCAGCCTCCCAACCCCCCCAGGTGACAGCTGGTGGATGTGTCTGAGCATCAGAAACTGGGCAGGAGGGTGTGGGGTGCTCAGTGGGGTGATCCAGTGGGGATGAGACCTCCTCCCCCTTGGGAGCCTCCATCAGGCACAGAATCTGCCTGATCCCAAAGGCCAAGGACCTCAGTCCGATTTTCAGCCCTGATTAGTGGAGCCCAGCAGGTGAAGAGCACTGCCACAGCCCACTCCTCACACACAGGGTGCTGTGGGGAGCATCAGCAGGGTTTGGGGATCACCCTGCCTGGAGGAGCAGGCACACCCCCTCCTGCTGCTGCCAAGGGCTCAGTGGGGAACAGAGGGAAGCTGAGACCCCTCCAGCTTCACCTGGGGGAGTGCAGATGAGTCTGTGTGTTAATTGGGAGCAGCTGGAATGGAGCCACAGCCCCCTGGGAAACCAGATAAAAGCCGGGGCTTGGGTGGATGTTGGTGCTCTCTCCTCCTGGGGTGCTGCCAGGTGAGGGGTGCTGGTGGGCCTGGCCCTCCTTGGGGAGGTTTCTGGGGCCAGGTGGGTGTTTGGGGCAGGGGATGAGGTAATGTCTGAGCACAGGGTTGGTTACAGGTTGGGAGCTTCCCGGGAGGTGTTGAGGCTTGGCTTTCCTGGAGAGAAGGGAGGTTTTAATGAGGAGCTCTGGGGTGGGAATGGGGCAGTCACCGGGGTGGGGAGCTGCAGGGACCCACCCTAAATCTGCTGCTGTCCCTCTCTACAGCTGAGCTGTCCCCATGGCCTGTCCCAGGATGAGCCGAGGGGCTGGACCACCAAACCCCCCCGTACAGCCAGGAATGCTCTGTGGTGAGAGGGCAGGGGCTGCAGGCACAGCCCTGGGTCCTGCTGCCTGCAGGCTGTGGTGCAGAGCCCTGCTGCTGCTGGCCGTGTGTGTGTGTGCCACCGCTGTCCCCTACGGCCTGGCCACTCCAGCTGCTGTCACCTGGGGTGCCCTGGGCTCCCAGCCCGGTGTGGGTGACAGTCTGGTGACAGCGTGTGGGGACCTCCTCACCTCAGGCTGCTTCCAAGGAGATGTGACCTGTGGGACAGGTGCTGGGGGACAGAGCCTGGGGACACGGACTGTGGCCACACAGACACCTTGGACCTCCCTGCAGTGGCAGCCTGGATCTGGGGACAGGGAGGGGCTCAGGCTGGGCACAGCAATGCCTGTGGCACTGTCCCCTGCACAGTGGCGTGGCAAAAAGGTTTCTGCTACCTCAGCTCGGCTCTTCCAGACTGAGAATGCCCCCAGAGCAGGACCAGGCTTGCATGGTGCCACACAGATGTCAGCAGTGACTTCAGCTGGTGGCCTTCAGCAGCCAGTGGGCACAGCAGAGCCCCTGAATGGGTCTGGGGCCACCTTCAGAGCTCAGAGTGAGCCACCTGCTGGGGTCCCTGTCACCTCCCAGGTATGGCTGCACCCTCCTTCCCTCCCCACAGCTGCTTATGGCCCCTCTGCAGTGATGCAGGTGGTACCCAACCAACTGGTGCCACTCCAGGGGACAGCTGGGGGGGCTCAGGTCCCAGCATGGGCACTGATGGATGCTCACTCCTGGAGCCCCAGCACAGCTGAGCAGGTGGTGGCCTCTGCTCTGCCCACACAAGGAACACCCGAGCTGCACCCTGGCACTGTGTGGGTGCCCCCTGCCCTGACCCCCGAGGGGCTCTGGGGCACTGCTGGCACCATCCTGCCCGGGAAAGCTGCTCTGTTGGAGGATGCTGCGTTGGCCCAGGCTCCAGGGAATGGGTCTGGACTCCTGGATGCAGTCCTGGCATCGCTTCCTACCACTGCAGCAGCTCCTGGTGGCCACGATCAGCAAGTGCTGGCTTTCTTCCTGCCCACGGCAGAGTCTGAGGGCCCTGCTGTCACCTCAGGGATGCAGAGTGCCCTGCCACCCTCCCCTGCACAGCCAGTGTCCACCGGAGCCTCCCCAGCCCAGCCCAGGAGTCCCAGCCCTGCAGGTCCCACTGTGACTGGGATTAGCTCCACCGTCACCAGTGTCATCCCAGAGCTTGGAGAGAGGTTTGAGATGGAAGAATCCAGGCCAGCATCCCTGGGACCCATCCCTGCTACAGCAGGACCTCCAGGGCCCAGCCCAGGCTCTGAGCCTCCCCCGTACTCCACAAACCCTCCTCTGGAGCATAGGCACCACACTGCCACCGCCAGTGTGACATCTCCATCCTGCCTGCCGACTTCTCCTGGAGCTGGGCGTGCAGCCAGCTCCCTGCCCAGCTCCCAGGCCCTGGCTGTGCCCACAGCACTGACCACCCTTGATGCCCACGTCGTGTCCAGTGGCTCCAGCACTTCCCAGCGCTCCTCCACAGCCATGGAGCACCTCCCTGCAGCCACCACAGAGGCCTCCAGCCTGGCTGAGCTGATGCCAAAGGGCAAACCTGGCTCCAGAGGGATGGAACCCCCAGCACCCCAGCCCTCCAGCCTCCCCTTTCCCACACAGCCCGTGCACGTGCTGCCCTTGCAATTCCGGCTGCTGGGCATCGCTTACACCCCGGCTCTGGGCACCAGGAATTCCCAGAGCTACCGGCGGCTGCAGGGAGACGTCAGCCTGATGGTGGGTGCTGGGGGTGGCTGGCACAGATCGGGCACTTTGGGGGTGAAGGATGGTGCCAGGCCCTGCTGGGTGAGGAGCCTGTGTGTTGCATCAGCCCTTGGTTGGTTGATTGCCCAGCTGGGTGTGGTGGAGGGGGGTAAATCCCTGGCACTGCTCTGCTGGAGCTTGCTTTCAGATGGGCTAGGGCTCTGGGTATCCCAACTCATCCCTGGGTGTTCCCAGAGGGCTGGCACTCCCTGGGCAGGCTGAGCTGACTCCCCTGTGTTTATTGCCCACCTGCTGGAGCATTTCCCCTTCACACGGAGGAGCTTGGAAAACCTCCTCAGTTACCAGGTGCTTCTTCCTTCCAGCTGAACCAGATGCTGTCCAGCTATGAGACCTTCCTGCAGGCAAACGTCCTGGAGTTCATGTGAGTGTGCAGCTGATGTGGAGGGCTGGCTTTTGGAGAAGCAGTGGCCATCCTGAGGAGAGTCCTGTGTAGAAGAGCAGCTTGTGACACTTATCTTGACTTTGATAAAGACTCTCTGTTCTCTTGGGAAAGGTGCATAGCAGAGGAATGACCACAGCCATAAACACCACGTGTGAATGTTTTTTCTTTGCCTCCCAGAACGCTGGAATGCCACATGTTTGAGTGAATGGCTGATAAGGGCAGAAGCGTCTGCTCTAATGAGTGTTTGGTGTTTTGGCTGTTTTGTCTTTCCTCCTGTGCCTTCCCAAGACTTTCTTTAAACTTTCCCATAGTAGAAACATACAAATATTGGAGTGTGTGTAATAAAGATGGATCCTGCTGGAAGAAGCAGTGGTCTGTTTTTTTCCAAGCTGCTGCAGGTTTGGCTTGGAGGGAAGGGTCTGCCCAGGAAAATGCCTCCTCCCTAGCATTATCATCCTGAAGGATCCCTGTCTGATCCAGCACCTGGAAAAATAAAAAGGAAGCAGGTGTGCTGCCCACTGTCTCCTGTGCCCCCCAGGAACGGCTCGGTGGTGGTGCGAGGGGAGGTTCTGTTCCGGGGGGATGCTCCTGCTCCCACCAACTCCCACCTCATCCGGACGGTCGTCACAGAGGCGAGCAAGGGAAGGAGCATCTTCAGCTGGCAGCTGGAGCCCCAGTCTGTCCAGTCTGGTGGTGAGTCCTGAAGGCCTTCCCACAGCAGGACTGCAGCTGCCCAGTGCCCTCCTTGTGCCTCTATCGCAGCCAAAACCTGTGCAGTTTGGATTCCAGGCTTTTCCTTCAACCAACATCCCTTTACCCTGACTTGTGAAAAACCACTGTAAGGATGTTGAGGGTTGTGGAGAGCACATCTGAAGCAGCTGGACCTGTGTGGGCCACTGCTTCTGCTTTGGCCTCCCCTCTTTGCCCTAGCTCTCCTGTGCTGGGAAATGGCACATCCTGTCCCCTGCTCCACATCCAAAGGAATTCCTCCTCACTCAGCTGCCCTGCTGGTTTCTGCTTCTGGTGTGTGGCTGTGGATGGGCTCAAGGCTGAACAAATCTCCCAAGGAAGGTGGAGGGACAGGTATGAGCATATTTCTTCTGAACTCCCTTAGGCTTCAACCTGGAGAACCTGGACCCAGAGAAGCTCTGCATCTCCCTCACAGGCTCCCAGCTTGGTATGAGCAGGATGGATCCTCTGGAGATGCTGGTCAACGAGGTATGCCAAGCCTTGGAGGCCTGGGAAAACGGGCACAGGCTGCCCTGGGGGTGGAATAACCTGTGCTAAACAGTTGTCTTCTCTTCACCCAGATAACTTCATCTGTCAGCCCCCTCTACCACGTGAGGAATTTCACCATCTCCCAGTTCAGGTATGAGATGCAGCTACAACATCTTAATTTAATTACCTTTGCTATCTCTTGTGCCCTCTGCAGCTAATTAGCTGTGTTGCAAGGATGGAGAGGATGGGAAAAGGTGGAGCAAACTGTAACTGAGCACCTTCTGTGGGCTCTCAAGGGAAAACCACCAGTAAATGTGCTGGAGCCGGGTCCCAGCCCTCCTGCCTTGCTCAGAGCTCCTCTCTCCTCTCAGCAACCTCAAGGGGAACACGGAGATCACTGGAGAGCTCTACCTGGACACGGCTGTCCATGCTGATGTTGAAGAGGTTCTGGAAGCCCTGACTACACTCTCAGCCCTCTCCATGGACCTGGCGTCCCTGTCAGTGGAGGGTAAGGACAAGGACAGTCCCTGGCTGTGGTGTGGGCAGGGTCGCTGCCAAACTTGCACACTCAGCACTTGTTTCTTGCTCCTTCAGGGTCCAAGCTTGGTGTGAGTGTGTATCCCCTCTCCTTCCTCGTCACCAACAGACACTTCAGCCAGGAGCTTCAGGATCCGCTCTCTGTAGAGCACCACAACCTCTCCAGGGACCTTGAGGATGCGGTAGGAACCAGGCTGGTGGGAGTGGGGGATTCAGATCCTCCCAGCGGGGTCAGAAGAAGAGCCATGGGAGGAAGAGGGGCTGCTTTGGGGTGTCCAAACACCCCCAAAAGCTGGTGGGGAGCTGAGCACAACCTTTCTTCCAGGTGGTGAGAGCCCTGAGGGATTACCCAACCTTCCTGAAAGTGATCATGAAAGAATTCCTGTGAGTGGGAGCAGGGGCTCTGCTGGGGCAGGGGTGGACAAGGCCGTCTCCCTTCAGATTTCAGCCAGCAGGTCACAGCTGACAGGTGCATGTTTTTGGCTACAGAAGGATTTGCATAGGAAGCTGAGGTCAAGCATTAACCCATTGTATCCGTGGTGACTTGCTGGACCTCCAGGGGTGTCCCTTCCCTGAGTGCAGAGATCTCTTCCTATTGAGTAAAACCTTCTGGGCGGAGGCTGGGTGTGCCCACCCCATTTCCCTGTGGGGTCACGGTGGGGCTAGCAGCTGCTGGAGCTCTTCCCACCCCTGTCTGCAGGCCTGGCTCTGTGCTCTGCCATGGGAACATGATATTCCGTCATCCTGCTCCAGCTAGTGTGGAAGTTTTGCAGACACTTGTGCTCTCGGTGGGGCCAAACAAGGCTTTGGCTGACTCTGACATCCTTGTGGATCCATACTCTCTTTCTGTGGGAGGTAAGGTCCCCTCTGGGACATGGGAACACACCAGGCCCTGACCCCTTTTGTGAAGAGAGGGTGAGATACCTTGGCTGGTGAGGTTACCAGAAAGTAAAATTTTAGTGACAGTTGTGCCATTTCTCTGTGCATGGCCTGGGGTACTGGGGTTGGAGACCTTCTGCTGCAGGATGGGAGGAAAGGGCACAAAGGGTGTGGGGGAACGGGTGTTGTTGTATCCTGTATCCTTGTCCTGGAGCAGAGTGGGTGCTCCAGGCTCTGAGTGCTGTGCTCTGCTCCAGAGGACACCTTGGACCGTCCCTCGCCCCCACCCCCACGGGGCTTCCCAGCCTATGGCGTGGCCTTCATTGTCATCGGCGGCCTCTGCATCATCACCGCGCCTGTCGTGCTTGTGGTAAGGGCGAGTTCAGGCCCCTGGGCTGGGTGAGCAGCCCTGCTCCTCGTGTGGGATGGGCTCCTGTGGGGCCAGGCAGGGCTGGCTGCAGCCCCTGTGCTCTCCTCCCCAGTGCCTGGGCACCAAGAGGCTGGGCTGGCAGGATGGAAGAGCCCTTTGGGACAGAAGAGACCCCGAAGTGGGGATCCAGACACTGGAAATGGATAACCAGGGGTTCTGGGAAGAGGTGAGTGGCCTTTGCACGCCTTGGATTGTTTTCTGTGCCTGGGAGTTCGTGTTTCTGCAGGTCACAGGCAGAAGACTGTGACTCTTACACAGAGAGTCTCACAGAGACTCTTACCTGGTGAGAATCTCTGGGGTTGGAGAAACCAGTGGAGAGCTGCAGGGAAGGGACCGGGACCCTCATTCCTGCCTTAACTGGAGGTTAAGGTTCTTCCTTAACCTTCCTTAACAGGAGGTTCTTCCCTGTCTCCTGCAGGACCCTGAGGATGGCCACATGCAGTAGCAAAGCACTTCTGCCTGAGGAGAGAAGCAGCAGCAGCTGGGGGGGAGCTTGGAGAGGGGCTGTAGGTGGGAAGGAGATGCTGAGAGGCTCTCCCTGATCATGCGGCAGCAGCTGCCAGGTGCTCCCTGAGCGGAATGCAGACTCGGGTGTGTAAAGGAACAGTTTTGTATCTTAAATAAAGTGTTTATAGACCGTCTCAAACCCCGTTGTGAAGGATGTGTGTCTGCTTTGGGGGTGGTGTTGAACCCTCCTGCCTTGCCCTGGGCTCCCCATACCAGCACAGCTGTGTGCTGCTGATCTATCTGGTGCCAGTGAGCTGGGCTTGGTTGTCTCCAGCTCTGAGATAACTTGACCCTAGTGCTGGGGAGTTAAAAAAGCAAGAATAAGTCACTTTTCCAGCTTTGACAGTGCTTTCTGTTCCAGCCCACTGGATTTTATTTATTTATTATCTCATGTGTCCCCCAGGCTTTATCTCAGCTCCAGCCTTACACCCCTGATTGCAGCTCCTGTTCTGCATGCTGAGCACCCCAGTCTCTATTTCAGATCAAATTCTGTGCTGTTCTGCCTCTGGCTCTGCAGTCCCTATTCCAGCCTCAACCCTAGGACTTTTATTTTGCCTCTCCCCAGCCACAATTTTTATTTCACCTCCAGTCCAGGGGCCTGGATTTCAGGTGAGCTTGAGGGTTTTATTTCAGCCCCAGATCAGCATCCTGTCCCCACAATCTTTATAAAGACCTATGAGATCCTAGCCCTACGTTCACTATATTTTATTTCACTGCCAGCTCTGCCTCTTCCCTCTGAGGCCAGGTGCAGCTGCTCATGCACCAGAACAGGATCTTTATTTTAGGCTGAGGTCTGTGAAGCTCCAGCCCCCAACTCTGAACTCCACAAGCTGAGCTCAGCCCGGCCCCACTCTCCTGTTAGCGTAGAAACATAATCCTGGAACGATTATATGCAGGTGCTTTTATTGAAGAGCTCTAGACCCCAGGGGTACAAACCCAAATCTGGAGTTTGACATGATTTTGGGATGGATACCTTTTTATACCCTTTACTTACATAACTGTTGTATAACCATATGTTAATCATTAACTTGATATTGTTCTATTGTGCGTATATTGTTTTCACCCAAGCATAAGTTTTAAGCCTTCTCCCCACAATTCCCCACAAGAGTTCTCAGGATTGTTATTCCTTTCTCATGATTATTGTTCCCTTCTCATGATTCTTGTTGCGATTAGATAATGATATTTACTAAGCAATCATCACATTTAACTTCATTATCTACGATACAGGTGGGTATACAGGTATAGGTTCACATGATTGTAGCAAAAACAATGCCCATTCCCAGGCCTACCTTAGCTCTACCGTGATTGTAGAAACATTTTAACCCTGTGCTATCACTCTCGTTCGCCTCAGGCGTTGCTCCCGCTGCTGCCGCCGTGCTGCCGCAGCCCCGGCAGGTGCTGCTGGGGCCCGGGNCGGGTGGCGCAGCCCGGGCAGGGGCGGCTGGGGGCCGGGGAAGGGCGGGCGGAAGCTCCCCGTTCAGGTCCCGGCCGGGAGTTCTCCAAGGGGAGCGGGCGGGCTCGGCCCCGCAGCGGCGGCAGGAGCGGGGCCTGAGGGGACAGCGGGGGAGCCGAGCGCGGCGGGAACGGGCGGGCTGCGATTGGCGGGGCCGGCGCTGCCCCGGGCTGCGATTGGCGGGACCGGCGCTGCCCCAGGCTATAAATACCGTGCGCAGGTGGGGCGGTCTCAGTTGAGCGGTGTGCTGCAGCTGGCGGCAGGCAGCGTACGAGGAGCTCCGCTGCTGCCGAGCCGGAGAGCGCTGGTGAGCACGGACGCGACTCCCGTGTCTGCCTGGGGCAGCAGTGTCCTGGGGCAGCGATGCCCACCGTGTCCAGGTCTTTCTGCTGCTCCCTGCGGAACTCGGGCAGCCGGAGGCGGCTGCGGAGCCTGGAGCGGCACAGGGGGATTGACTGCTGCTAGCAGGGGCCGGGGAGAAACCCAATCCTTCCGTGGCTTTTGGATTTAAAGTAGTGTTTAAAATACAGGGAATAAAGCTGGTTTCCCCCCTTTTTTATTATTTTATTCTGCTTTTATCTGAAATAATAATGATTTTCTTATCCCAGAGGAGGGGGAAGGTATGTGTTGGGGTTCAGGCCTCATGTATCCCCAAAGCAGGAATCCCATTGGGGTGGGTGGTACAGCTCCTAGAGACTTTGGAGTGATGACAATAACTGATTTCAGGCCTTACCAACAGCCCCGGGCTGCAGTGAGAAGCAGCAGCAGCAGCTTTTACCTGCAGGCAGTGGGAAGCTGAGGAGCTGGAGCTGAGGCAGCAGAGCTGGAGGAGACAGAAATATGGTAGGGTTGGGGGTGAAACCCCTGTGGGGCTGGGGTAGGGGAATATGGAGCTGGAATGTGAACTGTTTGGCTGGAGCTGAAATCCCTGTGGGATAGGGATGGTGGAGTTGTAGCTGGAGCAAGGAGTGCCAGGATGGGGCTGCAATATGAGTGTAAGAGCTGAGCTGAAAGCACACAGAGCTGGAGCTAAAACCAAGATCCTGCCCTGAGAAGCAGAAGCAGCTTTATGTGGCACTGCTGGGAAGATGGGGAGCCAGAAGAGAAACAGCAGAGCTGGCAGTGAAATAAAGCTTATAGGATTGAAACTGAAATCACTGGGGCTGAGGACTGCAGTGCTGTAGCTGGAATAACTGTTCCAAGGGGACGCTGACTGTAGATCTAGGAAGTGACCATAGGATTGAGACACAAACTGAAGGGCTGGAACTGGAATAAAGATTACTGGGCTGGGGTTGGAATGGGGATTCCAGACCTGAAGGTGAAATCTCACAGCTAGAGCCAAAAGGAAGACCCTGCTGCCTGAACCTGGAGCAGCTTCACCTGGCGGAGTTGCAGAAACGCGGCCCTGGAGCCGGGAGAGCAAAGCTAGCAGTGAAATACAACCCCCCACTCGCAGCCGCACCGCTGAACTCATGCCTGCGCGCCCCTGCGGACGCTATTTATAGCCTAGGGCCGGGCCAGCCCCACCAATCGCAGCC
>VZTZ01004320.1:9592-31726 GCA_013400955.1 Drymodes brunneopygia
TGCCCCGCTCCCGCCGGGAGCTGCTCCAGCTCGACTTCCTCGCCGCCGCCCTCCAGGTCCCCTTCGTCAGCATCCTGGACACCCGCTGGCCGCTGCCTTTCCGAGCGCAGGTGAGACCCGCAGCGCCGGCACTGCTCGGGGACGCAGCTCCCGTCCCCGCTCCCGTTCCCGCTCGCCGGCTCCGTCCTTGCTCCCGTCCCGGCTCCGTCCGTGCTCCTGTCCTGATCCCCGTCCCGGATCCATACCAGCTCTATCCCGATCCCCGTCTCGACTCCAGCGACTCTCGGCTCTGTTCCGCCGATCCTCTTCCCGGCTCGGTCCTGCCTCCGATTCCGATCCCGGCTCCGATTCCAGCTCCAATTCCGAATCCATCCCAACCACTCATCCTTGCAGCATTCCCGACTACCTCCGGGCTCCATCCCGGCTCTGTTCTCCCTCTGTCTTCTCACCCATCCCGGGCCCCGTCCCATCCTCATTCCCACCTCTGTCCTGCCTCTACCCCAGCCTCATCCCGGGCCCCATCCTGGCTCTCTCTGTCTCCCATCGCAGCTCTATTCCAGCCCCCTCTTGGCCCTCATTCCACCCCTATCCTGGCTCTATCCCAGCTCCCATCTCAGCTCTCTGATGGCCCCTTGCCCAGCTCTATCCCATACCCAATTCCAGCTCCCATTCCAAGTTCCCTGGTTCCTCTGGAAGCCTTGCAGCCCTCAGCCCCAGTCCCCACTCCATTCTGTCTCCAGAATGGCTCTGGGATGTGTCCTGTCAGTGGATCCCAGACAGGAACTGGGCAGAGGATGGGCAGGGAGTGTGGGATGACCTCAGGGCAGGTGGGCCCATGTCTGGCGCTGCCTCTGGGCTCTTCCAGCGGGCAGGGGCACAGCCACAACCCCTGTGTGTTGGCAGAGCCCCTTCCACTTCCACATGGACCGGCAGAGCTCACCGGAGACGCTGGTGGATGTGCTGGTGAGCGTCCTGCAGGCCAATGGCTGGCAGGAGACCAGCCTGGTGCTCTGCCACCCCTGGGATGTTGATGGCTTCCTCGACCTCTGGGCCCAGCGTTCCCAGCTCTTCCTCCACACTGTCCTGGACCTGGGCTACCTGGATGAGCCCAGGGCCACCCGCTACCTGCGGCAGCACGGGGATCGTGTCAGGACCCTCTCCAGCCCTGTGCTGGTGCTGGGCTGTGACCTGCACCGTGCTCGGCTCATCTTCCAGGCGGCCGAGGAATTGGGGCTGCCACTACAGGAATTCCACTGGATGCTGGGCTTCCCGCTCAGCGCCAGTGAGCTGCAGACCGAGGGGCTGCCCCCAGGGCTGCTGGCCTTTGGGGAGGTCAGCCGGCCACCGCTGGAGCTCTTCGTACAGGACATGGTGGGACTGCTGTCCCAGGCCATTGCCCAGGCTGCCCACGGCCGCCCTGACCCTGCACAGCTGCAAACCACGGGCAACTGCAATGAGAGGCACCGGGCAGGCGGAGAGTCCCCGGGGCTCTTCCTCACCCGGTAAGGGGGTGCTGGGGGCTCCTCTTTTCCCCCATCCCATCTCCATGGTCTTGGGGTGCATGGGAGGGCTCTGTCCTACACTTGGGATGGGGTAAGAGCAGAGCCAGGGGACTCAGTGCAGTGCTGTCCCCAGTGTATGCAGCCACCACCATGGGGCTTAGTCCACCCCCAGGATACGGTTAGTGCTGCACAGGGGGGCACATGTCACTTCAGATCTCCTTAACGCTGCCCGATCACGGTCACTTTATAAATATTAATAACACTTGGCCCTGGCAGCACAGCAAGCTGCGGGGCAGCACAGCAGGGCCGGATCCTGCTGCTCCTCCTTGACCTTGTCCCTGCCTGAGTCAGGCACATCCCGCTCCCAGCTCCCAGACTCATCCCTTGGTCCCAGCTGACCCGGAACACTGGAGCTGTGAAACCCTTCCCTTGGCAGGTTCCTGGCCAACACCTCCTTCCATGGCCAGATGGGACTGGTGCGTGCAGAGAACACGGCACTGGTGAGGCCGGAGCAGCAGTTCCGCATCTGGAGTCTGTGCAGGGACTCGAAGGGAGTCCCCACCTGGGTGACAGTGGGCACCTGGAGCCACGGCACGCTGGAGCTGGAGGAGGGCATGTGGCAGAGCCAGCGGCAGCGCAAGAGCCCCAGCGAGGCGGCCGAAGGGGCCCCCACACGGCTGCGGGTGGTGACGTTGGTGGAGCACCCCTTTGTCTTCACCAGGGAGGTGGATGAGGAAGGGAACTGCCCGGCCGGGCAGCTCTGCCTGGACCCTGGTACAAACGACTCAGCCGTGCTGGACGCCCTCTTTGAGAAGATCAGCAATGGCTCGGTGCCACGGGCGTACAAAAAGTGCTGCTACGGGTACTGCATCGACCTGCTGGAGAAGCTGGCCGAGGACATGGCCTTTGATTTTGAACTCTACATCGTGGGCGATGGGAAATACGGGGCCTGGAAGAACGGGCGCTGGACAGGACTGGTGGGGGACCTGCTCAGTGGCACGGCCCACATGGCCGTCACCTCCTTCAGCATCAACTCGGCGCGGAGCAAAGTCATCGACTTCACCAGCCCCTTCTTCTCCACCAGCCTGGGCATCCTGGTGAGGACCAAGGACACAGCGTCGCCCATCGGGGCCTTCATGTGGCCCCTGCACTGGACCATGTGGGTGGGCATCTTCGTGGCGCTGCACATGACCGCACTCTTCCTCACCCTCTACGAGTGGAAGAGCCCCTACGGAATGACCCCCCATGGCCGCAACCGCATGAAGATCTTCTCCTACTCCTCAGCCCTCAACCTGTGCTACGCCATCCTCTTTGGGCGCACTGTCTCCAGCAAGACGCCCAAGTGCTGCACCGGCCGCTTCCTCATGAACCTCTGGGCCATCTTCTGCCTCCTGGTGCTCTCCAGCTACACGGCCAACCTGGCGGCTGTCATGGTGGGGGACAAGACCTTCGAGGAGCTCTCGGGCATCCATGACCCAAAGGTGAGTGAGTGTCCAGCTGTTTCAGATGGGCTGAGAGAGGGTTGAAGGCCAGGGAAAGGGGTGAGGGGGGCCCTGTCCTTCCTTCTGCACCCTTCTCCTTCTCTCCAGCCCCAGTCCTGTATCTTGGCCCCTCCAAAGAGGGGGGGTGGGTCTTTGAGAGCCCCAGAAAGCTTTGTGTGTGTGTCCCACTGGTGTTTAATCCCAGCCTCAGCTCCAGGGCAGCGGGGCAGTGGGCTGAGTTCACAGAGGCTGCCCTTGGGGAGGCTCCTTCCCAGACACCCCCAAGAGCTGCTGCACCTCTGGGGCTGCCCAGACACTCTGCCTGGGGCTCAGGGCTGGGGACACATCCCCAGGGAGTGGGGACACATTCCTGGGGCCAGGGGTGCTGATGCTCTGGTGCCTCCTTCCAGCTCCATCACCCCTCACAGGGCTTCCGCTTCGGCACAGTGTGGGAGAGCAGTGCTGAGGAGTACATCAAGAAGAGCTTCCCCGAGATGCACGAGTACATGCGGCGCTACAACGTCCCCACCACCCCCGACGGTGTCACCATGCTCAAGTGAGGGGCAGGGAGAGCATGGGGGGGGTCCCCTCCACCTTTTACCCCTCCCAGGGCAGCTTTTGCCCCAGCCCTGGAGCCTGTGCATCCCCCACTCCAGGCACACATGAACCCCCCACCTCTGGGAGGGGTGTCGGGCCAGGGGGACGCTGGGGAAGGGGGGAGCAGCCCCTCCATGAGCATCCCCCCATGCTGACACAGGACAGAGCCTGCCAAGCTCAACGCCTTCATCATGGACAAATCACTGCTGGACTACGAGGTCTCCATCGACTCCGACTGCAAACTGCTCACCGTGGGCAAACCCTTTGCCATCGAAGGTTTGGGAGGGCTGTGGTGGGAAGGGGGTTCTGTTCTGTGTGTGTGATAGGGCTGGGGTCCTGCCCTGCCACGATCAGGGCGGGGAGGTGCCCCCTCCGTGGTGGGCACTGGGGGCTGCACTCCCCGTCCCAGCACTTCCCCTCTCTCCCCCCCTCACCGGGGCCAGGCTACGGCATCGGCCTCCCCCAGAACTCGCCGCTGACCTCCAACGTCTCCGAGTTCATCAGCCGCTACAAATCCTCGGGGTTCATCGACCTCCTGCACGACAAGTGGTACAAGATGGTGCCCTGCGGCAAACGCGTCTTCGCCGTCACTGAGGTGAGGCGGCCCCACGGCCGGGGGGGGCTCTGGGGTCTGACACCCCCCGCAGCCCGGCCCACACCCCCTGCTGCCCGCAGACCCTGCAGATGGGCATCTACCACTTCTCGGGGCTGTTCGTGCTGCTGTGCATCGGGCTGAGCGGCTCCCTGCTCACCTCGCTGGGCGAGCACGTCTTCTACCGCCTCGTCCTGCCCCGCATCCGGCGCAAGAAGAAATTCAACTACTGGCTGCACACGAGCCAGGTGGGGCCAGGGAAGGGGCTCACACAGCACCCCAAAGACCCCTGACCCTGTGTCACTGCTCCCTCTTAAACTGCACCACCTCTGCCCTCCCCCAGCCCCAGACCACCAATCCCCGTTTAACCCCTGAACCATCACCTCCAGACCATCACCCTCCAATTAATCCCTGGCCTGTTAACCCCAGACCATCACCCCCCACTCACTCTTCCCTTGTTCCCTACAGAAAATCCACAGGGCTCTGAACATGGGCACGGAGGAGCAGAAGAACCAGCAGCTGAATCTGGAGCAGAGGTACAGCTGGGGTTGGGAGCCTGCCCTGCTCTCCTCCTTCTCCCTGTGGACACCCAGAACTCTGGGGGGCCTACAGAGGGACCCCACAGCAGCCAGATCCCAGTTCAGCCTTTCCACCCTCCCCACACAGGTGCGAGCCCCAGCCGAGGTCGGCGCGGGCGGCAGCGCAGCCCTGGAGCGCCCTGCGGAAGGAGGCGCGGCGGGTGCGCTTCCAGCTGGACAAAGCCGCCCCCGAGGCCGAGGAGTCCCCGTGGCACCCCGGGAACGGGCGGCCGCCGCAGCCCCTGGACAGAGCGGCCGGTGAGAACGAGCTCCGGGAGCTGGAGGAGAAGATCCAGGAGATGCGGGAGCAGCTGCGCGCCGCGCTGCTGAGGAAGAGCGAGCTGGTGTCCGTGCTGGGCACCACCAAGGGCGGCCGGGCACTGCCCGCCCCGCTGGCCACCGAGGAAGCCCGGGAGGAGAGGTGAGGTGCGGGGTAGGGACCCCCAAAGCATCCCAGGACCGGCTGCTCTGCCGGGGCGGGGTGGGGCAAGTCCCTCGCTCCTCCGGCTCAGAGAGGGAGGGGAAGGAAAAGGGAGGGGGGATGTCCTGGGGCTGCCCCAGCTCTGGGCTCTTTGTCTCTTCCTCCCGCCCCTCCTGCCGGCAGAGGGGGTTTGAAGGACGGGGAGGTTCTTTTTGGGGGGTTGATTTGGGGTGAGAGGTCCCCGTAGTGCCTGGACAAAGCTCAGCCCCGAGCCCGCGCTCTGGTTTTACACCACGTAAATAAAGACGATCAAGGAAGATGAAGTGCGCTTTTCCTTTTCCAGCTGCATCCCAAACTCAGCCGAGCCTGGGCTAAGCGTAACTCTTCCCCTTTCCCCTCCCTCCTCCCAGGCCCAGCTCAGCCCCGCCGCAGGACGGCAGCGATTAGCAGGAGGAGGCAGAGGAAGCTCCCATACGGACGGGGCAAGAGGACAGGCCGAGAGCGGAACCTCCCTCTGGAGAGGCAGCTCCAGGGCGGCACAGCCGGGTTGATCCCAGAGCCACCGCAAAGCAGAACCGGAGCCTTCCTCGGGCGAAGGGTGAGAGATGGAGACGCTGCACAGGGACAGGCTGCGGCTCAGGGCTCTGCTCCCCCCTGAGGACAAGGAACAGCTCCCCATGCCACTACAGGCGGCTGTGGAAGGAGCCGGAGCCCTGCAGCCCCTCCCCGGCCACGGAGGCTGCCCAGCATCACCGAGCATGGCCGGGACAAGGTTGGTGATCGGCCCCCTGCCCTGCCATCGACCCTGCACGCTGCAAGGGGACAGATGGTGACACCCCAGGACGGCAGGAGGAGGCACGCCCAGGACTGAGCCTTCACTTCACTGCACCCCACTGCCCCCAGGACTCCCACACGTCAGCCCAGCACAGCCGTGGGCAGGACATGGGGCAGCGCCGCAGGAGCTGTTAAGAGATAATATTTATTATTATATACAAACACATTTTGTACATTAATTAAATAGAATGAACTCTACTCTTCATTCATCAAATCATTTGGTTTGGTGTCCCCCCTCCCGCCCACTCCTCTGAAAAGCCTTCGGTCATTCCCGGTGCTCCAGAGGCTGGGAGCCAGTTGGCCTCGAGGCCCCTTCTCAGGAGTGCTGGCAGCAGCAAGATCTGACCTGCTGGTCACAGCAGGGTCCCCCCTGCCCTGGAGCAGCACCAGGGCTACCCCTGGCAAAAGGGAAAAACAAAAAGGGGGCACCCAGGTGGGAAAGGCAGAGGGGTGAAGAGGGGGCTCTGAGCCCCCCGTGTTGATAAGGTAACACTGAAACGCACGGAGCCCTCCGAGGGAGATGGACTCCAGACACTGCTCAGCCATAAGGGGACAACACTGAACTCAAGGACATCTGTGCAGGGACCCAGCTGTCCCCAGGAGCTAAGGGCCCACGTGCCACCTCCTGTCCCACCATGGCTCTCCCAGAGCTTCATCCTGCCTCACTCTGCTCCACCTCCCTGCACAAATCCTCCTCCCAGCACATCCTGGCATGGATCTGGGCCCTCTGCAGGGCTCCACAGGCAGATCCCCAGCTCAGCCTCTTGGCAGAAGGGGTTGGGCTCTGCCAGCCTCACCTCCACTGCCAGGGAAATGGGGGAAAACCAGCTGAAATGTCTTGGCTTTAGTGTTTTGGTTCTTTGCTAAACCAGCTCATGCAACAGTGCAGGCATGAGGAGTCACGCTCTCCTCTGGGATGGGGCTGATCCTAAACACAGACGCGTCCCATGGGAAGGACAAGGCACTGGAAAGCAGCTGCCTCACCCAGAGCAGAGCTGTGCAGGACAGAGCTGCTGCCCTCTCCTCACACCCACTGCAGCACGGCTCCCTCCAAGCACCACTCATGGCTCCTGGGATGGCAGCTCCCACATGGACACAGCACCTTCCACCTCCCAACCCACCCACCAAGGGAAGTTCAAGGACAGAAGAAATGGGGCCAAACTGCAGCTTTTGCTTTGGTTGTGCCCTGGCCTGGGCAGACCTTGTGCCTGGGGAAGGTAAAAGCTCCTCCTCCCCTAAGGAGCAGGAAAGGTGACCAGGAATCGCCTCTGTGGCTCTCCCACGGGGGCTGGGCACTCTCTGCCTGTTCTATCTGCTCCTACTCTAACCACAAAGCTGCCACACCTGGGGCCTGTCCCAGGTCAGCTCCCACCTGGGATCAGCACCTGGACTGCAAACACAGCTGCAGGGGCAAAGCTGGGGACTGGGGACAAGAAAAAACCAGGGCATGAGCGGGGCAGGGTGGGAACAGGTGGCTGGCTCACCTGTGGCCTCGGAGGAGCCCCGGAGCTGTGTGGGCCAGGGGACCAAACCCCCCATCCTTCCCACAGCCCCCCTATGTCCTTCCCAGGGGAGGGAGGTCACTGCAGCCCTGCTCTGTCCCAGCTGCTCCGGCTCTGCTCAGAGGGATCCATGGGTTAAGGATGATGGTGAAGTGAGAAACAGTAACAAACAAAATCCAAATGCCTTCCTGGCAGTCCAGAGTGACAGCAATTGGGCTCAGGACAGGTTCCTGGAGCTTGGCTCTGAGTTGGGCGTTCTCTCTGCTGGTGCTGGGCAGGGACTGCTCTCCGCTCGGTCCTCCAAACCTCTGTCCTGGTCACTGTCCCCCCCCGAGGCTGGCAGGGGCTCTGCCATGCTGCCTGTGCAGTTCTTGCCACTGGGTTTTGCCCGGCTGTCTGAGCCCTCGAGAGCCTCAGTCTGCTTGGGAAGGGAAGGGTTAGGGACTGCCCCCTCCTGCAGTGGGGTAAGGGGTGCAGCCCCAGCAGCGGGGGGAGCATCTGCTGCAGCCACCACGGACGTTGAGGTGACCTCGATGGTGATGGAGCCCACGGCCGTCTCCGGGTGGTCACTGCTGACCCTGATGCGGGCGACCAACCCAGAGGCAGCGGCCGCCTCCTGAGGGGTCCCGTTGGCCACGGCTTCGTGCACCACGGTGGGCTCCAGGAGGGTCGTGCTCAGGTCAGACAGAAACGAGGCCTCTGTCACGATGGCAGCCGTCTCGGCCACCCAGTTCAGGTCGCTGCCCACGGAGGCGGCGGCGGCGATGACGCTGGAGGCCTCGCCGGGGCTCAGGGCGGCCGGACCGCTGCCCTCCCCGGGGGCCCCGGCGGCCAGCGGGGCTCGGCGGCCCCCGGCCTCCACTGGGGCAGCTGTGGTGTTGTTGTTGAGGTTGTCCTGCAGCGTGGTCTGGGTGCCCTGCCCGACCTGCTGGTTCTGCAGCAGCATCTCCTGGATCCGGATCTGCTGCAGGATGGCTGGCAGCTCATAGTGGTGGAAGAAGTAAATCATCGAGTGCTGGGGGAGGAAAGGGAAAGGCGTCACCCTGAGTCTGGGTCACAGGCCAACACATCCCAAGAAAACCAAACTTTTCCTGGAGAATCCAGCTGCTCTGACAGCCAGAAGGTTAGCAGCATGTTTGGAAAGATTTATCCCTTCCACTATGACTACTGCAAGCTGCTTTATAGTTTCTCTCTGCAGACAGGCAAGAGAGTACAGCCCCTCTTCCCTTTCAAAAGCTGGGAGAAGAAGAATGACAGCATTCCTCTGGCCTATCCTCTACTCCCTGTCCCCACCCTGCAGCAGGTCAACAACCAGAGACACCCAACAGGTATGCTTGATCCAGGATATCAGACATCAGCTTGGAGCTGGTCCTGCCAGCATCCTCACTGCACAGACTTGAACAGCTCCTCTGCAAGGCAGACCCTCCCCGGGATTTATTCCAGAAGAACAGGACAGAAATCCTTCCCAACACCCACACGGCATCAGGTTATTGTCAGCCCCATGACTGGACTGGAGGCAGCAATCCAAACATCCCTCTGGCTCCACAGCCTCATTCTGCTGCTTCATTTCCAAACCAGGCTTAATTCCATCTCTTACAGAAATAAGGATTCCTCCTCCAGCTCAGCTGGAGAGGAAGTTTGACAAAGCCCCCCAAGGTGCAGTAGCCCTGTACGGACTCACCTGGATGAAGAGCCAGGAGGTGACAAGTGCCAGGCTGCTGTACTGCCCGTTGAAACGGTAGTGGTAGGCATAGAAGGCAAAGTGGTACAAGTAGAAGAATCTGGAGAAGAAGGCAAGAAAAATCAGGAAAAATGTGAGCTCTCTTTTCCTCCCAACTGAGCTGGGGCACTTTGAATGGGATGACAAACTCATTAACAGGTAATTAGAGTTACCTGTCTATGAACAAGACAAAACAAGGGGCCAGGGAAGATCAAGGTGATTCCAAGATCCAGGCTCAAACTCAAAGTGGAGAAATTGCACTTTGGACCCAGTGACGTGTGGGGCAGCTCCCAAGGAGCCACAGAGATAACACCCTTAGGAGTGGAGGCTGTTGTGCCTGGGAGTGCTGGGAGGGACCTGGAGCAGCTGGGGGAGGACAGGCAAAGGGAATGTGGCCACAGCCAGCCCTTACCTGAGCCAGTGCCTCTTGCTGGTGTTGGTGTGGCAGCAGATGGCATCATACTGGTCCGCCAGCCACACGATGAGGATGATGTAGAACGCGGTCGTGGTGTCATTGAAGAACTCGGACATTATGGCCTCCATACCTGGGGACAGAGGGGACATCAGCACGTGGCAGGGCATGGGAAGGGGTGCTCTGTCACCTCGGAGCACAGCTGTGACTGCACCTGCCCAGGGCAGGTAACTGAGCTCTGCCTATGGCAGCAGTTACGGCCAAGAATGTTCTGCCTGCCATGTCCCAGGGATCTCCCTCCCCCAGCACAGATTTCAGGGGGTTTTGCTGCTTTTTAAACTCAAATTGTACAAATGCAATGTGGCCACAGAGCGTGAGTCTGCAACGAGCTCCAGGGACAGACAAAGCTTTGGATTCTGGGATTTCCCAATGAACTGCTGCTTTTCCAGGGGACCCAGAAGGACAATGGAGCTCACTGTGCCATCAAATTCCAGAGCCTTCTGCCTTGTGATGAGCAGTCACAGTAACCACCTGCCGCGGCCAGCTGGGAACAGGGAATTAGACTTCCCACAGATCCCAGAGGGACGTGCTGCAGACACAAGCAGTGAGGCAAGTCCTTACCGACCAGAGCCAGGATGACAGTGAGGAGTGGAGCAGCAGGGAATGCAATGGTCATGTTCATCTCCAGCATCTGCAACAGGTCAACTGCAAGAGGGAAAACACGCTGTGGCATGGAGAGGATGGGAGGCCACAGAACCCTCCACCCCACGGTACTGCCTGCTCAGTGCAGCCACATCCTCTGTCCCCAGCCAATACTTCTCAGGACAGAGAACAGCCCTGGCAAGTGCAGTGACTGGGAGCAGGAGGATGTATTCCCTGTGCAGCTACAGGTAGGACCCTTCTACATTGGAACTAATGATCCTCAAGGTCCTTCCAACCCAAACCTGCCGTGACTCTGCAACACCCTGTACTGGAGCAGGCAAAGTGCCCAGCACAACCCAAACCCCTCAGCCAGTCCTTACCAATGAAGACAAAGATCTGATGGTGTGAGTAGCGCAGGAGCATCGAGACAGAGAGAGTCTGGAACAGGAGAGAGAAGGGGAGGCAGGTTAGAGCCCCACGGGCGTGGGGAGCCGCTCGGAATCGCACTGCGGCAGAGGCCCGGGCATGTCTGGGCTTGCACATCCCACGTTCATTAGCTGGAGCTGTGCAGAGCCATTTCCCAAAGAGTAATTAGGGCTTCACAAACAGCAATTAATCTCTGTGCTGCTGCAGGGGAACAGACAGTAAGGGATTTGTTTGTAAAGAGACCAATCCTGAGTGTTTGCGCTGGGGCCATGCCAACCCATAGAGTTGGGAGCAGGGATTCTCCCGTCCTGCATCCCGCTTCTCCTGCAGCTCCCAGCACCTCCCTGCACTCAGTTCCTCCTCAGTGCCCACAGTGTGATTGTGCACAGACCTGCCCTGTGGGTGGGACAGCCACACACAAAGAGACAGTCACCCACAGCCACCCAAGATAACAAACATGGGGTAGTTATCGCTTGGGATCTTGTCTGATGAGTATCTGAGAACGCCTCATCTCACGCATCATCACTTGGTTTATCTTGATCACTCCTGGCAAATCAGTCTGGGCTGTTCTTAAAAGTCTCCAGATGACAAATGTCTGCACCCTGTGCCGACAGCTGGAGTGTTTTAAGGACACTTAGAAATTAACAGCAACTCCCTTTTGACAATGAAAACACCACTGTATTCTAGGTCAGCTCTTCTGTTCATTCCACTGGTGGACTTTATGAACTTTAAAAGAAAACCCAGCCAAACAAAAAACACCCCAGAGTAGGGCCTCATCCTCCAAGAACTACACTTTAAAAGCAAATGAGAGCTCTGCTGTAACAGCAACCACTCACTGCCCAGCACCAGGCTGAGCCCAGGCACTGCCCAGCTCATGGTGACTTACAAAGATGACCATGATGACAAAGGCTGCCAGGTAGGACGTCCTGGCCATCCACATGCTGACAAAGCGATAGTGCTCCCCAGACACCACATTGCGAAGGAAGCCTGGAGAAAAAGCACAAACACAAGCTCAGTGTGACTAAACCACAGACTAAGAACCAAGCTGCAGTGCCTGCTAAAGAAACAGGATTTGAAGCAAATCCTCAGGGCAGCACTCATTGTCATGCAGGGCAGTGAGGCGGGAGGAAATCACGTTTCCAGACACCTCTCCCCTCCTGCCTCTCTCATTTTGTCCTTGAGAATAACACAGGGAGCTGCTCCCTGCATTACAGATTAATCAATAGTCAGAAGATGATAGTCAGGCATCCACAGAACAAACACCCACTGCTCCAAGCAGCCGCTGCTGAGACTCCTCCAGGCCTTACCTTTGTTCTCCTCGTTTTCAGCTAAAGCTTTGACACTCGACATCAGGATGTCATCGTAGCCCAGGAACTCATCCAGCAGCAGGCGGCTGAACCTGTCCCCAAAGCACTGATCCCTGGTAGGATCTAGAGAGAACACAAAACCCCTTTCACACTGTTCACACTTGGAACCACAAGGGCACGAGGTGAGGGATACTAGTGCCAGCAGAGCTGCACCTGCATGTGGACCTGGGGCAGTAAAATCAAACTTGGAAGGACTGGGAGGGAAAATGTCACCCCCTGACAGATCCAGGCACACTAAAGTGCTAATGGCAGTCGGGCTTTAAGGATTGTCAGGGCTGTCACACTCTGTGCTGGCACAGACACAAAGGGAATTTGCCCTCTAGGCTTGGCCTATCTCCTGGGCTCACCCTGACTGCCATTACTGCACAGGAAAACTGCCTAACCCACATCCAGCTCTGCTTGAGCTTGAGTGGGAGGAAGTGATGAGCTCCACTCTGATTGCTGCACTAACAGCTACAGAGGTTCACAGGCACGGAAGGTCTGAGGCTGTGTTCCTGACTTGGACAGGTTTTAATGGAGCAAATAGCAGAAGAGAACACTGTGCAGGGAAATGACCTGCTGGTGCTCACAGAGGCACAGCAGCACACATGGTGTGACAGATCTGTGAGCACTGTCCCCAGTACCTGCACAGCTGCTCTGGCCACCAGGCTCTAACCCTGCATGACTGCTGCTCCACACTGAGCCCAGAGCTTCAGTGCCCTCAGCCAGGGAGAGAGCTCTACCCTGTTCCATGTGGGGAAACTGTGCTGGGCATGACATAAGGGCTCACTGAACCAGGCTCCACCATTTCAGAAAGCTCCTCCTGGAAAGCTGTGACCTACTAAAGGCAGACAGGCTGCACACAGCAGCTCTCCCACGTGGGATGCAAGCACCATCAGCCTTGGGAAGAGCTCCCAGAGATGGTGTGGAGGTTTCTGCACTGCAGGTACCCACCCCTGCACCCAGCCCTGAGCCCCCTGCCCTGCCTGGGCTGCCTCCCACTCACCCAGGGTCACCACCATGACGGGGATGCTGAGGCGCTGCCGCGTGCTCTGGGACAGGCGCAGGAATCCGTATTCCAGAGAGTATTCCACAATGTACTCCTCCTGTGGCCACACTGGGAGACAGACACAGGGACACTCAACACCCACATCTGCAAACAGCCACCACAAAGAAACAGCCCCTCTGGGTTCCCTCCCTCCCATCACATCATATGCAAACATGGGCTCCAGGCTTCCCTCGACCAATTAAACATAAATCAATAAAAAACTCTTTGGAATTACAGCCCATTCCCTCATTAGTCCTTAATGTGGGACTTCTGGAAAAGCTTCAGGGCAGCAGTTCCAAGTTCTGCCCAGAACCTGCCTACATCTTTGCCTGGCAAGCCCAGAGCCACTTGTTCTTGCTCTGTTCAATTTCTGCTTCCCACGTTGTTTGGGAACCAGCAGGAAAATCCACTTTACACCTGCTGAACACCAAGTAAATGCTCCAGAGGCAAGAGCCCTGCACTCCCCAGGGGACTGAGGTCACTGCTGCAATTACATGTCAGAACTGAAGGCAGCAGCAATTACAGCTTTCCCAAAAACTGGTGGTGCCTGAAGTTTCCCCAGGTTTTTTTTTGAAGAAAGGTTCCAGAGATGTTTTTTTTGCTACATCATCTCTGAAAGGACAAAACCTCCTGCTAAGCCAGAGCCAAGCAATTTAATCCCTGCTCTTTCAGGCTGCCAGGGTGTATCTCCAGGAGGGGGGAGGCAGCTGTCAGGCAGCTCCTGGCACCACAGCAACAGTTAAAGGGACACAAGAACTGAGCAGAGTCATACCTGACCCAGCACTGACAGAGATTCCCTGACTGGGCAGCAAATATAAGCTGGGCTGTCAGTTTTGTCTTTTGTTTCCATTATAAACAGTTTTAAGTTCAAAAGGAAATCAAGGGTTTAAATAACAACAAACAATTACTTCCTTTGTATAACAGAATATTTTTTCATGGTAAAATATTCTGACTAAACATCAAATTTGGTGCGCTGAGAAAACAAAAAACCTGGAAAAAACAATAAAATCAGGTATTTGGGACTGACTTAAAGATGTGAATTTTATAACTAATCTGGGAAACAGCCTGTTCTCTTCCTCTCCTTTTCTGGATTGTTTCCAACCAGGCATTCAGCAAAACAAGGGACTTCCCCCCAGTGCCAGAACCCGGGCACCAGCAATAAAGGTCCTCCACCAAAAACATTTACTGCTCTCTGGTCTTAATGACCTTTAATTCAGGACTAATGAGCTCTGGATGAGCATCAAGCAAATCCGCTGCAAGACCAAGGAATAGGACAGTGTCCAGTCTCATCCTGCTCCACAGCCACAATCCCAGTGTGTCTGCAGATAAAAGAATTCCAGCCTTCACAGGGATAACAGTGTGGTGAAAGAGGCAAACTTTTTGCAGACTTTGTGGAAAAAAGACAAAGAATCCAAGCCCACACCTCTATTTTAAGATAAATATTCCTTAGTAGATTTCCTCCCTTAACCACTAGAAACAGAAGTTTTTCCACGTTGGAATTCCATTTTAAATAATACAAAGCTACCAAATCTCCCTCTGGAGTTTACAGGGCCTGAGCAGCTTAGGTCAGGCAGGAAAAGGGCAAGGTAAGGCCAGGGAACATCTGAGTGGAACAGCAGCGCTGTATCGCAATCCACCAAAACCCGCTGGGTGGCTTTTGAGATTAATTAATTGTAGCAAATTGGCTGCTCCAAGTGCTGGTGTTGGCTCAGCACCCAGAACACAGCCCAAACCCTGATCATGCTAGAAGGAATGTCACTCTCAGGGGATCCCTGTGGATTGCAGAGGACAGTGAACAGCTCAGAATAGCAGGTTCTGGCTCACCTGAGATACCTGACACCGCAGGAAGCTGCCAGGCCAAGAGCCTTCGTTCACCATTCTGTGGTTGATCTGAAGCCTCTTGGCCCGGCAAATTTTCTAACCCAGCCTCCCCTCAACCCCCAACCTCCCCCCAGCCTCGGGGCAGAGCTTGCTGTGGGTCTGTTGTTAGTACTGACAGGATTAACCCCAGGTAAACACATCGAGAAGACATTTAAGGTCACTGTGGAGGTGCCTCAAGGAACCAGGATGGGCCATGTGGGGAAGATGATGAGGGGAGGAAGGAGGAGCACAGGTAGCAGTGAAGGTGTGATTACCTGCTCGGGCTAGCATCTCAAACTCGGACACAGTCTCCCGCAGAGGCTGCATACCTTTAGTGGCTGCGTCACTAAACGAGAACTCCTGGCTGTCGTTGTGGGGCAGCTCAGTGCTGCTCACCCGGGATGGCTTGAGGAACACCTTGGGCTCGATATCCAGCTCAAACTGTTGGAAAACCAGGGTAGGGAAAGCCACATCAACAGCCTCTTCACCTCTCACCTGCCGTGCTCTCTCTATCCACACAAAGGCATCCCCACCCCCAAAAGGGCACTTTCTCCAGCTTTCCTTTCTGTGTTAAACCATCCAATGCCAACGTGGGGACTCAGGAGCAGCCAAGGAACAGGCTGTGTTTCCAGGAGGGATCACACAGGGACTTCACTTCCAACCAAGACTTCTCCCCAACCCATCCCCCAGGCTCTCCTCTCCAGCATACACAGGGAACATGTCCTTACCTTGATGGAGCTGTTTTCAAACATATCCACAGTCATTTCTTCCTCTTCCTCCTCCTCTTCCTCAGCCGTGGACTCAACCACCATTCCTGGGAACTTCTCGACCCCACAGAACTGCAGGAAGATGGGGGCCCGGCTGGAGTTGCGCTGGATTTCCACCCGCAGGATGCCGTCGCGGGGCCACTTATCCCGCACGTGCTCCAGGCAGTTGATGGGCGAGCGGGAGAAGGCGATGTGGATGTAGGCCAGGATGAAGAGCACAAAGAGAGCCTAAAGGGCAGGAGACAAAGCAGAGACTGTCAGACCCCCTGGTTATCACCAGCTCTTCTTTGCCCGTGAAACACCAGAATAATTTGGGCGAGTGGACTGGCAAGTGGAAAAGTTTCAGTGCTTCCCTTGGCAGTTCTGGCAGGGAATGCACCAAAGGCAGCAGGAACCAACTGCTCCTGCTCCTGAGACCAGAGCTGACAGTGACAGCACAGATCCTGCAACCAACAGTGTCCCCAAAACCGACCACACACAGCTCCAGTGTGGGACGAGGCCATGAGGCACGCTGAAGGAAATGGAAACACATCCGTGCCTTCCAACCCTTCCCTCCTCAGCACAAAGAGCTTCCTGCTGAAACCTAGAGAGGCCTGCCCAGCTTTGTAAAGGCAGAATAAAGCAAAGCCTAAGCAAAGCCAACCCACCCGTGGGCAGGACAACCCAAACCCACATCAGATCCATTGTCCCAAAAAACAGGTCCTGCCTTGGCGAGGTTGAGCTGGCCCTCAAGGCCAAGTGCACAGAGCACCACAGCTCCCAGCCCTGCCTCCATCCCAGGAATGGTCATAAACCACAGCAAAGCAGAGTGGACTAAAAAAACTCGTTCCCTGGAGTGTAGAGAGATGTCCAAAGTTCAGAGTTCCGAACATGGCTGGCACAGCGAGCGGAACCGCTGAGCTCACACCTCCCTTCCCAGCTCTATCCTCACCAGCCCCGCCGTCCTGACCTATTTGTGATGAACAAACAGCGTGGTAAACATCACACTGCAGAGGAGCTGCACAGGGAGACGTGAGGGAGGGTAAAGCAGAGCCACCTCCCTGCTTGCAGGAGCCACAGCAGAGCCACGGGCAATTCCAGGGCTCCAGATCGGAATGTGGGCTCCCACTTCCCTCCTGCCAGCAGCTGGAGGAGAGCTGGGAGCAGGCTGCTGATCACTGACCCTGCAGGCTGCTCTCCACAGAGCCCTGAGAAAGTTTTTCCTTCTCCAGGAGGAGCTGTCATGAAAGGCAAAAACAACACAAACTGCTCCCAGCCACTCTGCCTGACCACTGCACCGTTAGCACCACCCCTGTCCCAGCCGGTCTGCTGGGATCTAGATGTGCAACTGGGAGAGGGAACAGGCCAAACAAACACCCAAACCTTTCCTGAGAAGGTAGAAAACATATCTGTGCAGCATGAGACAAGTTGTCTCATGTTTTCTTGCTGAATTGTAGAAACCCCAAGCAGTGTGCTGCTGTCACCTGGCAAGCTGCTCTCCTTTTCTCCTTATTCTGATTTCCCATCCTGGAAGCCTTGGAGCAGGATTTTACCCACAGGCAGACACCCCTGGACACTGACAGGCCCTTCTGGGAGGGTCCCCCTCACCCAGCAGGCAGGTGGGGTCACCCCAGAGCACAGTGACACATCCCTGGAACTGCTGAAAGAAACGGGCTTAGAACGGGGCCGTGCCTTAACTGCTTCCAGACAAGACCCCAGCAAAACTCCAACAATCCAGTAAGTGACATGGGAGATGTATCCAAAAAGTGCGATTCCTCGGGAACAGAAACTGAAACCTCTCCTGCCTTGCGCCAGCCTGGCTACCCAGCAAGCTGGCTCAGCAATTTCCTTCAGCTTAACAGATCTGGAAGAGCTCCAGAGTGCAGGGAACACCGGGACCACCATGGGAGACTAATGTCCCCCGCACGGGAGGGGCCCACGGGAGCTCCGGGGTATGTGTCCAAACACAGCCTGCTACCTCCGCGGCAGGCACGACTTTTTGTGATTCTAAGGAAATTCCTGCCCTCAGCCCGGCCGTGGGCTGGCAGGAGGAGCTGCCCCTCACCTTGAGGAGAACGAAGAACTCGAAGACGCGGCGGAAGGAGGGAGGGAAGAGGCGCGCGTAGGTCACTGCCATCTTGAAGAACAGGGCGTGGAAGAGGCGGTCGCGCACGTTGATCAGGGGGTTCTGGTTGAGGTTGGGGTTGCGGACGCCCCGGTTGTTGCCGCCGGCGGCCCCGGCGTTGTTGGCCGGGTGGTGGTTGTTGGCGTTCGGCTGGTTCTCGGACATCCTGACGGCGGGGCTGATGAGGGCTGGGCCCGAAAAGGCTGCTGCTCCTCCACGGGGCGGGCTGGGGCCGGGCGGGCGCTGCGGAGGGGCCGCGGGCGTGGGGCCGGCGCTGCCTCCGTTCCCTCCCCNGCCCCGCCTCCATGCAAATAAGAAGACCTCCCGCCATGCATCGCGCGCGACCGGCACCTCCGGGCCGCGAAAGGGCAAAAACTTTCGACAAAACGGAAAATTTAGAATCAAAAATCAGCACCTCTTGCCTGGCAGAGTGATGATGTGGAGAAGAGCACGGGAATCTGAGAAAACGCGCTCGCATTTACGTAGAAATTATCATCTGAGGGAGGTTTAAATAGCGCCATAAGCACGGGGTGTTTCGTGCTCGCTTCGGCAGCACATATACTAAAATTGGAACGATACAGAGAAGATTAGCATGGCCCCTGCGCAAGGATGACACGCAAATTCGTGAAGCGTTCCATATTTTTTCCTCGGGACTATCTCGAAAGTTCCCTCCAAGAGAACCCTTTTGGTCCCCCGAGACGCTGCACGGGGACCTCCAGCCCTCCACGAGATCCAGGGAGCCCCGGATGTTTGCTTGTGCCAGGGTCACTCTGCTGCCCCTGTCCCGCTGTGCCCACACCCTGTCCCTTACTGGGGTCGCATTGTGGCGAGGGCAATCGAGCCCCCCGGCAGTACCGTGGGTCTTTATTGAATTGCTCTGTTACAGCAAGCTCGGTTCCCGTGGGGAGCAGCGGGGTTCCAAGGCCAGCCCCAGACCCTCCATCCAGCTCACCCCCTCCAAAGCACATCACCCCACTGCAGGGAGCTGGGGCCAGCCCTGTCCTGGTACTCTGACCCTCCCCAGCACCCATGGTCCCATGGGATGGTGACACCAATCCAGCGGGCAGGATGTGCCCACGCCTCCTCTGTGCAGCTCCGGGGGTCTGCAGTACCCCAAAGCCCCTGGCTTGTGCTGCGGTGACAACTGGGGAGGGGTCTCTGGGGGTTCATGTGACACCATGCCCCACTCAGACAGCGCTCTCCTGGTAGCTGTCATCCTCCAGGAACGTGGTCAACCTCTTCCCGGGGCTGGGGGCTGCATCCTGCCCTGGGGCTGTGACCTCCCCGGTGTCCCCATCACACTGCTCCTGGGCAAAGTGCACGAAGACCTGCGGGAATGGCATGATGAGAGACAGCACCACGGGACAGGGCTGCCACACCCTCACACCTGCCTCCCCTGTCACCTGGTCCAGGGTGGTCTGAGACACGGAGTAGTCCTCGATGTGGCAGGGGCCACGGTGGGTGGCCAGAAGGCTGAAGACGGTGGCCAGGGAGGCGACACGGGCAGGGAGGTGGTACTGCAGCAGCCCCCCGTGCCGCTCCCGCAGCACGATGCCGGGGAAGTGCTGCTGCAGCAGGGCCTGCACCGCTGCCGGGCCAGGGCCCCCCGCCCGCACCACCACCGTGTACCCGTCCCCAAACCTGCGGGGAGAGGGGACACCGCTGCGAGGACTGGCCATGGCCACCACCCTCAGGAGACCCCCTGAGCCCCTCGCCCCGGTACCTGTTCTTGAGGTGCTGGACGCTGCCCAGGCAGCGGAACCGGCCGTTGACCATGATGGCCATCCTGGTGCAGAGCGCCTCGCACTCCTCCATGCTGGGGGGACACTTGTGAGCCCTCCAGGGCAGAGGGACACTCCCCTCTGGGGGAGGTTCCCACAGGAATAGGGTGCTCCCCTACAGTGGGGTTACAGGGGCAGAGGGGTGCTCCCTTTTGTGGGGGCTCACCTGTGGGATGTGAGCACCACGGACCGGCCGTCCCGGATAACGCCGAGGATGCGCTCCCACAGGAACCGCCGCGCTTGTGGATCCATCCCCGTCGTGGGCTCATCCTGCAATGGTCCCGGCCCTGGGTCAGCCTGGGCAGGACCCTGGTGCTGCCGTGGGGCCTCCCACTGCCCCCCTCACCAGGAAGACGACAGGGGGGCAGCCGAGGAGGGCGATGGCCGTGGAAAGCTTGCGTTTGTTGCCCCCGCTGTACTTGCCCGCCGGCCGGTCCGCGTGCGGGCCCAGCCCCAGCGCGGCGATGCCCCACTGAGCCACCTGCGAGAGACACAGGGGGTGAGGCTGGGGGCTCCCCATGGGCTGGGGGGGATGAGGTACAGGCCCTACCCTGGGGGTCTCCTCCTCCGGGACCCCACGCAGGCGGCTGTAGAACTCCAGGTGCTCCCGCCCCGTCAGCAGGTCCGTGATGGCGTCAAACTGGGGACAGTAACCCATGTGCTGGTGGACAGACTGGAGGTCGGTGAGCACGCTGCAGGATGGGGACAGGTGAGCATGAAATGAGAACAGGTGAGCACAGGACGGGGACAGGTGAGCACGGGATGGGAACAGGTGAGCACGGGATGGGAACAGGTGAGCACAGCATGGGGACAGGTGAGCATGGGATGGGAACAGGTGAATACATGAATACAGGACAGGGATAGGTGAGCATGGGATGGGGATAGGTGAGCATTGGACAGGGACAGGTGAGCACGGGATGAGGACAGGTGAGCACGGGATGGGAACAGGTGAATACAGGACAGGGATAGGTGAGCATGGGATGGGGACAGGTGAGCACAGGGTGGGGACAGGTGAGCACGAGATGGGGACAGGTGAGCATGGGCTGGGGACAGGTGAGCACAGGATGGGGACAGGTGAGCACAGGGTGGGGACAGGTGAGCATTGGACAGGGATTGGTGAGCACACTGCAGGATGGGGACATGTGCCAGGGATACTGTGGGAATAGGGACAAGCAGCTGCAGGGATGAGGATGGGGATGCAGGGCAAAGGGCCATGTGGAGCCCAGGCTGGGGACAGACATGATGGCACAGGTGACATGGAGAGGGGTCCAAGCCATAGGGTCCCAGCATTCACCCACCTGTGCCCCTTCAACCAGGCCTCTCCCAGTGTCACCTCTGTGTCCCCCGTCAGCATCTTGAAAGTGGAGGTTTTCCCAGCACCATTCACCCCCAGGAGGCCAAAGCACTGTGGGGGCACAGCAGGGTCACAGCTGGCCCTGGCCATAGTGCTGTCTGTCTGTCTGTCCATCTGTCCCTCACCTCCCCGGGGGGGATGGCCACACAGAGCCGGTCCACGGCCGGAGCCTTCCTGCGCCGGTACACCTGCACGGAGGAGAGGTGGCACTGGCTGCTTTTTCCTTGCACCGCTGGCATGGCCGAGGGCTCCAGAGGGGCTGGAGCTCACAGCAGGGTCCAGCCCCACTCACCCACCTTGGTCAGGTCCTTCAGCAGCAGGAGGTGGCTGTGAGGGGGAATGTTGCCCACCCTCGCCCGCTCCCTGGCCACGTCCCGGTCCTCATCCCCCAGCGAGGGCAGCTCCAGAGCCCGTGGCCTGTGGGAACAGTGGCAAGGGCACATCCAGGGCTGTCCATCCCCTTGAGCACCCCCAGGGTACCCCCCCAAAGCCAGGGCTCACCCCAGGCGCAGGAAGAAGCGGTGGTACTGCAGCAGAAGGGTGAAGAGGAAGAAGACGATGCCCTCGATGGCCATGGCGAACATGTTCTTCCCCGCCAGGTCCCAGGAGAGGGGGGACACAAAGCGCTTGTCCCCTGCAAGCAGCGAGGTGGGCTGTAAGAATGGGGGACCCCTGTGCTGGGTGCTGGGGAGAGTGAACAGCCCTGACAGCCCCAGACTCACCAAACCTCTCAAATGCATCAGCCATTGCCTGGTTCTTCACCATGTCAATGAGGCCTCGGCCCAAGCAGAAGTGGGGGAAGATGAGGAAAACCTTCTTCAGGACGCGGTTGATGTCGTTGAGGTTCTGATGGGGCAGCAAGGAGAGGGATGGGGGAGCTGGTGCTGGTCCTGCAGGGAAGGGATGAGGGGTCTGGGGCATCCCAAGGCTCACCTGGTCCACGAAGAGCTCCAGCACAAAGGTGGCCACGCTGCCGTTGATGCCGATGAAGAGGTTGATGCAGGTCAGGGCCACGTAGGCGGTGCTGGGGATGCTGAAGAGGAAGGAGGCTGGATACATCAGGGGGGTGATGGACCATCTGCAGGGGGCAGAGGCAGGGGTTGGCTGAGGTGCACCGCCCAACGTGGGGGGCTTGAGACAGCACCCACCCACCCAAGCACCACAACC
>VZTZ01004320.1:31731-48841 GCA_013400955.1 Drymodes brunneopygia
CCTCACCCCGGCTGCCCCCAGCCCCACAACCCCCTCGCCCCTGCTGGGCTCTGCTGCCCCATCACCCGTAGAGCAGCAGCAGCAGCACCAGGGAGGGCAGGTTGGCCGAGGACACGTAGGATTCCTGCTGGAAGCAGAGGAAGATGAGGATGACCAGCAGCGCGGGGACCAGGTAATTGCACTGTGGGGGTGGAACATCAGGAAAGGGGTCAGGGGTGGGACCAGACCCCTTGGAACTGATCCCTGTCCCCATCCCCATCCCCACCATGTCCCAGGCGAAGTTGCCCAGCCAGTAGGTGATGGGCTTCATCCCGCTGACAAACTGAAGGTGCTTGGCCTTGCTGACCCTCTCCTCAATGAGGAAGACGACGAAGCTGGCCGGGACGAAGGACATGGCGAAGATCACGCAGATGGAGACCAGCACATCCACAGAGGTGGCCATCCTGCCAAGGAGGGGAGAGCTCAGTGGGGGCCAGAGGGGGCTGTGGGACCCCCAAGCCCAGCACTCACAGGGCGGCCTCGGAGAGCTGCTCCTTGGTGAGGTTGAGGGGGTGGTTGGTGGCCGTGATGCCGAAGCGCGCGGGGTCGGTGCCGGGGGGCAGCCGGGCTCGCAGGAGCCCATTGCTGGCCACGTTGAGGAAGGAGACCATGGCGTGCCAGCCCTTGTTATTGAACCAGACCTGCAGCATGGGGGAGGTCGGGCAGCTCAGAGCCCTCCACCCATGCTGGCACTGCCCCTGGAGCACCCCCACTCCTCACTGGGCTCCTGGTCCCCTTCTGCTCCAGTTGCTCTCTTGGGCTGCCCCACCCCCTGAGGAGACACAGCTGTCACATCCCTGCTGTCCCCCAGCTCTGCCCCCTAAGGGACCCCCAACCATGGGCACACCTTGATATTCCTGCGGGCATCCAAGCCCTCGATGAAGCGGCTGAGGTTGGCCAGGAGTCGATCCGAGGGGCTGCCCTGGGTGCAGGAACAGGGGGTGAGGAGGGGTCTCCCAGCACTGGGACGCCAGAGCTGAGGCAGGGTCTGAGTGCAGCTGTACCGGGGTGATGTTGAGCAGCACCCGGAGCTCCAGCACTGCCTGATCCACCTCTGCTGCCGACGGCAGGGCCTGGGAGCTGCCGGCACCCAGGGAGAAGCCGCCGTACCTGCGGGAGAAACGGGGCTCCCAAAGCTGCCAGAGAGACTCCCACTGCCAGCCTGGCAGGAACTGGGCTTGAGGATCCACGTGGGTCCCTTCCACCCTGGGAGATTCTACAGTTCCACAATTCCCACTGCCACCCTTGTGCAAACTCAACCCACCCAGACGCCAGAGTGAGTGGCACACAGCAGAGGGCTGAAGGCACCTGGATGATGGTTCTGCCCAGGGATCACTCGGGCTCCCCCCAAACCCACCAGGGATCTCCTGCCTCCCTCCATCCCTGGCTGTGCCAGGCCCCAGCCCCTGCCCAGCTCACCTCTGCTCATTCACCCACTTCTTGTTCCTCAGCCTGAAAGAAATGAGGGAGGGGAGACAGATGAGAGGTAAACCACCAGAGGGGACATTAGGGCAGCACCTGCCCACCCAGACACATGTCCCCAGCAGTCCCTTCCCCCAGGAGACCCTGGGATGTTCTCTTGGTGACCCCACAGTGTCCCTGGTGTTCCCAGCCCCAGCACTCACTCCTGACGGATGATCTGGGGATAAGTCTTCACCAGGTAGTCAGAGATGTTCCTGCCCGTCAGGTTTTGAAGGATGTCCCCTGTGCCCCTCTGCACCTGCAGGATGGACAGATGGGCTGGATGGACACCCTGGAGCATCACCTGCACCCTCAGCCAGCAGTGACAGAGCCCTGGGGCTGTCCCCGCTGGGCTGGGGGTTACCTGGGGTGGTGGGAGCCCCCCGGCCCCCTCGGGACACTCAGGCAGCATCCTGTGTGCTCCTGGTCCGCTGCACTGACACGGGGGGGACGGCTCAGCCTGTGTCCAGTTCCCACGCCACAGCACTTCCAGCAGGGATAGGGGGACAGGGGGGGCCGAGAAGCCATCAGGGTGGGAAGCTGGGGGGCACAGCCCCATCCTGGGCACCCAGGGAGAGAGAGAGAGAGACCCTCGTTACCAGCCTGGTGTGAGCCAGAGGCACCGGGACCCACCACGGGGATGATTGGGGGTCCCACGGCATCACACCAGGTGGCAGAGCTGCTCCGTGGGCAGGTGGGCACCGAGGCGGGGGCAAACCCCGGCTGCCCCCTCCAGCCCCCGTCCCGCCGGCACTCACGCCTTCCCCTCTTCCTTCATGCACTTGGTGCCGAAGCCGGGCTCAGCCAGGAGCGCGTCCAGCAGCCGGGCCGTGTCCGGGTCTCCCGGGGCGTCGTTGCTGCCGGGAGACGCAGGAGTGAGCTGGTGGCGGTGGGGGACGAGGGACAGGGCGGACACAGGGCTGGGGACACACCTGAAAAAGGTGAACTGCTGCCCGTACATCCAGGGCTGCAGCTGCAGCGGCGGGTACTTCCCGAAGGGCGGCACGATGAGGCTGAAGAGCAGCGCGATGCAGACGAACACGGCGGGGAGGACGATCTGAGGAGGCCGGGGGGGTCAGGGTTGGCTTTGCCGCATCTGGCACCGTGCCCTGCCCCATCCCCTCCCTCCCCGCGGCCCCACCTGCGCGAAGAATCCGCGGGTGCTGCGCCGGGCGTGGAGCATCCTCTTGGTGAAGAGAGCGCGGAGCTGGCGGCAGGTGAGCGCCCAGCCCCTGACCCTGCCGCACGCCTGCCCCGCCGGCCCCCGCAGCAGGTCCGTCTCCCGGGGCTCCTCCGCTGCCGGGGCAGAGACGGCTCTTGGCAAGGGGTTCGTGCCAGGCGGAACGCGGGGGCACAGGGTGCTGGCAGAGGCATCCCCCCCCACCCCAGCAGGGACGGGGTGCTGCATGCAGGAGCCCCCAGCCCCCCCAAACAGCCCCCAGCTCCTACCTCGCCGGGCTCCTTTGGCTCAATGTAAAGGAGAGGAGAGAGGGGTTACAGCCGCGCGGGGGTCAGCACCCACACAGGGCAGAGCTGGTGCCCCAAACCATCACAGACCCCCCAGACTCATGTGGCTGCCCCCACACCACTTCTCCCTCCAAGATAAGGGGGCTGGATGTGTCCCCTGGGATTTCATGTCCCATCCCAACCCCTGCACAGAGCTGGGCTCCCACAAACCCACCCTCATCCTGGCTCTTTGCTCTGGGGACACCCCAAAACTGGGAGGTAGCAATGCTGCTGGAGGGTCCCTGAGTGTCCCCCTGCCTCAAGGGACACGTGCCCAAAGGGATGCCTGCTGGATGGACACCCACCCAGATGGACACATGCCATGGCCCCAGCCCCAGCCCAAGGCTGCAGGTGGGTTGCACTCAGCAGCAGCTCGGGGGTCCCACCTCCCCCATCCTTACCCAGCTCTCCATCAGCCACATCCCCGTCCCCCACCTCGCCAGGGGCTGCTCCTTTCATGGTGCCTGACAAAACGAGGACAAGATGACAGGGCAGGATAAAGGTCACAGGCTGTGCCACCTCTCTGCAGCCACAGGTGCTCACAGCAGGGACCCCAGCCCTAGCAGGAACACACAGGGTGCTGGGGACACCCCTACCCCTCTGCCATGGGCTGCTTAGCACCTCCCCAGCTCCCCCTGTACCCCAGAGCTCAGCTCCAGCCAGGACTGAGAGGTTTTACCTGTGGTGTCAGTGTCCAGCCCTGTGTCCTCAGCCACCTTCAGGAAGATCTGGGGGTGTGGGAGGGCTGGTGTTAAACACACACCAGCACTCACAGCCCAGTGAGGGAAACCCCCTGGCCGTGGGCACCCCAGGAACTCCTTGACCACAGCCCCTCTGGGTACCTCTTCCAGGGTGGTGTCAGAGATGCCATAGCTGGAGACCCCCAGCTCCCCCAGGCGTGCGTCCAGCTCGCGGAACAGCTCCCCGAAGGCCCCGTCCCTGGCCCCGCTGTAGGGCAGGACAAAGAGCACCTCGTGCCCGATGTCCTCCACCAGCCGGGAGCCAGGCACCAGCTTCTGGATCAGCGCCGACAGCTGGGCCACATCTGGAGGGATGGGGAGGGCTGGAAACCTGGGGCAGGAGCCGCTGGCTGGCACAGCTGGCCACAGCTGGCACATGCCTGGCATCCCAGCCTGAGGGTCCATGGGGAAGGTGGAGGGGATGGGGACCTGCTTCTGCCCCTCTAGTGAAGGAAGGCGAGGAGCCACATGCAGGGCTGTGCACCCCCAGCTCCCCCAGCTGACGGGGGATGCAGGGGGGGCAGCTGGGGGTGACACTGTGAGGGGACAAGACCCTCACCCACGGTGCTGGCATCACTGCCCCGCTCGCTGCCCAGGCCAGTGTCACTGCTGTGCTCTGAGTCGCTGCCATCCTGCAGGAGAGAGGGTGGCTGGAGCCTGGCATCCCACAGCAGGACCTGGCCCCCAGTGCCCCGGGGATGGAGACACCGGCTGCCCTTTGGGAGATGATCATCAGGGCTGAGGGACCCACCTTTTTGGTGACACCGGGGACAGTGCCACTGTTGCCGCCTGTCCCGCTCCTCTCCCGCTTCACCAGGGTGAGGTGGTACCCAGTGCCCAGCCTGGCCTTGAGGAAGAGGGGGGACCCGCAGCAGCAGAGCCGGCCCTGGGAGATGATGGCAGTGCGGTCCCCCAGCAGCTCTGCCTCGTCCATGTAGTGTGTGGACAGGATGATGGTGCGGCCTGGGGACCAGGAATGGATTTGATCCCACACCCCCTTGTCAGACCCCCTCATCGGGGGTTCTCCCCACCAGCACAGCCCCCCAGGCCAGGGGGCTCAGAGGGTGAAGCAGGGGCCCCCAGGCCTGACCTTTGCGGTACTTGAGCAGCAGCTCCCAGATGCTGCGGCGGGAGAAGGGATCGACGCCGGCCGTGGGCTCGTCCAGGATCACCACCCGGGAGCCGCCCACAAAGGCGATGGCCACCGAGAGCTTCCGCTGCATCCCGCCTGCAGAGGGACAGTGCTGGGGGGGCTCGGAGCCACCGATCCCCTGCCCAGGCACCCAGCCTGACCCCCGCACGCACCCGAGAGGTTCCTGGTCTGCTCCCGGCGCTTGTGGGGCAGCCCTGTGTCCTGGAGCAGCTGCTCCATCTCCTCCTGCACCTGCCGCTCCGAGAGCCCCTTCAGCCGCCCGTAGAACCAGATGTGCTCCTCCACCGTCAGGCTGTGGGGACAGGGGGAGCAGGGCAGGGTGAGGGGCACAGGGGTTGAGGGGGACAGCCCTGCATCACTCCCCAGCCCTGCCTACATGTCGAAGAGGACGTTGTGCTGGGGACACATCCCCATGGATTTGCGGATGCTGTCGATATCGGAGCGGATGTCCCAGCCCAGGATATAGGCAGTGCCCGAGGTGGGGGGCAGGAGGCCACTCAGGATGGACCTGGAAGTGGTGAGGAAAGTGGGTCATGGAGCGCAGGAGCAGCAGGACTTGGAGCCAAGGTGCCCTGTCCTGCGTGGGGACCAGGTGGGGACAGGGTCAGGCTCAGATCCTGTCCCCAGCCATGGCCACGCAGCCCCTCTGTGGCTCACATGGTAGTGGTCTTTCCAGCGCCGTTGTGGCCCAGGAAGGAGGTGATCTGCCCCTCGTAGAAGTCCAGGCTCAGCCCGTTGACAGCCACACGGCCACTGCTGCCATAGACCTTCACCAGGTTGCGGATGGAGACGCCGGGCTGGAGCTCAGCAGGCGGCTCCTCCACCAGCACTGGAAGCAACCAAAGGGTCACACCCCTGGCCAGGACCCCTTGCTGGAGGCAGGACCCCTTGCCATGGGGTGCAGGACCCTCCACTGGGGAGCAAGGCCTGGGCTGGAGGGCTCCAACTCTGCTCCACGGCCACTGCCCTTGGCCACACAGCTCCAGGCTGGGCAGTGACTCACCTTGGGGTGCAGTGGGGGTGTTGGTGTGGTACAGGGAGGGCCCAGAAGAGGATGACTCTCCAAACCAGTAGCTCTTCAGGAAGGGGAAATTCCAGGGCTTGGGAATCCCATACTGACCTGCAGCAGAAGGGGCTGAGTGGGGCTGGGGCTGAGAGGCATCTGGGGGCCAGGGGGACTGCACTCACCTGGGAAGACACCCTCAAGGTACCAGGTGGCCAGGCCATAGAGGAAAGCATCCAGCAGCAGCAGCCCCATGGCTGCAGCAAAGCTGTACGGGTCTCCTGGCACGGGGCTGGCACCCAGGTTGTGCCACTGGATGCCCACCCCCTGCTCCTCATACAGGGAGAAATAATCACAGCCAAAACCGAAGGCGACAGGGGACAGCAGGCTCTGGGGACAGCAAGAATAGAGGTGTGGGCAGAGATTGGGCCTGGGGGGTGCAGCCCAAAGCCCCCCACCCAGAGCAGCAGGGGAATCAGAGAGGGGCAGCTCTGGCTTCTCACCACAACGACACGGATTGGGAAGGTGATGTAGTCGCGCCAGGCGACGCACAGCACGTAGGGCAGGTACAGAGAGAAGTAGATGATGCCACCACACGCCGAGGCCAGGTTGGCACGGGGAAAGAAGGTGCTGATGAGGAAGCACTGGCTGATGGTGGCCACCGAGAAAGTGCCCAGGAAGAGGAAGATGACTGCTGGGTCGCTGTAGGGCAGGATGTTTCCCAGCTGTGGATGGAGGCAGGTTGGAGCCTGTGGAGCCCCCTCATGCTGGCTCCCAGCCCTGATGTTCCCTGTGTCACCCACGCTGTCCCCTGAGACCTGCAACCTGCCTTGAGGATGAGGACAAGGAGGGCAGAGCTGAGGAGGAAGGGGATGAAGCTGCTGAGGAACCAGCTGAGCCAGAGAATCCCGCTGCTCAGCCCCATGGTCTTCATGGTCTCCTTGAGACGCGTCTCCTTCTCGTGCACCACCCCCTTGATGATCATGGCCACTGAATAGATCCAGGCCAGCGTCATGAAGAGAGGCAGCGAGCGGTTCAGGACCCTCAAGAACCTGGGGAGATACCACCAGACATTCCACCCCTAGCTCAACACCCCTGGGCTGCTGTTGGACCAGGGACACGACCAGCCCTGTGCCACCTCCTTGGGACAGTGATGCTGCAGGATGCTCGGACATGTCCCCCATGGCAGCAGGGGGGGTCACTCGATGGTCCCAGGGAGCCAGGGCTGCCCCCTGCCCACTTACACATCGTCCACGTAGCAGGGGTAGGGCATCTGCTGGACATAGACCCCTGTCTGTGGGGCAGCCCCAGTCTGCACCCGCACCACCGCCTGCTCCACCAGGTCCTGAATGTAGACGAAGCCCCCCCAGACGTAGCGCAAGTCGCTGAAGGGGTCAGCAGCAGGGCCTGGGTCCCAAAACCTGGGGGCAGAGCACAGTGCTGGGACCAGCAGGGATCCCCTGGCGACAAGCACAGGCTGCTTGACTGGCCATGGAGACAGACAGGGTGGGCATCCCCCAACCTGTCCTTGATCTTGTTGGTCCTCGTGACATCGTCGATGTCCATGCGGATCTTGTAGCGGACATGGGGTGGCAATCCAGGGGCCGTGGCATTGATGGGGGGCTGGAAGACCACTGCTGCCCAAAACTGCTGCTCCTCCAGCAGCTCCAGGGCCCGGGCTACCAGCTGCTCCTCGGTGGCCACTGCCTCTATCTTGTCCAGGCAGACGCACTATGGGAAGGCAAGAAGGGCTCAGCGGGCACAGGTGGTGCAAGAGGCCAGCCCGCCCACAGCAGGGTGACACGAACCTCCATGAACTGTGACAGTGTGCTCAGGACCGTGTCCACATCAGCGTACACCTGGTGCCAGGTGAGGCCTGGCCCCCCCGCCGGCCCTGCCAGGAACGTGGCCAGCTCCGGCAGCTTCCAGGAGGTGCCATTGAGGAACCCGTCCAGGAGCTGGGCTGTGCTCGGGGCCAGCAGCAGGTCCTGCAAAGCACCAGGATATCCCAGGATATCCCAATATATGGGAGGCCATGCAGCCCACCCTGCTCCAGCTGTATCCCACCCCGTTCCTGGCCAGTTTCACCCCACCACACCCCATCTTTCACCCCACAGCAACCCTGTTCCCAACGGGAGGAGTCTGGGGTCACACACCTGGAGCATCTGCATCTCCAGGCTGCTGTTGAGGAGGGTGTAGATTCGGGGTCCCAGCTCCTGCCAGGCACCCCCCAACTCCCCCAGCACGGCCAGCTCCCGGAAGGTCCGATTCACCTGTGTGAGGAGGTGAGGCAGGTCTGGGATGAGACCCCTCCAACTCCCCCACAGCCCCCCACAGCCCCCACTCACCTCAGCCATGACACTGTCGGGGCCGGGCCCGGGGGGCGTGTACAGGATCTTCCCCACGAAGAGGGGCTTGATCCCCCGCCAGAAGATCTGTGAGAGGGGGCTGGACTCCAGGCTGCGGAGCAGCTCCCGGCAGAAGGGACCTGGGGGTGCAGAGCCGAGCCCTCACCACCAGCCCCCAGTGCCCCCCGCAGGCCCTGGCTGAGCCTCCCACAGCCCCCCACTCACTGGTGCTGCCTGAGGCCACCTGTCTCTGCTCCGAGCTGTTACGGTCCAGGAAGGCTTTGATGTCATTGTCCTCGTACCAGTTGAGGGAGGGGATCCTGAGCCCCCCGCCCTCGGGGTGCCCGCAGGCGATGCGGGACAGGGCTGTGAAGGCGCCCGTGCTGGGGGCGCTGGTGTTGGGGGCCCTCAGCCCCAAAATCTCCTGCCGCAGCTCGGCCAGGCTGGTCATGGAGGAGACCTGGGGAGAGTGGGATGAGAGTGGAGAGGAGCAGTGGGGGACAGGGACACCCAGGGACACAGTGGGGGTGAGTGAGGGGTGTACCTCCTCCATCAGGGATGCTCCATCCCGCAGGAAGCTGCCCAAAGCTTCCACGGTGCCAGCGATCCCGCCCAACTCTGAGCTCAGCTGTTCCTACCAGGGGACATGGGAAGGGGGTCACAGCCCTGCCGGGGAGGCCAGGGGTCTCCACCTCGGTGCCTTCCAGCACCCGACCGCGCTGGGGGCTCACCACCAGGAGCCGCGGGAAGTCCATCTGGGAGAGGAAGGAGCCCTCCATGGCACGGAGCTGGGAGCTGGGCAGCGCGCAGAGTTCTTGCTGCAGGCTCTGGGTGGAGTCGGCGTCGCCCCCCACCAGGAAGCCACGCAGGACAGAGGCGTTGCAGACCAGGGCCTTCAGCGGGAGGCGAATGCTCGCCAGGGAGAACTGGAGGGAGAGGGCGGTCATGACGCGGGCACCGACACCGCGGGCACCGCGAGTGGGCGCCGGGAGTGGGCACCGCGCCGACACTCACGATGCGGGGGCTGAGCCGAGCCCCCATCAGCTCATCCACCAGCGCCGGGGGCAGAGATGTGTTGGTCCGCAGGAACCGGGAGAAGGTCTCGTTCTCTCTCAGGTATTCCCTCACCGGCAGAGCTGGGGGAGCAGGGGTCAGACGAGAGGTCTCGCTCCCCCGGTACCCCCCGCCCCCGGTGCTCACCCCTCCGCTGATTCCCACTGTCCCGGAGCCGGCGCAGGGCGGGCAGGAGCCGGGCGAAGCTGTGCAGGAGCCGCTGCCCGTGGCCGCGGAGCAGGACCTGCCGGGCTTCGGTCAGGAGGCGGGAGAGGCTGTGACATGCGACAAGGAGTGGGCAGTGAGACCCCGGCCCAGCCCCGCTCTGCCCCGCAGCTCCCCAGCCCCGCCGCTCACATGGAGCCATCGAAGTTGCCCACCACGCCAGGGGCCTCTCCGGCCGTGGGGTGCCGGAAGCAGGGGTTGTTCATGTTGCAGATGATGCCCTGCAGCCAGGGCAGGGTCCCCGCCGAGGGCAGCGCCTTGTTGGGGAAGTGGCCTGAGGGAGAGGGAGGCAGGTTCGGGGGGGGCAGTGCAGGACCCCCGGCACCCCCGCAGCAGGGAGATGCCAGCAAACCCTTGCCCTGTGACCACCTCCCGTGTTTGTCCCCCCGGTGTCACCACGACGGGATCACAGGGGCACGCAGAGGGGTCTTAGCTGGCTCAGGGGGTCCTGCGGGGGACACTCACACTCATGCTGCTTGAAGGGCGGGTGGGATCGCCGCACTGAGATCAAGATGAGGAAGAGAAAGAGGGGCCACAAGATCTCGATAGCCAGCTGGATCTGGGGGAGACGCAAGGTTGGTGGGGGTCCCGGTCCCCATCAGTGCCCAGAGCTCTGCCTACCCCGTGCCGGGAACCAGTGGCTCCTGGTAGCCGCACCCCAATCGCCCACTCACCCGCTGTCGCCGGCGGTAGGTGAAGTTCTTCCAGAGCAGCAGCCCCAGCTGGGTGCCCACGGCCATCGCGGGGGTCGCGGGCCCTGAGCCCCGCTCGGCTCCGGCTGCGGGTGAGAGCAGGGCGGCAGCCCCAAGCTGAGGGCGACGGCTGGGCGCTCACTTCCTTCTGGTTCGGGGCTTATCACACCCCGGGCACAGTGCCGGGCACAGGGCTGAGCTCCGGGGCTGGCAGGAGCCGGACGGCATTCCTGCAGCAAAGCTCCTTTCCGGAGCTAAAGGCTCAAATCACATTCTTTCCTAAATCAAAAGCACCAGAATTGGGCACGAGCTCCATCCAGGAGCCTACGCCGGGCACAGGGAGCAGCCGGGCACCCCAAGAGTGGCTCCAAGCCCCGGCGAGCTGAGCAGCCCGGGGGAGGCTGAGACCTGCCCGTGCCTCAGTTTCCCCGTGAGAAGGATGCGGGTGGGGCTCTCATTAACCCAAGGGGCGGAATTGCTCCGGTGCAGCGAGCTCGAGGTGCGAGCTCCGACACCCGGATCCCGCCGGCAGCAGCCGCGTCTCCGCCAGCTCCTGGGAATTCACCCACCCCTGGAGCAGAGCCAGCAGCTCCGGGGCCCGGCAGCAAAGCTCCGCCAAGGCGGCTCAGTGACGAGCCCGGTGGCGGCGGCGGCACGATCCAACCCGCAGCGTTCTGCCCGGTGCACCCACCCGTGCCCCGGGAGAACCGAGCTCCGGGACGGCTCCCCGGTCACCGCGAGCCTGGGACACCACCAGCCCCCCACTTGCCCCTCGTTTTTCCCCGGGGCCGGGGGAGCCGCGCACTCACCCGCGCCCCGCGCTCGCCGCCATCCGCCCGCGCCCGGGGCTAAGCCGGGTCCCGGGAGCAGCCGGGATAAGCGGGCACGGGGCAGCGGGATTAGGATCCCGGCTGGGAAATCTCCCTAATCGGCCTGCGGGGCCGAACACGAGTGGGTCCGGCGGCAGGATTCCTCTGGGGATGCAACGGGGTCAGATGAGGTGACACGGAGAGAAAGAAACAGCTGTCGGGGTGGGGGTGACACGGGGAGACAGAGGTGTCTGAGTGTCCCCATCCGCTGGCACCGGACGTGCTGCGGAACTGCCGGTCCGGGGGAGCCCCAGCCCCGCGGGGGAAGCGGCTCTTTTCGGGACAAAACACCCTGAGGATCCCTGGATCCTCCCGGGGGACTCGCGTGGGAATCTGCTCACTCATCTCACGAGGACAAACACGCCGCATCGCTGCAACCGGGAGCTCCGCGGACCCCGCCACCCCGGCAACCGCCGGACCGGCAGCTCCCGGCCCCGGCGCCCTCAAACCCCGCGTCCCCCAACCCGGTTCGGCCGCACGGAGCCCCACTCCGGGCGGGGTGCGGAGTCACCGGGAGGCGGACGGGCCGGGAAGACATGGGGACAGCCCGAGGGAGACACGGACAACCCAGGGGGGCCATGGGGACAGCTCGAAGGGACGATGAGGACACTCCAGAGGGGCCATGGTGACAGCTCGGGGGTACGATGGGGACCCACCCCACTCCTGGGGGCCCCAAGGGGCAGCGCCGCTTTCCGAAAGGCAGCGTTTCGCCCAAAAAGGTGGATCCCTTCCCGGACAGGCACGTCCCGTCCTGTCCCGTTGGCATCGTTAATCACTCATCATCTACCAAGCGCACATCCATTAACCCCGCAGCCCGTTCCCGGCTCCTGCTCCTCCCCCTGGGACACGCAGCATCCCCGCCCCGGCACTCCGGGGGTCTCACCCGGGTCTGCAGCAGCTCTCAACCCCCCAGGCACAGAGGGACCTGCCTGACAAGGCGCCTGCAGCAGAGACCAGCTCCTCTTTATGTTGAAAGGTTTTCTTTTATTTTCAAAATAAAAGGTTTCAGTCTGAGAGCATCTGCATTAAAAACCGCACGGGAAGGGAGACGTCGATGGGCACCGGCTGCACTCGGACACCGCCCCGCTGCAGATGCGGCCGTCGGAGTCAGCCTTGGCTCCAGCCTGGGCGATCAGATTGCTGCAGTGCTGGGCGTGCCAGGTGTGCCGGCTGTGCCAGGTGTGCCAGCTCCCGGCCCAGCCCTGCGGCCATCGCCGTGGCCTCAAAAACTTGGTCCCTACTGCAAAAAGGGCATTTATAGCATCGAGAGATCACACCAGAGCGCAAACCTGTGCACACACATTCACTCACAAACCCACACTCACAATCCTGAGGACATGCAGTCTCTCCCAGATGTGCTTCCCCCGTGTCTCGCTGACCCCACAGGGATGAGGAGGGTCCTGCCAGCAAAGGGATGAGCAGCAGCACCAGGGACAGCATGGGCAGCCACTCCTGCTCCTGGCTGAGGGATCCAGGGGTGACACAGGGGAGTGTGGTGGGTGCTGGGTGAATGAGAGGTGACACTGTCCACTCTCAGGTGCTGGAGCATCTGCCACCTTCCTGCTGCCCAAGGCTCTTGGGGCTCCTGGGGGAACCAGCTCTAGAAACAGGGTCTTTATTTCCTTGCTCAGAAAAATAGACTCATTTCCAAAGTTTAAAAAAAGAGTTTAAAAAGAGGGAATGATGAAAGTGGAGGCTGGAATGTGGCTGGCAGTGGGGCTGTACATGAGATGGTGTGGGCAGGGCTGAGCCATCCTGCTCAGTAGCTCTCCTCCTCCTCACAGTAGTAGTGGTACCCAGGGGGGTCCCCGCTCTGGTCACCGGCGGCGTTGGCCACCTCGCCCTGGCTGCCCTGTGGGCAGTACTTGGGGTCGTAGATCTGGCGGCCGAGGCCAAAGACCTGCCCGCTCTGGTTGGCACCCTGGTTGGAGCCCATCTGCAGCGACATGGAGGAGTTGTCACACTTCTCTGTCCCCATCTTGGCATCGTAGATGTGTCTCCTGGTGCCAGGAGCCGTCATGCCCACCTGGAAGGAAGGAAGGACAGGATGGAGCAGGGCTCAGCTGTGGTCCCCCCATCCCTCCCCAGCCTGGCGTGGGGGCTCACCTGGCTGGCACACTTGTTGGTGCCCATCTGGAGGCTGATGGTGGAGTGGTCCATGGGTGGCAGGATCTGATTTTTGGGGTCGTAGAGGTGCCTCCGGGTGCCATAGGCCGTCATGCCAGACTGGCTGGCACACTTGTTTGTGCCCATCTGACAAAGGGGTCTGGTGAGGAGCGTGTGCTGCCCCACACGTGCCCCTCCTCCCCCTGTCCCTGTCCCCACCAGCCTGGGGGGCACAGCCAGTGCTCCTTGACCCACCCCAGCCTCACAGCCAGTGAGTGCTGGACACAGAGCCAAGATGGTCCCAGATCCCAAGGACACCTGAGGAACCTCAATCCTCAGGTCCCTCCAGCAGCACTTGGAGCTGTGACAGTGCTGAGAATTTGACAGAATCAGGCACCCCTTGCCCAGCCCCCCACCCTTGGGACCCTGTGGGGCAGCCCACCTGCAGCCCAATCACACACTGGCCAGCCTTCATCTTGGCCTCATCAAAATTCCTCTGCTGCTTCTCCGAGTACTTCACGCCGATGTCCACCCCGCTCTGCAGCCCCTTCGTCTTGGCCTGCAGGGAGTGGCCGTGAGAAAGGACAGGGGACCCAGACCCCCCCACACTCTCCCTGGGCAGGGGGAGCTGTGGGGTCCCACGGGCACCACCCCAAGCTGGGTGTCCCCATGGGGCTGCAGCCCCTCCCAAGCTGCTCATGCCCCCGTGCTCACCATTCCTGCCAGTGCCAGCAGCGACACCTGCACCTGCGTCAGGTTCCCACTCTCAAAGAGGTCGTTGGCTTCAAAGAGGTCCACGGGGTTCATGCCGTAGCTGGCCATGGCCTTGATGAAGTTGGAGAGGTTCTCAAGCTGCGGAGAGGTAGAGGGTTGAGCCCCAGAGGGTGATGGCAGAGGGACAGCAGGAGGGTGGCAGCAGAGCTGCACGCACCTGGTGCCAGTTCTGAGCCGAGCGGTTGATCTTCCTCACCGAGTTGGGCTGCAGCTTGTTCATGAGCCTGGAGGGAGGCAGGGGGACATGAGGCTGTGGCAGGAAGAAACCTCAAGGGGCTGCAGGGCATGGGCTCCTTTCCAGGCCTTCCCCATGCGAGGCAGATTTCCCCCCATCATGTCCCTCTTTGTCCTCAGGGCTGTCCCCAGACACAGAAGCCTTGGGGGTGACTCTGGCAGGTTCCACTGGCATGGATCCAGCCCATCCTTCCTACCACAAGGGCTGCTGGGGGTCCCCTGGAGGGTGGGTGCCCCCCATCCCCACCCAGCTGGAGTGGGGGGCCATGCTCAGCATCGCCCCAGGACTCACTCGCAGAGGATCACCCCATCCTTCAGCCCCTTCTGGAAGTCAGGTCCGATCTGTTTTCCTGTGACACTCTCGATCCACGTCCGCAGCTCGGCCTCCTTCTGTGGGTCATACTTCTGGGCAAGCTGGGGGGGCAGTGGGTGGACAGCTCAGGCAGGGCCCCAGAGTGCACCCCAAACCCTTCATGGGGACAGTTCTCCCCTCCCTGGGATGGGAACGGGAACAGGAGCACGAGGATGATGCTGCCAGCAGAAGCAGCAGCTTCTGAACCATTCCAAAAGTATGAGGAGCTGCCCATGGGTTTAGAGGAAAGTGCCCCCCCTGGATCTGTCCCTCCCTGTCCCCTGGAGTCCGTGGGAGCTCAGCTTGGAGCCCCGGGGGTCCTGACCATGAGATGCTTTCCCTTTCCCTTCAGGCGAGGCCCAACCTCCGCCACAGATTCCTCGGTCACCGCGGCTATGCCAGGAATGTGGACGCCTCCTCCCAAATGGAGACCAGCTGCCAGGGCCGGCAGCATCTCCAGCAGCGCCGTCTCACCCCGGCCTGAAAGGGAAGGGAAAGGTCTCCTGGCCTGGGGAGGGAAGGGTCTGGAAACCCCGAGTGCTGTCGTGCCCCAGCCCAGCCCCTCTGATTCTCAGCTGGCACCTGGGGGTGGCCCCTGGGCAGCCACCAAAACTGTCACCCATCCTGTCCCTTCCTGGTCCCATTATGTGGTGGGGCCATGAGTCCCCAGGGATCCTGGACACAGGGAGACACTGGGATGGGCACAGTTCAGCTCTGCTACGTGCTAGGGAGACACTCCAGTTCCAAATTGAAACTCGACCAATGTAGAGCACCAGATCACCCTCATGATACCACATGTCTCCTGGCCGGGGGATTCTACAGTCCCACCAGCTGATTTTCTGAAGCGTGAGCAGCTGAAGCCAGTTCCACTTCCCTCGCCACGGCCAGCCCGAGGGTTTCCCAGGGCATGGGGGAGGAAGAGTGGACCGGCCTCAGAGAGATCCCTCCACAGCCCAGTCTGCAAGGGCTTGCACAGACTGGGAGCGTGTCACTGGTTTAACTGGTTCCCAGCCGGTGATGTCACCTCCATCAGACACACCGGGGCAGTCGGACTGGCTCATGTCTTGCTGAATCAACACGAAGCACCAAGAGCACGCGGCGGTGAGGCCCCGGCGCGTGTCACCGGCTCAGCCAGGGCAGCCCAGCCCCAGGCAGGCTCGGGCCCGTCTGCTCCCGTTATGAAATGCAAATCCCCGGCGAGGCCAGGTAAGGAGTGCCCGGCCACGGCCACCACATCCCATCACCACGGCCACGGCAGCCACGTGCCCATCACCACTTGTCCCTTCTCCTGCCTGCCCTGGCCCCGTCCAGGTGTCCCCGGGCAGAACACACTCAAACATGATCACGGGCCACCTGTCCCGGGGTGACCACGGCCCAAGCTCTGCTCGCCTGGGGCCAGGCACAGCCACCGATCACCTGGGGCTGCTGTGTCCCCCTGTGACCCCCCAGCCCGGCAGGATCCCTGTGAGCTGTCGAGGGGGCAGGAGGGTGCAAACAGCTCAGCCGGAGGCTCTTATTTCCCTTCCCCCTTCCGGCCCCGCGGCGCTTCTGCGGGCGAGTCACCGGGGCCAAAAGCCACATCCCCAGAGAGGGCGGCGGGGACGCTGCCAGGTCGGAGCATCCCGCAGTGCGATGTGGAGCTGCGGGGAAGCAGGAAGCGGAGAAGCTTCATGGAGCTGGTCCGGAGCCGCGGAGGAGCGAGGCCATCGCCCCCAGCTCCGGGTGTGACGGGAATGATGCCCCGCGATTTGCCGGGGCAGCGGAGCCACAGCGGCCACCGCAGGGGAGACAGCCAGCCCCGGTCCCCCAAGACACTTCCCTGGGACCCTCTAGGCAGGCTGAGGACACCCCGAGAGTGGGAGTCCAGCTTCGGCATCCCCAGCCCTCAGAGACCTCGGTACCCCGAGTCCTTCAGTTCCGCATCCTCCCGGGAAGCCCCGGATTTCCATCTTCCCGGAGTCGCCCAACTTCTCCACTCTCGGCCGTCTCTGCGTGCCTGAGGCACACCGGAAACCCCGCGGCTCTCCAGAACCCGGGATGCAACCGGGACACCCCAGCAGCACCGGGATGCTCGACTCTCCGAGCACCGGCAGTCACAGCGCCCGGTGGTTCCGGTATCCCCCAGCCCTCGCTTCTCCCCCGTCCGGTGGTCCCGCTACCGCCCGGCCCCCGCCGCGGCTCACCCGGTTCTTGACTTCAGCGGAGAGGCCGTAGGACGGGCCCTTGTTGAACTGGGAGCTGCTCATGGCGGGGAACGGAGCCGGTACCGGAGCGGGGAGCGGGAAACGGGGCCGGTACCGGAGAGGGGTCGGGCGGGGCGGGGGCGGGGTCGGGCCCGGCCCCCCCGCGTTGATTGGACGGGGGCGAAATGTCCAAATAAGGGCAGGAGCGGCCGGATCGAGGGGAGGGTCCCGAACCCCGACACGGGGACCCGGGGAGCACCGGGAGGCACCGAGAGGCGCCGGGGCTTCGGGGGAACCCGGGGCCGGGACTGGAGCCGTCTCGGGCTCACATACGGCACACATGGCACACAGGGCACACACACGGTCACACGC
>VZTZ01004320.1:48999-67821 GCA_013400955.1 Drymodes brunneopygia
TCGCACATTCACTCATTCACTCACACATTCACTCACTCAGACACTCACACGCAGCTGCTTGCGCGCACCCATGGTCACGCACACACGCAGGACACGCGTGCACCTTCCCTCATCCCCGCACCTCACGGACCTCCACCCATCCCCGACCCCGTCCCGCTCCCCTCGCTCCGTCCCCCGCCCTGCCCGTGTCTCCACGGCGTTGGCATAAGTTCCACGCGAGACGGCCCGCCCCGGTCCGGTCCGGCCCGGCTCGGTCCCGCGGGGAGGTTCCGGGACGAAGCGGGGGGTACACCATCGCCCCCCGCCCGCCCGCGGGGCCGGCAGACGGCCCGAGCAGCCCGTGGGCAGCGGCCGGGGGTGCCCACACAGCACCCGGAGGGCCCGGCCCTCACCAGGGGTTTATCCGACGTCCCCCGGATACTCCCGCTGTGAGGTGGCGATGCCCCGTGGGTGGGAGAGTCACGGGTGGGACTGTGGGTGCGCAGAGGGTGTTGGGGACAGTGACCCCGGCTGGCCGGTCCCGGCACTGACACCGAGCCCGTAGAAGGGCAGAGCCGGGAACATCCCACGAGTGGGAGCCCAGAGCCCCCCATCCCACTCACCCCCACGCCTGGGGCCTCCAGAGGGATAGGACTTGTCCTCCCTGGACAGATGGACACCCCCAAACAGGGTGAACTCCCCAGAGGGAGGGGGGTCCCACGGGGGCCAGCACCGGTCCCACAAAGTGGGGCTCAGCACCCCTCTCCGTAAGCCCTGGGCTGCAGCACTGAACCCCCCTCAAACATCCCCAGAATTGCCGGGGTCCCGCTGCCCCCCGTGACCCCGCAGGGCAGCCAGGGTGCCCCCGGCCCCGGCCTCGCGCGTTCGGCTTTTCCTGTTTCAGGTCGGGCTGCGAAGCCGATGAGGAAACGAGGCGGCGTCACACGCGCCCTCCTGACACTGCGCCCCGCGAATGTGACCGGCGCCGTGAGGAACCGGCGCGGCGGCGGGGCCGAGCGAGGGGCTGAGGGCAGCGGCTCGGCCCCCCGGGAACGATGTTCTCCCGGAAGAAGCGGGAGCTGATAAAAACCCCCTCCATCTCCAAGAAGAGCCGGGCGGGAAGCCCCGTCCCACAGACCCTGCCGGTGAGTGTCCCCCCCCTCCCCGTACCCCTGGCACGGTGGGGAAGAGCCACAGGGTGGCAATGGGGACTTGGATACGTCCAGGAGGTCTCTGAAGAGGAGGGAAACGGGAGAGAACCCTACTCACGGGACTGGGGAGGGGAATTTTCCCCCAGATGAAGGGGACGGAGCAGCCACCGAGGGAGGCGGGAGGGCAGGAAGGGACAGGGAGGAAATGGGGGGGCTGTGGCCGAGGGTTTAGGGAGGGCAGAGAGACTCACAAACCTCCCTGGGGACCGGGATAGGAGCGGGGCGACTCCAGGCTCGGCCAGCCGCGGTGCCTCGGCTCTGCCAGATATTTATTTATTGACGTGTGGACCCCCCCGTCACCCGGTGCCGGAGGGGCCAGGAGGAAACGCTACCGGCCGGGGCTCCCCGGCGACCCCCGCACTGCCCGCCCCGCGCCTGCGCCCCAGTCCCGGTGCCAGGGGCGAGACCGGGCTGGCACGATGCGGCCGACGGCGACCCGGAGCCCACCCGCGGCTCCTTAGCAGGGGACACCCGTCCCCATCCCCGTCCCGACTCCCCGGGAGAGGGGCCTATGGGTGGCGGCCAGCGGGATGCTCGGCCGGGCTGCGGGCAGGAAAAGCTACAGCCCCTCGGCGGCGGCGGGCAGAGCCCACCCGCCCCAGCGCTCCCTGGACTCGCTGCCCCGCACGCCCGCCGTGAGGCTGACGGTACGGCCGGGGGCACCCCGGGGCGCTGGAGGGAGGGACGGGGGGCGCCGGGGCCGCTGCACCCCGAGAGGACCGAGACAGGGCTAGGGTGGCCCCAGGTATGTTGGGGTGGGGGCCTTTGTGCCCCCTTGCAGCCCCGTGGTTGTCTGGCCCCCCGTGGGGCTGGGCTCCCCCGTTCTCCCTCGCCCGCGGAAGCCTCGTGCTCTCGGCGCTCCGTGTCTGCCCCGCCGGTGCGAAAAACACTTCCGGCAGCGCCTGGCCAGGGATGCTCATCCCCGCGCGTTCGTGTCACACCGGGTGCCGGGGGTCACTGGTGGGGGCTGCTGAGGGGGCTGAGGGGCTGCAGGGTCCCCTCCCCACGCCCAAGGGCTGTCGCTGAACGTGTGGCCCTCAAGCCGTGCACAGCCCTGGACAGTGCTGGTAGCAGCCCCTCCCTCAGTACGATTTTACCCCTAGAAATTTGGGGCTTCCTCCATCTGTAAAATAACTGCAGAGCCCCCAACAACAGCCTGGGAGGTGCCCCTGTCTCTGCCTCCTCCCCCAGCATCGGAGCAGCTGAAAAAGAGGAAGAGATGTGCAGGCCGGAACCTGATGCCATTTGGCTGTGTTGGGGTCCCCAGTCCCCTGGGATGGGGGCGGCCCCATCACGCTGGGTGCTGGGGTGGGACAAGCAGTGTCACCCACACCGTCACTGTGTGCCTCTCATGACAAACACGGCGCCAGAGGGGCTGGCAGGGACTGGTAGGGGCAGCCAGGCAACTGCCCAGACCTCTGCCCAGTCTCCCAAGACTGTCCCCAAACGTGATCCCTTCCTGGGGAAACTGAGGCACAACACAGCTGCAGGGTCTGGCACCAGCCCCCCAAAGCAACTACCTGCACCCCAGGCTGCGGGATCCTGGGGTTCTTCCTTCTCTGGGGTCCCCGCCCTGCTGACTGTACCCTCACACCCATCCCTGCTCCCCAGGACCTCTCCCGCAAGGATTGCCTGGAAGCCCCGGGCTCCAGCAGCGTGGGGGAGCTGTCCCCAGGCAGTGCCAAGCTCAGCAGCAGCCCCAGCGCCGTGGGCACCCTGAAGCGCCCCACCAGCCTGAGCCGCCATGCCAGCGCCGCCGGCTTCTCCCTGCCCGCCGCCCCCCGCGCCGTGCCCAAGGGCCACAAGACCCCCATGTCCTACAGCCCCGGGGAGGCCGGGGAGGGTTCCTTCATCGACCCCGAGGACATCTCCCAGATGCTGGCGGACGTCGCCCGCTTCGCCGATGCCCTGGAGAAGCTGCGGGATGTGGTGCTGCGCGATGGTGAGTGCCCACCCCGCGCCCAACACCTGCATCGCTGCACCCCGGGACACACCCAGCCGTGGGTGGGGGTCTCTGCCTGGGCCAGGGGGCACCAGGACCCCCGGGGGGCCGTGCGGCCGCAGTCAGAGGTGGTGGGTGAGCGGTGGGTGGCTGCTGGAGCTCGGAGCCAGGATAACGCGGCTTCCTGCCGCGAGCTATTTTCATCCGCCCGTTTTCCTGTTTACAGCGGCGGTGCCAGCCGCCTGCCAGGGCCCCTCGAACCCCGCGGGGTGCCGGGCACGGCCCCCCAGCCCACCAGGGTGGTCAGCAGGATGGGGCTGGGTGGTCTGCAGGCTCATGAGCAGCTCTCCTTGCCCGAGGGGACACAGGGAAGGCATCGATCCCGTGGTGTGGGGGCGTGTGACACCGTGTTGTCAGTCCTGGTTTTACAGAAACCCCTTCCCAATCCTGAGCTGGGGATTGGGATGGGGAGGGGGCTTTGCCTGGCCGGGCAGTGGGTGCTGATTCCGCATGCCAGCACTTCCCTGGGGGAGGTTCCCCACTTCCTAACCAGGCTGTCAGTCCCTCACTGCCCTGGGGAGTCCTGGCCAGACCCCTGGGCTGCCAACTGGAGCCCACAGAGGGGAGGGTCCCCAAGAGAACCTGGCAGGACCAGGCACATCCCTCCCGGCTGGGAGCGTCCATCCGGCAGGAGGGAGGGAAGGAAATGGAGGAAATTCCCAAACTGCTTTCAAGGGAAAAAGTTACTACGGAGGAAAAAATGCCTCAAAGGTCAGGCTGCCCCATGGCCAACACTGGGCTGGGCAGGAGACACACAGCCATGGCTGTGGGGAGGTGCTGGGCAAGCAGGATGTGGCTGTGCCAGTCCTGGGAAGCCCCGAGGCCAGGGGAATTTGCTGCGTGGTCTGGGAGATGGCAATTCCCTGCCTGGGACGTGGCTGGGAGGTAAACAGGAGAGGGACACGGGACAGGGATGCGGAGCAGGGACACGGAGCAGGGACATGGGACAGGGATGCAGCATCTGAGCCCCTCTCTCTTGCAGACCCCAAGAAGTCCCAGCGGCCGCTGGCCCACGAGTGCCTGGGTGAAACCCTGCGCATTCTGCGCCAGATCATCAGCACGTACCCACTGCTCAACACCCTGGAGACCCTGACGGCTGCTGGCACCCTCATCTCCAAAGTCAAGGGTGAGACAGGGACTGGGAGCTCTGCCCCACTCCCCTCCTGCCCCATGATGGGATGGGGAGGGATTGGGGAGCCCTTGGAGGGGCTGTCGGGAGTGGAGGTGCCCCATGGACTGGCAGAGAGGGTGAAAGCATCGTCTGCCTCTTTGTGGTTCAGCTTTAAGGATGATGTAGTGTCAGAAATGACAGATTCTGCCTGGAGGTTTCCAGGCACAGCCACAGGAAAAACACTGAAATAATCAGATCCTGCTCCTGGCAGCCTCTCGTGTTTATGGAGCGGGGTCTGGGAGGTCAGATCCCAGCTGGGCACCACCTCCTGCTGCTGTCACCCATGAGGAGGGGGTGGCTGCACCTACCACAGGCACAGCACAACCTTGTGAGTCACCCGCAGCTTCCTGGACACCCAACAGCAACCGCAGGGGACAGGATGGCAGCAGGGCTGCCATGAGGCTGGTCCCACACAGGGATGGGAGGGAGTGGGCTTGGAGCAGACCCCAGCCCCACCCCAAGGAGCTGATCCAGGGTCTGCCCAGGAGCCCTGACTGCTGGTGCCTCATGGTGTGGGAACCTGCCAAGCACTGTCAGCCCCAGTTCCTGCTGCTGGTGGTGGTTCCTCTTTTGGCTGTGGGCAAAAACCCTCTGGAGGAGTTCATCCTGTTTGGAGAGGGGTCTGGAGGAGCCATGAGGCAGGGCAGGCAGTGGAACAGGTCCAGCAGCACTTTTCCATCAGCCCTGAGTAACGGGAATAAACAGAAACACGAGCCAAGGGATGCTGTCAGGGCCATCAGTCATGGGAAGAAGGAGGGGGAAGCTTCTGCACTGGAAAAATCCATTATCCATAGGGATGGTCCTTCCCACTGCTCCCTTGATTCACCCCAGCCCCTTCCCCAGCCTCAAAGCCTCCCTTGATAGCAGCATGAGCTGGTATCTGCTGAGACAGGGATGGGTGCTTGTGGCAACAGGGCTCCCTCATTTCCTCACGTCCAGGTTTCCACTACGAATCCAACAATGAGGTGGACAAGCGGGAGTTCGAGAAGGCCGTGGAGGCCATCGCTGTGTCCTTCAGCAGCACGTAAGGGAGCTTGGGCAGCCATCCCCTGGGGACAGCCAGTGTCACTGTCCCCATGCTGAGCCCAGCCATGCTCCTCTCCCTGCAGGGTGTCTGAGTTCCTCATGGGGGAGGTGGACAGCAGCACCATCCTCTCCATCCCACCCAGTGACCAGAACCAGGTGAGTGATGCTCGGATACCTGGATGGTTCCACCACATGGGGCTCGGGATCGCACAGGGCTCTGGCTGCTCTCCTCTGGTGAGCTCAGAGCAGGATGTTGCTCCAGTGAGATCCTGGGCACAGCCTGGGCACAGCTGATTTCCAGCAGTGGCCAAAAGGCTGCAGCAGCTCTGGCTTCCATCCATCTGCCAGCCCCTCCAACTGATCCCCATCCTCTTGGCTGACCAGTCCCTCTTCTTTCCCAATTCCCAAAGTCTATGGAGAGCCTCTACGGGGGGATTCCTGGGCCTGGAGGAGATGGAGTGCCCTCGGGCATGGACAGCTACAACACAGGTCAGCAGGATGGGTCTGGGTGCAGGGTTTGGGGTCTGTGCAGGAACCAGCACCTTCCCCATCATCGCTGCCACCCTGAGCCACACGTGGCTCCTCAGCTGGGAAAAGGCAGCAGAGATGGTGGCGCCAGGGCTGGCACGGGGCTGGGGGGGTTTGCACTGGAAGCTCAGGGAGTGTCCATCCCACCACAGCCCGTGCCCCAGCCGAGGAGGTGGACGTGATGCTGCAGCGCTGTGAGGGGGGTGTGGATGCTGCCCTTCAGTACGCCAAAACCATCTCCAAGTACATGAAGGACCTGATTGGGTACATGGAGAAAAGGACCACACTGGGTGAGTGGAGGAACAGCAGGTGGGTCCCTTCTGGAGCAGGGCAGAGCCATGGGACAGGTTGAGGTCTCTCCTGGGTGAGGCTGACACTGCCAAGGCAGTGGGAACCTCACTCCTCAAGTTCCTGATTAATTTTTCAAAAGGAGATTGGGTTCCACCAGGGAAATCCCGGTGTCTCGTGTGTCTTTTCACTTTCAACCTTTTCCTTCCAGAGATGGAGTTTGCCAAAGGAATCCAGAAGATGGCAAACAGCTGCAAGCAAACCATCAGTCAGGAGGTAAGTCCCCAGATCACTGAAGCCGCCAGTGCCAGGCTGGATCAGGAGCCAGCAGCCCTGGAGAGCCCATTCCATGTGCCACAGCTTGGGAGAACTTGGGGGCTCCTCTCCAGAGCTCTGCCTCGAGAAATTCAGGATGGGGCCAGTCACCAGCCTCACCTTGCTCTGGCTCTTCCTCCCTGAAAGATGCATCTCCTTGGGCTCACACTGGGTGCTGGGGCTTAGGGAGATGTGTTTTTCCATTTCCCAGAGCAACATGCCTTTCCTGTCCATCTACCTGCTGGCCCTGGAGCAGGACATGGAGCTCGGGGCCTCGGTTCTGCAGGCAGCCAACACCCTGCAGCAGCAAACCTTCCTCCAGGTGAGGGGACAAAAGGTCCTTCATGGGGCTGGAGGTCCTGGCAAGGCAGAGGTGGCTCTTCCTAAGCTCAGTCCAGAGGGAACCTGCATCCAGCACTTCCCAGGCTGTGGATTTTCATCCCTGCCACAAACCAGTGCCTGTGACCTGTCCTGGGAGTGACAGTGACCACCACAGGGGGCTTCTCCACGCAAAGTCTTGGTGAGGGCAGAGCAGGAGTGCTCACGGAGCTGTTCCTCCCTCCCTCCCCACGCAGCCCCTGACAGTGAGACGCCTGGAACACGAGAAACGCAGGAAGGAGATCAAGGAGCAGTGGCACCGGGCACAGAGGAAACTGGTGAGTGACTGGGTTTGTGCTCCCAATCCCAGCCTGGAGCAACCCACAACACATCCTCCTCTGAGGACGCTGGGCACCCTGCCCCTCTCCAGCAGTTTTGGGTGCCTTTGCTGTGCTGGGGGATCCCAGCAGGAGCTGGTGACCCCCTCACTGGGCTCCATCCTCACCCTGGCTCTCCCTGGCAGCAAGAGGCAGAGGGGAACCTGCGCAAGGCCAAGCAGACGTACATGCAGCGCAGCGAGGAGCACGACAAGGCCAAGTACATGGCCGTGAAAGCAGAGGAGGAGCAGCAAAACACGACCAGCAGCATCACCACCAAAACCCTGGAGAAGAAGAGGCGGCTGGAAGAGGAAGCCAAGAACAAGGTAGGGGGGGTGACAGCTCTGGAGGGGCCTCCTTACTCTGCTCTCTGTGAACTGAGCCCCCCCAGATCCTCAGGAATGCCTGGATGAACAGGCTCCAAGGGGCTGTTTTTGTTCTCCTCACCTCTGAGCTGTTCCCATCCCTTGCTCTCCTGACTCCCAGGCAGAAGAGGCCATGGCCACGTATCGCACCTGTGTGGCTGATGCAAACACGCAGAAGCAGGAGCTGGAGGACACCAAGGTGAACTCGCTGCGGCAGATCCACGAAGTGATCAAACAGACTGACCAGGTCATCAAGTCGGTGAGTGGGGCTGCGTTGGGATGTCCTCAGGGCAGGAGGTGGCTGTGCCCTTCTCTGGAGGGCTCAGAGCTCCCTCCCCGCAGAGCTGGCTGAGCTGCCCCTATTTCAGAGGGCGTTTGGGTGGACGCAGAGCTCCCCTCTCCCTCATGCTCAGAAAATCACCTCTTTTGCGCTCCTGATTTCCCACCTAACCTGGAGCTCCTCGCGTGCCAGCCCACCAAGCTCACACCTGTCCCTCTCCACGTCACTTTTAGGCCACCATCTCCTTCTACCAGCTGATGCACATGCAGACAGCACCACTGCCTGTGAACTTCCAGACTCTGTGTGAGAGCAGCAAGCTCTACGACCCGGGCCAGCAGTACGCGTCCCACGTGCGGCAGCTGCAGCGCGGCGACGAGCCCGACGTGCAGTACGACTTCGAGCCCTACGTGTCCCACAACGCCTGGTAAGGGAGGAGAGGGTTCATTCCTGGGTAATGCTCCAGCTCAGCCACGTGCCCTTTGTTATCTCCTGCCACCCACGCTCTCCTGCAGGAGGCAGGATGCTTTTGGCATTCCTAAAGGCGGCTCCTGCTGGGAGCGCTGGACCAGCTGGGAATTGCCCTCTTACCCTTCTGTTGAGTATTTAGGAGACTGTGATTCCAGAGACTGGTGGATGGGTAAAGTTTCCAAGTGTCCTTCCTTCCCATCCACGCTCCCTTTGCCCCTGCAGGTCTCCCTTCACTCGGGCACGGAAGGGCAGCTTCAATGCCAGCGAGTTCTCCCCGAGTGCCGAGGGGGCCGGGGCCGGCTCGGAGGGAGCAGCAGGAGCCAAGGAGCTGCCGAGCGGGGCTGGAGCAGCTGAGCGGAGAGGTGAGCCTGGAGCCCCAAAATTCTCCATCACCTGCCCCACATCCCCCCCAGGCAGGAGCAGAGTGGGACCCCCAGGGTACCAGGGGTTTTGTTGGCAGCAGCAGGACAGGCTGGGAGCCTCCCAAACTGGATTTCCTGAAGGACACTAAATCAGATCCGTGGTGTTTTGCTCCATAGCAAACCACTGCCCATCATCCCATCTCCCCTTTCCTTCCTGGGTGTCACTGGAGGCACCAAACCCCACCAGCAGCTTTTCCCAGTCATCCTAGTTTCTGCTGGCATCCAGGCTGTTTTCCAGCCATTCCCTCCCCAACACAGACAGCAATCCCAATGGACTGTGTGTTCTCTCTGCAGGTGGGAGGGGACACCAGGTCCATAAATCCTGGCCAACCTCTGTCGCTGAGGCTGACAGCAGCCTGGATTCCAACACAGGTAGATATGGGAACAGCCCAGGAGCCCCTCCCAGTAAAGCCAATTTAAACCCAGAGCTTCCCAGTTAGGCAGGACCATCCCCTGTTTTACCTGCCTTGTGAGAACACTGCTGGGAATATGCTGATCCCAGTCTCCAGTGGGACAGGGTGGGATTTGATGGGGTGGGATGAGCTCTCAGAAGAGAAGCAGCCTTGCAGGAGATTCACTGGTCTGTGGGTTTTCCTTGGGCAGGTGAATTCAGCCACAAGCTCCAGCGGCTCTCATCCAACGGCACCGCGTCCTCCAACGAGGAGCTGGAGGAGAAGGACGGGACCAGCACTTCCTTTGAGCAGAGTAGGTGACAGGGGGAGAGGTGACAGTGCTGCTGCCACACCCCCCACCACGGCAGAGCTCCCTGCAGGCTGCTTTTCCCAAATCTGGTGGTTCTGCAGGCAAGCCCAGCAATTGCTGGAGATTCCTGCTGGAATCTGCCTTTCCTGAGAGATGAGCCCTGCTCAGACCAGTGACAGTGACACTGCTCAAGCTGTGCCTGACCTCACATTTCCTTTCCCATAGGCATCAATGGGATCACCCCAGAGCTGGCAGCTCCCACAGGGCCCTTCAGGAATGTTGGCTTGTCCAAGGCTGCCCAGACCCATCGGCTGAGGAAGCTCCGTGCCCCTTCCAAATGTCGGGAGTGCAACAGCTATGTGTACTTCCAGGGAGCTGAGTGTGAGGAGGTGAGCTGGGAGAACTGGGGGTGGAACCCAGCTCTGACCATGGTCAGGAGGACATTTCTCCCCTGGGGAAGGTTCCAGGTGGAAAACAGTGCTTTCCCTTGGTGCTGCAGCATCCCCAAGGCGTTTTTCCTGTCTCCCACCATGCTCCGAGCAGTGCCTGGTGTCTCTGTGGCCACCCCCTGTTTCCACGTGTTCCACTCTCTCTTCCAGTGCTACCTGGCCTGCCACAAGAAGTGCCTGGAGACCTTGGCCATCCAGTGTGGGCACAAGAAGCTCCAAGGGAAGCTGCAGCTCTTTGGGCAGGACTTCACGAAGGCATCTCAGGGCAGCCCAGATGGGATCCCCTTCATTGTCAAGAAATGCATTTCTGAGATCGAGAAGAGAGCCTTGAAAACCAAAGTGAGTCACACTCCCCTCTCCTCCTCCTCCTCCTCCTCCTCCTCCTCCTCAGCTGGCTGAGCCCCAGGCCCTTGGAAGGATCCTCTGGAAAACCTACAGGCTCGATTTCAGATTTCCACAGGGCAGGGAGCCAGGGATGAGCTTGGCCTTTGGAAAATCACCTCTCCTGCCTCGTGCTTTCCTCTGAAGCAGGAATGACTGAGCTGGAAGGAGATATCCCAAAATGACTTCCCAAAGGGATTTCCTGCCCCAAAAGGAAAGGGTGGGAGCACACAGCTCACTGTCCCATGCAAATATGAAGAGGAACCTCACCCCTCTCCACTTTCCTCTCTTTCACAGGGCATCTACCGAGTTAATGGTGTCAAGACTCGCGTGGAGAAGCTTTGCCAGGCTTTTGAGAACGGGAAGGAGCTGGTGGAGCTGTCCCAGGCCTCCCCCCATGACATCAGCAACGTTCTGAAGCTCTACTTGAGGCAGGTGAGGTGCTGGTGGTGCCTCATGGCAGGAGAACCAACCTGGCAGGAGGAATTCTGCACAAATTGGGCTCAGTGCCTGGGTGGGTGGGGAGGGGAGGGGTCCTTCCCAGGAGGGGATGGGTTGGGCTTGGAGATGGGGCCACAGGGAGCCCCCCAGCTGATCCCACACGGCGTCACTGCGGTCACAGCCGCAGAACAGAGACGTGCTCAAGCACCAAACAAGGAACGCTCCACCCCTCCCAACTGGGGAACTGGCTACCCAAAAAGGGAAGGGACCAGCAAAGGTCACCCTGCAGGGGCTGAGTCACGTCCCCATGGGGTGGGCTCTGCCCCTAGAGTCATCCTGGGGTGGGCTCAGAGGGGTCTTTGCCTCTGATATCACCTTGGAGTGGGCTCAGTGGGGTCTCTGCCCCTCAGGTCACTCTGGGAGGGGCTTAGCAGAGTTTCTGTCCCTGGGGTCACCCTAGGGTGGGCTTAGCAGGGTCTCTGTTCCTGGGATCATCCTGGGGTTGGTATCTGCTCCTGGGGTTGGCTCAGCAGAGTTTCTGCCCTTTGGGGTCACCCTGGGGTGGGCTCAGCAGGGTCTCTGCCCCTCAGGTTGGCTCAGTGAGGTCTCTGCCTCTCAGACGGGCTCAGTGGGGTCTCTGCTTAGCAGGGTCTCTGCCCCTGAGGCAGGCTCAGTGGGGTCTCTGTCCCTCGGGTCACTCTGGGATTGGCTCAGCAGAGTTTCTGCCCTTTGGGTTGGTTCAGAGGGGTCTCTGCCCCTCGGGTCACTCTGGGCTGGGTTTAGCAGGGTCTCTGCCCCTCGGGTTGGCTCAGTGGGGTCTCTGCCCCTTGGATCACTCTGGGGTGGGTTTAGCAGGGTCTCTGCCCTTGGGGTTGGCTCAGTGGGGTTGGCTCTGCCCCTCGGGCCACCCCAGGCTGTGCTCAGCCCCAGCACCCCTGGCCCTGTTCCCAAACTGTCGTTGCAAACAGCATCACCCACATCCTCCACCAGCCCCCACCGCAAGGCAGGAGCAGCGGAAGCTGCTTCTCCCTCGCAGGCAGCCGTGGGTTGACTCTTTGTGTGCCTTTTTGTGTAACTTCCTCCCCCTTGAAGGGCAGCTCTGTGTTACCTCACAGGGGAAGTTGTGTCCTTGGGCTCCTGCAAGTGAGGAGTCCAAGGATAGAGTGGCCTCCATGGTTTCTCCAAAGAGAAACGGAGTGAGAGGGGGAAATCAGTGCTGAGCCCCGGTCTCCAGTGACCCCGTGCTGCAGAGAAATGGGTTAAAGTCCTTCTGTAAAGGGGTGGATGGAGGGAGCCCGCTCTGCTGTGAGGCAGCCTGTCCCCAAAACATCCGTTTAAGCTGCTCTGAAAACATCCCCAGCCGTGTGGAACACCCAGCTCTGTCAGTCAACACCGGCTCCAGCTGCTTCACACCAACTTCAAAGCAGAGTTTCCCCCACCACAGCTCCACCTCTGCTGCAGGCTGTGCCCTGCACATCCTGTGCCCTGCACATCCTGCCTGCCTCTCCCACCCAGAACAGCCCATCCCTGCCCTCTTCCCAGCCAGGGAACCTCCAGCTGGGCTCACCCCAGCCAGGGATTTTCCAGGAAAAAAAGGGAATCCCTGCAAGGAGCACCCACAGGTGGATCAAACGCTGCTTTTGGCTTGAACTTCAAAAGTGTTCCTTGGCCAGGGTTAATGAGGCTGGATTGACACGCTCCAGGAGATGGATGAATAAATATCACCTCTGGGGAGAGGTTTGCAGCACTGCAGGTCACAGACTCACAGAGTCCTAAAATGGATATTAAAAGTGCTCCAAGCTGGCCTCAAGCACCTCAGGGATGTTTCCTCACTGTAGAAATGTCCCAGGTGTCCCCAGCTCAGCACAGGTTCAGGTCTGATGGAGGTGGGAGCTGCTCCCAGGACTGAGAAGCTGCTCCCAGGACCAGGATCATCTTCCATTTTTTCTTTTTTCTCTTTCCTTTCCTTTCCTTTCCTTTCCTTTCCTTTCCTTTCCTTTCCTTTCCTTTCCTTTCCTTTCCTTTCCTTTCCTTTCCTTTCCTTTCCTTTCCTTTCCTTTCCTTTCCTTTTCTCTCTCTTCTCCCTGCAGCTGCCAGAGCCCCTGATGCCCTTCAGGCTGTACAACGAGCTGATGGGGCTGGCCAAGGAGAGCCTGCAGGGTGGAGAGGCCAAGGGCCGGGGCGGGAAGGGCGGCCCCGAGCTCGTGGACAGAGGAGCCGACACCGACCAGGTGGTGCTGAACCTGGTGCTGAAGCTGAGGGAGCTGCTGAAGGAGCTGCCCTCTGAGAACATGGCCACACTCCAGTACCTCCTGCAGCACCTGAGGAGGTGAGAGGGACAGGGCTGGCTGCTGGGCACCTTCCCTTTCTCCCCTGGGGTGGGGAGGTGAGTGCAGCCTCCTCGCTGGAGTCAGGAGGAAGATCCGTGGTTGCAGCTGCTTCTCTCCCCATCTTTGAGCCCATTCCAGCCCAGCATCTCCCCCAGCCCTGCCCATCCACCCCTCTCTCCTTGCCCTCACGAGCTGTTCCTCCCCCTCCCACCCAGGATCATGGAAGTGGAAGAGGACAACAAGATGACCTCAGGCAACCTGGGCATCGTCTTTGGGCCGACGCTGATGCGCCCCAGGCCCACGGACGCCACGATTTCCTTGTCCTCGCTGGTGGATTATCCCCACCAAGCCCGGATCATTGAGGCACTCATCATCTTCTACCCCACCATCTTTGAGCACAAGGACGTGGCACTGGCCGAGCCCGGCAGACGCGGCTCAGGCACCACGGAGGAGGTGGCCAGTGGTGCTGAGCAGGTAGGGACCTCCAGGGAGGGGGAGCCCTCAGGGGATGGTCCATGAACCTTCTCTGGAGTCAGCTCCCAGGGAATGAGAATTCTCTGTGCCCTCACCACCGTCCCTGTTCCCTCCCAGGCCCTTGCAGGCTCCCAGCTGAGCCCCTGCCTGGAGCTGCCTTCGGAGAAGGGGAGTTTGGGTTTCAGCGCTGACTCACTCGCAGGTGAGTGAGAGGCACTGGGGGTTCCTGGTGGGTGCAGGTCCCTTGGGAGGCACGGGGGGCACACAGACCCTTCCCCTGCCCCAGGGACCCCGGGTTTGCAGCACAAAGCTCCTGCTGAGGCCGCAGTGCTGGGCTGGAGGGTGGCACAGAGCTCCTCTGTCCCACAGAGTCTGGCGACCGCTCCGTGGACTCTGACTCGGAGCTGGAGGACAGCGGGGAGCCACGGACACACCTGAGCAAGCAGGGCAGTGAGACCAGCACGGAGGAGGTTCATTTCTGCTACGAGGGCAGCGAGGGGCTGCGGAGCCGGAGCTGCAGCGTGGGCCAGTCGGATGCAGAGGGCTCAGCTCCCCGCTGCTGCAGCCCTGGGGATGAGCAGAGTGATGTGGAGGAACACCCTGAGAACCGCAGCCCCACCACCCCCAGGGATGCCACAAACCAGCCTGGCACCCCTCGGGGCCATGGCAGCCATGAGCTGCAGCCCCGGCTCATCTAAGCCACCACGGACACTGGGATGGACAAAGGGGCAAATCCCAGAGGCTGCCCAGGTGAAGGAAACTGGAATGAGGAGGGGTAGGAAGGACATGTGGCAGCCCGGGGGGGGTTTGGTGTGTCAGCTGCAGGTGAGTCCTGGCTGATTCCTGGCTGGAGCTTTCACACAAAACCTCTGAGCCCCTCAGTGCCTGGCATCACAGCCTGCTGGGACCCCTGGCTCAGCCAGGGCCATGAAGGACTTTCCCCAGTCTGGGCAGATTCTCCACTTGTTCAGGACTGGGAAGGAACCCAAGGCTGTGCTCTGCCAGGTGTTTTATTTTTGCTGTGCTCCTGAATCCCTGAATCCCACACCTGAGCTGTGAGACCAAGGTTGGATGAATCAAAGGACCTGGACATCCCTGATGGCTGAGGCTGAAAGGGGGCCAAGGGTGCCAGGGGTGACATAGGGACAACAATCACTCAAGATGGGCACAAGGATGGCACTGCAGGGACAGACAGAACTGGAGGCAGCTCACTGGGACAGGGACACAGCTGGGGTTGGGATGAAGCCCCTGCACCATCTCACCCTGAGCCAGGCTTGGCTTTGGGGCTGTGCCATCTGCCAGGCTCTCAGGGGATGTCCCTCACTGACACCTGACTGGAGCCCAGGATGGATTTCCTGCCCCAAAACCTCAGCACGCTGTGGTGCTGGCCCAGCTGATGGCATCTGCATTGCTGCTTGGATTGATGGGCATTTCCCTCCTTGGCAGGAGCCACGCAAGGAGCAGCAGCCTCAGGGCAGATCTGCCTGGCTGCAGGGTCCTGAGCCCTGCTGAGCTCTCAGGGTTTGGTTCTACAGTCATTTCATCTCCAAAAAGCTGCGTTGCAAGTCCAGGACTAACCCCCTTTGCTCCTGGAGCTGGGAAAGGAGTAGGTTACCTTTGGAGAAGTGCCTCTTCCTCCTCCTCAGGATCACCACTGCCTGGATCCAGCCCCAGCCCCAGCCAGTATAACCTTGAGCTTCCTTTTATGTAAATACAGGAATCAACCCTTCAACGTGACTCCACTACCTCTGCTAGCAAAGGGACTAAAGCCAAAGTGGTTTTGGTTTTTCTTTTTAAAGCTATGAGACTTTCCTGCACTGAGGCACAGAGAAAACAAGTAGAGTTAGAGCTTGGAATGAGCTGAGAGCCTTTTCCATCATTCTACTGCTTGTGGGAGACAGACCAGGTGGTGTTGGGGGGTCCCAGACACCTTGGTACTGCAGAACCAGGCAGTGGACGGGAGGTTTGAGCTCTCTGAAGTTGATGGAGAACCCATCTCAGCAAAGGTACATAAACCCAGCTTAACTCACAGGTTTGGAACTGAGCCAGGGAAAAGCTGGAGACCCCCAGGAGATGTTCTGGCCTCCAGCTCTTCCACAGGATAGTTGGATTTTTCCAGGGCAGCAGGAGGTGGGAATGCTGCTGCCATGGCGGTACCGTGTGTGTGTGAGGGTGGGTGAGGATGATGAGGGTGAGTGTGAGTGAGAGAAGGGGCTAAAGCTGCACTTGAGCTTCCCAGGGTGGCAGCTGCCTCCTGGTTGTGCTGATTCTGCTTGTCCTGACAGGCCTGTGCTGCTGCACGACGCTGCCTTGCTGTGTTCATATTGACAAGCTTCCCAAAAACCAATAAAACCAGTGTGTTCCAACCCGTGTTTGTCCTGGGGATCAGGGTCTTCAGGCTCCTCCAGCTGCAGGAGGACAAATCGAAGTGTTTCTGGCAGGAAAAGTGAAGTTTAAAGCCCTCAGAGTGCTGGGATGGATTAAAATGAGCACGACTTGGGGTGATGAGCAACTCTCCATCGCAGTGTCCCAACACCAGGGTCCCAAAGCAGGGGACAGAGGGCAGGAGATCAGGGAAGGATGAGGTCAGTCTGAACTGCAGCATCCAAACTGCCCAGGACAACTGATGAAGGCTCTGCAGGGCTCAGCAAGAGAGTCCCAGCAGGAAGAGATTCCAAATGCAATGAAAAATACGGGAACTTGCAGAGTCTCGAGGCTTTTCCACAGGGAGAGGCTGAGCAACACCACAGCACTGAGGGTACAAATCTTTATTTCAAACAAGAGCCCATAAAACAGGGAAGCAAAAACTTTTCCCACTCATTTCCTCCCATCTCTTCAGGTCTCCATGGCTGAGTCCTGGATGGGACTGAGGGGTCACCACAAAGTCCAAGCTGGAAGACAGGGAGTGAGCCCAGTGATGGGGCTGCAGAGAGGCAGCGTGGGAAGGGAAGAGGATTTCCTTGGCCATCTCTGACGTGCAGGAATCTCTGAGCACCTCTGAACTGCTGGTGGGAGTCACCCAGCTCCTCACAACACCTGGAAGAGAAGGAGGGATGGGAATCACCTCCTGCTCCCTGAGCTGACCCCGCTCCAGGTCCCTCTGACCACCCCAAATCCCAATGGGCACAGCCTGGGCAGAGGGCACAGGGGAGCCTTGCCCTGCTCTCCCCTACAGCTCTCTCCACGAGCCATTTAAAACTCTGAGACATTCCCCTGGAAGCAGCTGCTTCACACTGACCTTGGAACATCCCCTGGCACTGCCCAGAGCCCCCCCAGGCAGGGGGTCCCCTCATCCTTACCCAGAGTGTCACTGCACCAGTCTGTAGGTGATGTACCTGCCCGCTGTCTCGCTGGGCCTGATGATCTTCACTACCTGCAAAGCCAGCACAGAGCTCAGGAGGAGGATGAGACACTTTCCCTGCTCCAAGAGCTCCAAAATGCCCTCAAGGATCATCCCCTCCCTGCCCTGCCACAGGGAGCTGCTGCCTCAGCCTGCTCCTCTCACCTGGCCACGCTTTATCCCGAAGTACCGGGCCACGGGGTCCCCGGCCTGGATCCTGGGGAGCTGGTTCTCCCTCAGCTTGCTGTGCTGGGAGTCAAGGACAAGCTCTGGACACTGCACAGGCCAGAAGAGAGAAAGGAACCCTGGCAGGAGGAGCTGTTTTCAGCCCAAATTTCATCACACCTGAGCAGGAGGGACACGCAGAGGGAACCAAAGGGACACACAAAGGGACACCCAAAGGGGACACCCAAAGGGAACAGCCAAAGGGAACACACAAAGGGACACCCACAGGGACACCCAAAGGGACACCCACAGGGACACCCAAAGGGGACACACAAAGGGGACACCCAAAGGATACTATCGGGCCAGCAGCTCTGTCACTTCCTCCTTTGTCATGACCACGTGCTCTGGCACCAGCTGCAAACACAGGAGAGAGGCTGAGATGAGGCAGCAACTGGAGACGTGTTTGGGAGGGGAAAGGGACAGCTCTGTCCCTCAGCCCAGCCACAGATCCAGGAGAAGGATGAGGGAGGGACCATCCTGCCCCTGCTCACCTCATGCTCTGTGATGTTGATGAGAAGCTCTTGCTGCAGGAACTGCTCCAGGATGTATTTGGGAGCCATGTCAACCAGGGACTGCAAGGGAAAGGCCTGTCAGAGGTGGCTGGGGCAGCCCTGGCAGTGCTCCTGGGCTCACAGAGACACAGCCAGGCTGGGAATGAGCACGTGGATCTTCTGGAACAGGAAAACATCCCCTTTTTCCATCCCCCACCTCCTGACTGCTCAGCTGTGCCACTGCCAGCAGGACCAGCAGCTCTGGTTAAACACACTTGGATGCTAAAAAAGAGCCTGTGCTAAGGCACAGCAATTTCCAGCAAAAGCTTTTATCTGGAGGGGAATTCGGGGCTTTCATTTACCCACAGCAAGGCTGAGAAACAGAAANTGCTGCCGCCGGGCTGGGTGTCTGGGTCACTGCAGCTCGGTTCGGAGCCCGCGGCCGGGAGGGAATCACCGCCCGCNACCTCCAGGAGCCCTGGAGTAGGACACGGCCCTGTCCCCACACACCTGCTTGGCCGAAGGGGTCATTCCCTGCTGCACCACGATCAGGGCCCGGGTGATGTTCTCCTCCTGCATGCGCTGGCAATACATCTTGATCGTCTTGATCCCCACCTTGGGCTCCTCTGGGAAACAGCCAGACCCGGGGTCACCGAAAACTCCCCAGGCTCTGAACCCCCTTGGTCACCGAGACCCCTCAGGCTCTGAATCCCCTTGGTCACCGAGACCCAGCAGGCTCTGAACCCCCCTCCGAGAGCTCTCCCAGCCCTCCGGCTGGGCCGGCGCCGCTCACCGGGGAAGAACACGAACATCTGGTCGGTGGGATCATCGTTGTGAGCCACCAGCACGGTCAGGTCGGTGCGACGGGGGCGGCCCTCGCTGGGTTTGTCCCCGAACTGCGCCTTGAACTCCTCCAGCGTCTGGTCCAGCTCGTCTTGGGTCACCAGGTACCCGCGGTCGTGGCAGAGCTGCGGGAGCAGCACCGGGCTCAGGAACGCGTCCGCATCTCCACGTGCCCCACCCCGCGGCCCCGCAGCGCCTCTGAGGCTCCCCCCGCGCCAGGCTGGGCGCTCCCGGTGCCCCCGCTGCCCCGGACCTGCATGATGGTCTTGCGGATCTTCCACAGCCGGTACGTCTCCTCCTCGTCGTCCATGTTGGCCGCTGAGGCCCCCGCGGGCTGCCCGCGCTGCCGCCTGTCCCGCCCGCACGCACAGGCGGCACCGCGCCGCGCCGCACACG
>VZTZ01004320.1:67931-158268 GCA_013400955.1 Drymodes brunneopygia
CCTGCAGGGTCCCTCAGGGGAGCGAGGCGGCGGGGCCGGCGCGGGGCTCCTCGCTGACGCGCCCGTCCCGCAGTGTGCCCAAGCGGACGACTGGCGCTCGGCCAAGTCCATCTACGACTTTCACGCCCTCGACATCGATGGGAACGACGTGTCCCTGGAGAAGTACCGGTAGGACCCGGGGGCTGGGGGTGGCGGTGTCCCCACAGCCTCGCGGCGCCGGGCGAGGTTGAGCCGCGGTGGCTCTTGCGTAACCCTCACGCCTCGCCCGGGCGAGTCAGGGGCCTCTGTTCGCGCCCTGCGGGGAAAGGCAGCTCATCCACCCCCTCTTGCAGGGGCGACGTCTGTATCATCACCAACGTGGCCTCTAAATGAGGGAAAACCGCGGTAAACTACACTCAGCTTGTCGATTTGCACGCCCGATACGCTGAGAGGGGTTTACGCATCCTGGGCTTTCCCTGCAACCAGTTTGGGAAGCAGGTACGTGCGGTGCTGGGGCTCGGGTTCCCCGGGGTTGTCAGGATGGTCCGGGGACCCTCACGGTCCCGGTGTGGCCCCTCAGGAGCCCGGGGACAACGCTCAGATCAAGGCTTTTGCTGAGAACTACGGGGTGAAGTTCGACATGTACAGCAAGATCGATGTCAATGGGGACGATGCTCACCCCCTCTGGAAGTGGATGAAGGAGCAGCCCAAAGGGAGAGGCACCCTGGGCAAGTGAGTGTGGGAGGGGGAGCCCCAGGGACCCCCAGCCCTGCAGACGGCTGGAAGGGCTTGGCTCGGGGTCTGCCCAAAACTCACTCCTATTTTTTCTCTCCTAGTGCAATAAAATGGAACTTCACCAAGGTAGGTCACAGTTGCCTCCTCTGGGCTGCTCCTCTCTCTGGGGAGCTGGGGGTGTCCCTGGGGCAGGAGAGAGCCTCACACTGGGCTGTGCTCTGTGCTGTTACCCTGGGTATCAGGGCAGGAGCATCCCAAGGGGTTCCTGTGCCTGGAGACCCTTGGCAACCCCTGCCCTACCCCAGAGCACAGCTGAGGGGGAAGCGAGTCTGTGGGGGCTACAGCTGCCACACCCCCAACGGCTGCCTGGGAGCCCTGGATTTGCTCACCAGGGGTTGCTTCACTCCCACAGTTCCTCATTAACCGGGAAGGCCAAGTGGTGAAGAGGTACAGCCCGATGGATGATCCTGTTGTAAGTGCTGCTGCTGGGGAGGAGGGGAAGGCTGGGGATGTTCTCGGAGTACAAACACTCCCCTCTTGCCCGCAGGTGATCGAGAAGGACCTGCCTGCCTACCTGTAGCTCCGCTCTGCTGTCCCCCTGCCCGTCCCCACCCTGCTGCCCGTGGAGCCTCCTCCAGCCCCATGACGGGCTGCCTCCAATCCAGCTGCTGGTGGGGCAGCCCCGACCCACGGCGTGCACCTGCTGGACAGAGGCTCCAGGGGCCGCAGCTGCTGCGGGCAGGAGCAGCCGGAGCCCCCTCCCAGTAACTGGAGTCCCCTTGCAATAAAGACGTTAGGAATGAGCTGCTGTGTCCGGTGTGGGATGGAGCAGGGGTGGGGCTGGGGCTGCTGTGCTGCTCCTGCTGAGAACCTGGAGTTTGCTGGGGAGCCAGGACCTTACACAACTCCTGAGCCAAGCAGGGATAATCCTCAGGGCTGAGGAGGAAGTGCAAATCCGGTGTGATCCCTGCTCCCGAGGGGCTCCCTGGGAAAAGGTGGAGCAGGGGAAGGTGTTTGTCCCCCCTGGGATCCCTCCTGTCCCCAGGAATCCTCCTGGCAGGGCAGCGCAGCAGAGGGGATGGGTCCAGCAGTGGTGCAAGCCCTGGCCAGGAGAAATTCCTGCAAAACAAAGCCAGGCATGTTGGGACACGAAAAATATCCCCCGCAGCCAGGGATGTGTCTGACCACAGCGATCAGGATCATCCTCCCTTCTCCTCGGGGCAGCGTCCTGGTGATTGTGAAGGCACAGCCGTGCCCAGCCAAGCCCATGGGGGCTCGTGTCCCATCCTGGGCAGGGACAGCTCAGGTTCTGCCGTGCAGGAATGCTGCTGGCACCTCCTCCCAGGGCTTAGGAAGTGCTGGGTCTCCCCTTCACATCTGCAGCCCCCTCGGGGAATCTGTCCCCAGGAAAAATCCCAGGGTCCTCTAAGTCTGACGTCCCTGCTGAACCTCCAGCCTGGCACATCCCTGGAGGATCCTGCTCACGTTTAGGGATCACTCACTGGGGTCACCCCATCCCACTCCCATGGGGATAGCAGGGCCAGCAGTGCCTGGACGAGACATCCCAGAGCTGTGGCAGCTCCTGCTGGGGGAACATGCTGGAACAGAGGCTCCTTTATCTGTATTTTTCCAGCCAAGCCATGAGGGAGTTGCCTCATCCAAGGTCAGTGCCCAGGCTGGATCCAGCCAGGATCCTCCTCTGCATGAGCAGTGGCTTCTCCCAAGGAGAGGGGGAGGCTCAGGACAGCCCTCAATGCCACCAAGTTGATGACACAGGAGATACAAAGTCCAGCTGCCATCAGGATGCTGGCCCAGGTATTCCTGATCCAAGTCCCAGCTGGGCTCCTGGGGCAGGTTGGACAGACTGACAGACAGAGACAGAGCTGGGAGTTACAGAAATCTCATGTGTGGCTTCTGTTCCATTTTTACTGAGCAGAATGAAAAATTATCCTTCTGAGGCAAGTAGAAAATTCAGGAATTATTAGTCCAAGGCACATATTCTAAAAAAATCTCTTTACATATGTACAATGTAATTATAAATATACATAGAAACAAAAGGCAAACGACAAGCAGATTAAAAAGTGCCAACACAAAAGTGTCAGGGAAGAAAACAGGGACTCATCAAAAATACAATCAGTAGGACAACTGCAGAATAATTTAGTTAAAAGATAACATTACACATTATTAACCCTGACAAAACACGGGGTCGGGGCAGGGAAGGGATTCCTTGAAGGTGCTCTCTGTCTTTGCAGAGACCAGGGAGGGAGGATTGCATATATTTTAAAAGTTAAGGTCAAAGCCACCAGGTAAGGCTCCGGTGACAGCAGAGGGTGCCCAGCAGGGAATTCCCCCTCGCTATTCCTGAGTTTAAACCTGTTTGAGCTGGGTTTTCCTTTTCCCTCATTGCTGAGAATTCAGCCCCAAATGAGCAGTGCTTTAAATAGGGGAGGGTGTGGAGAAGGGGGAGCCTGGCCCTGCCTGGGCCCGGGGGAGGCTGCTGGGCTCGAGAGGAGCAGAGTTGGAGGAGAGCAGGAGCCCCCGGGGCAGCAGCAGGGCTTTGGGGGGGCACAGGGGGTTCCCCCATCTTTGGTGATCGCTTTGAGGTAAGGAGGTGAAATGTGCCCCTGATTGCAGGGATTGAGCCTGGCCTGGTGCTGAGGGGGAAGTGCCAGCTGGGGAGGGGCATAAGGACAAAATTCAGGGACCAGAGTGGCCTCAAACTGAGCCCACTTGTGTGGTACCAGGGCAGGTCTGTGACCTCGGGGTCAGCTCCTGCCACAGCTGGACACGGACCCAGAGCAATTCCCAACACCAAACAGGGCACTGGGCCAGTTCCTGAGCCCTGGGGAGATGTGGGGGTGGCAGTGTCTGCCCAGAGGAGGTGACACCACCAGGCACTGTGAAGCTCCAGCCCCCTCAAGACTGCCCTGTCAGGGCACAGGGGACCCCCTTCCCCAGGGGCTCTCTGAGGAAGGGCCCGGTCAGCCAGGGATGGTCCCGGGTTCTTCCCTGAAATCATCCCGGTGCCATTTTTAGGAAACGTCTGGATGCCCTCTGTCCCGGGGAGGAGGCAGCAGGGGGTGGGGCAGTGCTTTGCAAAGCAGCCTTTGTTCTTTGGTATCCGAGGGGGAGGTTGCAGCAGGGGCAGCCAAACTGCAAATCCCGGGCGGTGACAGTGACACTGCACACCCTGAGCAGTGACAATGACACTGCACACCCTGAACAGTCACACTACACACCCTGAGCAGTGACAATGACACTGCATATTTCAGGCAGTGACACTGACACTGCACACTCTGGGCAGGGACAATGACACTGCAAACGCAAACTGGGCTGCCCTGACCCAAAACCAGACCCCTGGACTGGGGTCCATGACCCGGCCAAGGACAGTGGCAGGACCAGCGGGATGTCCAGGTGAAGGGACAGCATGTGACAGCAGGAAACTGGCCAAAGCATGTCTGGTCACAGGGACCTGGTGAAGTTAAAGTGCAGGACAGGGGACATGTGTCCTTTCTGCTCTGGGGAATCCTGCTGGTCCTGGCGTGGCTGAGCTGTGACAGACTCAAGCTCTGTCACCGCGGGGGTGCAGCCAGCTCTGGCCACTCCCACGGAGCTCAGGCAGCCCAAGGTCCCTTCCTGGGAAGGGCAGCACAGGCAGTTTTGGGTCTCTCACCACACCTGCTCATCCCTGCCAGAGAACACCTGAGCTCAGCATCTCCCAGCTCCTCTGGGACAACATTCCCTTCCCCTTCATCCCAGCCAGCCAGCACAGCCTCAGGGTTTGCAGCAGGGCTGGGGCAGTCCAAGCTGTAGGGCTGGGCTCCCACCCTTCCCTAACTGACCAGCACGTGGTCAGTGGGTCATTCCAGAGCCTGGCCATGGCCCTGCTGGGCTGGAGGGCTGGGGAAGGCTCGGACACTCAGTAGTCTGCAGGGGGTGGGCAGAGGAGGGGTCTCCCCTCAATCCCACTTGGGCACTGACCTGTGAGCAGGACTTGACCCAGCAGAGCCCCTTGGCCCAGCGGGACCCGCTCAGCTCCCCCTGGGCACGTTCCATACTAACCTGTACACGCCTGACTGAATATTATATATAAATAAAATTCACTTTAAGGACCTACAGGCTTTTTCTTCCCTCCAAACCAGAGCGGGGTCAGTCCAAACCAGTAGAAAAGTCAGGGCTCCTCAGCTCTCACCTCTGCCCCAGAGGACACGGATCCACAGCAGCATTCCCAGCTGGCACTCAGAAGTCCGGGAAAGGCCCACTGAACTGGATCACGCTCTGGCGCTCCACGTTCTCCTGGGAGGGCCCGTTTAACGTCCTCAGCATGTCCTCCAGGATCTCTCTAAAATTGATATTCCCATCTTGCTGGAGAAAATCCTCCTGTGGCTGCTGCAGGGGGGCCGGGGGAGGCATGGGAGGGGGCTCGTGCAGCGAGGGGCCGGGGGCTGCGCTGCCCTCCAGGCCAGGAACGTGGCCAAAGCCAAAGGACAATCTGTGCTGCTGCTGCTGCTGCTGCTGCTGCTGGGGCTGCAGGGAGGGCTCCGAGGAGAAGCAGAGCGCTCTGGTCTCCGGGTTCAACACCACGTCGGGAATGCTGTTGCTGGGAGGGCTGTAGGTCAAGTCCAGGATCTCATCCTGGCACAGGGCGGGCAGGGGCAGCCCAGGCACTGGCAGCATGTGCGGGGGCAGGGAGAAGGGTGAGTTCTGCTCCTGGGCCTGGAGGAGCCGGCTGTGCTTCCGCTTCACGTCCTCGTCCATCTGCTTCAGCTCCTCCCGCACCCTGTGCACGCAGCTCTCGGGGATCTTTATCCCTGGGGGAGCAACAGACATCAGTCCCCTGTGGCAGGACATCATCAGGCCCCCCCAGTGACAGGACCTTTCACCCTCTGATACAGCAAAACCTCATCACCCTGTCATATGTGGCTAAGTCAGACCAGAACTGTTTGACATGTGATGAATTCTCTCAGCTGCAAACCCCCTTAGCCAGCAATAAGCATCTTGTCTTGGTGTGAGAAAGGAAAATTAGTGCCTGCAGAACAGGAGTATTTTTACAACTATAGAGGACCACTGTTATTTTCATTAAATCTGAAGTCTCTTACACACTCCCTGAGTGTGTGGAGAGTTCTCCTCAATGACCAAGACATTGGTACTGAGTTACTTCCCCAGAGGATTGAGAGAAATTAGGGAGATTCTCTGCACACTGCTGTCATCTGTTGGTAAGTGACACTGACTCCTAATTTATACTATTTCTTTGTCAGCTGTAACGTAAGTACCTTTATCTACTAGGAGTGTTTCTTTTCTTTCTCCTGTGTAGTAAGTAAATCTGTTTAAGGCTTATGTTTGTTTCCCTTGGCCTATTCAAATAAAATTCATGGTTTGATTGGTGATTATTAAGAACTTGTGAGTCAGAGTGGGTTTTGGGGTGCTGTCTACTACCAGAAACCTGTAAAAGGCAGGGACTTGTCGAAGCTCTGCCCTCTCCATTCCACTCTGGGAAGGGATGGGGCACTGTGGGGACAGAGGGAAGGGGAAGCAGCACTGGGGGTGTTCAGGAGGATGCTGGGCCTGCCTCACCCCCTCTGCCCCAATACACCCAACTCCCCTCCTCCCCACGGGGACACCCCAGCAGTGGGTGCTTCCAGGCTGGAATACACCCCTTTTAGGAAGGGAATCTTAGTGCTGGGCATCTGGACCCTTTCCCCCTGCTCCCCTTCCCCTTCCCAGCCTTTCACCCACCGACTTGTTTCTTCTTCTCCTTGGTCTTGAGGCGGACGATCTGCAGGTAGCTGCTGCTGGTGATGTCTGCCATGACGCCGGCGATCCTGCTCCACACGCGCAGCAGGGCCCCACACAGCATGTAATAGTGCCTCAGGCGCATGCCCTGGAAGCATTCCTTCCCCTCCTGGATCAGCTTGCAGCTCTTGTTCCTTCAGGGAGACCACGGGAGAAAACCACGGGAATGAGCACAGGTTCCTGGAGCTGAGTGGGATTCATTTCCCCACAGCCTCCCCCATTGCCACAATCCGGGATTCCCAGGGTACAGGGTCCTGCCTAGGGAGGGAGGATGTGGCTTAATGGCTTTAAGCTGAAAGTGAGGAGATTTAAATTGAATATTGGGAAGGAATTCCTCCCTGTGAAAGTGGTGAAGCTGTCCAGAGAAGCTGTTGCTGCCCCATTCCTGGAAGCATTCAGGGCCAGATTGGATGGAGCAACCTGGTGGAAGGTGTCCTTTCCCTGCCATGGAACTGGATGGGCTTCATTTAAGGTCCTTTCCAACCCAAACCACCCTGGGATTGTGTGGCAGGCTGGGGCTGCAGCTGCCTTACCACACAGCGTGGTTACAGTTCCCCAAGGAGAAGTGGTAGCTGCTCTCCCAGTGCTCCTTGGCTTCCTCGGGCAGCACCTGCAGCACAACACCCAGCATTAGGAATTTTCCACTGTTCAGGATGAAGAGATGTGAAATCAAGGGCTGGGAGTCAGGACACCTGGTGCTACCACCATCCCTGCCCATCCACACCGGAGCCATGAGGAGCTGTGACAGGGTTACAATGTCCCTTCTAACATCCCCCAGCCCCCACACTGGAGGCTGCAGGTCCCACCTACCCGCCGGTATTTCTTCTGCAGACTGTCCAGGCTCTCAGGCTGGCTTTGCTTCCCAATATTTGGCTTGTAGAGGATGAAGTTCTTCCCACGGCTCTGCTCTGCCAGCAGACAAGTGTACTTGTTGCCTCGCACCTGTGGGGTACAGCTGATGGTCACAAGCACAGCCTCCCTTCCCAGATTTCTCTAAACTAACCCCTTCCTGCCAGGATGGAGGTCCTTGGAGGAATTTCCCAGCCCTCAGGAAGAGGGACCTCGTACAACCTTGGCAGATTTCTTGCTGGAATCACCCCGGAGCTGAGGTGCCACCCTGGCAGAGCCTGGGGATGTACCTTGTAGGAGAGGTAGAACCCATCAAAGGTTCCTGTCAGTTTGAGTGACTTCTCATAGGCTTCCTCCCACTTCAAGCCTCTGTCAACGCTGATCTAAACAGGGACACACAGAGGGATTTGTAACTTCAGGGACAGGACAAGAGCCTCAGTGTCTGCCTCACAAATGCCCCCTCAGCACAGCCTAGAACCAGGCAGAGACAGGTGCTCACCTTGTAGAACACAACCTGCCCGTCCTGAGGGTGCCCCGGGGTCAGGAAAACCTCCTTGCTCTCCTCGTAGATCTCATCCACCCCTGGGGCTAAATCTGTGGAAGGAGAAAAGGCTGTTGTAAGGAACATCCTCCCAAAAACACCTCCTTGGTTATCAGGATCTGTGCTGGGCAGGGACACTGCACTGGGAGGAACAGGAACCCCAGGGGTGCAGGAGGCAGAGCTGTGGCCACCCCTCCTTCTCCATACCAAGGATGCCCATGTCGTATTTGCCCTCCTTCTTGTCCTTCTCGATCAGGTAGTCAAAGGTGTCGGAAAAATACTGGAAGAGCATGTTCTGCTTGTCCACCTCCAGGCCCAGGATGCGGTTCAGGAACTTGGTGATGGAGCAGTCTGCAAGAGCACACTGGGTCAGGGACATGGAACCCACCAGCCCCCTCCCAAAGAGCCCCCCAAGCAGCCCCACCATGTCCTTTCTGACAGCAGCCCAGTCCAAGGGCTGTTCCTGTGGGGAAGTTGGGAGGCCATGGCATCTGCAGGGCCATTGAATCTGCAGCACAGGCTGTTCCCACAGGACCTCCCCCTCAAGGCAATTGTCCTGCCCAGGTGCCCAGCAAGCCCAACAAGGTGGAATAGGCCATGACACCTCTGTCTCTTCCATCTGTCCCTGCCCTGGGCAGGAGCAGCTCCACACGTACCCTTCTCCACGGAGACAGTGCCATACTTCATCTGGTTGCAGCAGATCCCCACAGAGATGAGCCCTTGTTTCATTTCTGGAATGGTAGAAGACACCTTTTGCATTTTGGGGTTAAGCCTCCCATCAGCATTCCTGCAGGACTTCTCCCCCTCCAGCTCAGCCCCTCCCCATGCCTGGCAGGGTGACATCACAAGCCAGTGGCACTTTCCCCTCTCTGTCTTCTCCCTCTGACCTCCTGCTCAGTTCTTCCAGCATCCCAAACCTGAAACCAACCCATCCAGCAGAAACCCTGGAGCTGGTCATGTTCTTACCACGGAAAAAGGCATCCTCCCCTCTCTCGTAGCTCCTGGGCACAGGAACCCTGTTCTCTGTGTGGCTGAGGATCGTGGACAGGACCCTGTCCAGGGCTTTGGCCCCGTACTGTGGGAGGAGACCAGAGTCACACACAGGAGGAACCAACAGGGCAGCCAAGCTGGGGCTGAGGGTGTCACACACTGCTGGGGGTGACAGTGCTCAGGGGACACACACTGCTGAGGGTGTCACACACTACAGAGAATGCTGTCACCCCAGAAAAGCCACAGACAAGGCAAGGGGGAAGCTGTATGGGTGCCTCCTATGTCCCCAGGAGAATGGAGGACAAGCCCCTCCCTGGGGGCAGAGGACTGGGTGCCCTTCCCAGTTCCCGGTGGGAGCAGAGTCCTCAGTCTGACCATGACTCTGAGCTCACATGAGCTAGGAGCCAGAGCTGGGTGCCTCTCTGGGCTCTGCCTGCAGATGCCAGCAATGATCCTCCTGGCTCTGGCTCCCTCTCCCAGCTCCTCCAACCCCCTCTCAGCCCCGCTGGCCCAGCCCAGCCCTGTCACCTTGTTCTCGAAGTTGTACTTGCTGAGGTCCCGGGATTCCGTGGCCCGTCGGTCTCCGTGAGTTAAGGCACCCTGGGAAGGCAGAGGGAGCCAAAGGTTTTTACTCTGAGCTGTTGCAAAACACCACGGAAGGATGGCACATCCACGAATGTGCCATGGGGAGGCAGTGCTCCTCTGGAATACTGAGACTTCACCACAGGATTTGGGGATTTATTCGAAGTGAAGACAAGGAAACAGAGGCAAACTATTTGTTTCATTAATTATTTCATCAGCTTTTTGGGAATAATGTGGGTGTATACTCCAGTAATAGTGGGGAAATTGCAGCATCCGGAAGTGGGTTCTTGCTCCCCTGATATTCCTCCCAATGCCTTGGTTACACATTCTTCCTCACTTCCTTTCCCAAACCCCAGGATGCTGAAAGCCTTCAGCATTCCCTGACTGCAATGCCTCAGCCAGGGGTGACACAATCCCCCCAGTTACAGTGGCCATGCTGGTGGGAGCTCCCCAGAGGGATTCAGAGCCCTGTTGGGATCACAGCTGATCCCTGCTGTGGGCACTCACCAGGCTCTCCAGGCGTTTTGCCACGATGGATGCAAACCTCCTCTCTCCTGCCAGCTCTGAGATGAGGAACACGTACTCAGGAGCAGAGACCTGGTTGGATCGGTGCGTTCGGCCTGAGGGGACAGGGGTGGAATGGGAGGTTGGGACGGCCTGGCTGGAATGGGAATGTAACCAGAAAAGCCACATAATGCCCAACTTGCTCACCCTGGGGACTCCATCCTCTGCCCCAGAGCTCAGGGCTGCAAACCCAGCTCTGCCAAGCCCCAGCAGCACCAGTGACTGTGACTGTGCCTCTGTTCTTTTCCTCACAGAGACAGCTCCTCAATGCACTTTGGGTTGCCACCACACCTGACCCTCCCAGGGCCCATCCCACAGCCTGGCCCATGCTCAGGGGAGGTGACAGTGCCCAGGGACACCCAGCCCTCACCAAACTGCTGGATGGCCCGGTCTGCACTCCAGGGCAGCTCCAGGGTCATGTGCACCCGGCGTTTCTGGTTCTTCACCCGTCTGTCTGCCTGGAGGGAGATCCCTGAGCTGGAGGCCTCTGAGATTATCGCTACAAGCTACAGGAGAGATGAGTGAGAACAGAGTGAGGTTCCTGCACACGTGTTAAACAGCTTCAAGAAACAGCCCCAGGCACTACAGCAGCCCCAGCCCACAAAGGACCTGGGAAGCTTTGTCACCTTCCAGCAGGTCAAACCCACAGAGAGCTGCTGGCCTGAGGCTGGCAGGGCACAGGGAGGCGCAGACACCCTCCCCTCCCTGCCCCTCTCAGCACACCCCTCAGTCCCATGCAGGTTTTTGGAGCTCGAGCTCACCTTTTCCCCCTGCATGAAACGCTCCTTCTCCTTCAGGTTGACGTGATCTATGGAGAGCCCTTGCTCGGCACGAGACTCGAACACGACGGAGCCGTCGGGCCTGCGAACCACCCGTCCCTTCCTGCCCGTCATCTGCACACAGGAGAGGGGATGCTGCAGCCTGGGCACCCACATGGCCCAGCAAGGCCTTCCAGTCAGCTCCCAACAGCTTTTTCCCATTGCCAGGCAGAGGAAACCCTGTGCCAGCAGGAACCTTCTTTTTGTTTTTTTATAGAAGACATTTTTCCCTGAGTGGGCAAAGGTTGCCCTGAGAAGCTGTGGCTGCCCATCTCTGGAAGTGCCCAAGGCCAGCTTGGACAGAGCTTGCAGCAAACTGGGATAGTGAGAGGTGTCCCTGCACAGGGCAGAGGGGTGGAATGAGATGATCTTTAAGTTTCTGTCCCACCCAAACCGTTCCATGATTCTGTGATTCTTCGCTGGCCCCTTTCCCTGTCACCCAGTGCCACCAAAAGACACTGACTGTGGGAAGTACCTCGGCCACGTTCTCTGGGCCCCCAAAGTAATCAATCAGCTCATCCAAGGTGTTGAGAGGTAGCTCTTTGCCCAGTGCTTTCACTCTTGCTAGGAGGTCCTGCTTCATCTTTTCGACCCTTGCTTCTCTCAGGTTTTGCAGCTCTTTCTGGGAAGGCAGCATGTGGAAACTACCTGCAATGTAAAAGGCAGAAATTTAGAGTTACCTGGTAACTGGACATCAGAGAGGGGGGAAAAAGTTGTCCCAGAGGGTTTTTGGGGACACTGTTGCTGGACATAGGCAAAATGACCTGCAGTAAATGCTGAGCATGGAGTGAATTCTCTCTGGGCTTCCCCTCCCTGCTGGGGGAAGGAGGACAGAGGGCAAATCCCTCCTGCTCGCTGATCACAGGGGGGGAATGTGAATCCACCTCACAAGCCCAAGTGTGACCAACAGGATAAAACCCAGCCACGATCACAGGGCTGTCCTAAGCCTGCAGGACCCAGTGCCCCCCTCCCCAGCTGTCCCCGTGTCACTCACTGCCCCACTCACCCCTGTCCTCGGCAGTGCAGCCACCAAACGTGTGATCCACAAAGATGACATCGTCCGTCTCCAGCAGGGACTCCGGGGAGGAGGTGAGGTCACTGTCCAGCCCCATGTCCGAGTCAGTGCTGCTGTCATCACTGATCTTGATGACGACCCCTTGGTCACATGGGCCCCGCAGAGCCTTGGGGCAGCGGCCCCTCGGCCGCCCTGCACCGGAGAGGGACAGTGTCACAGCACTGCCCCACGGGGCACCAGTGCAGGACAGAGAGGGACAGCTCAGAGAGAGGAGGAGGAGGAATCCCAAAAGAGCTGAGCTTGCCCCAAATGACAGTCTGAGCTCAGAAAGACAGAGCCTCTGGAGTGGGGGTGGCAGCCAGGGAGGCAGGGAGAGCAGGAAAGAGAAAGGAAGAGAGAAAAAGGAAGAGCAAGGCACTCCTGAGCAGGGCTGAAGTTGGCTGCACACGTCAGGATGGGTGCAAGGCTGGCTCTAAGCAGTGCCAGCTGCTCAGGGAAGGAATCCCAGGGGATTGCCTCCAGAGGAGTGTGCAGGACACAGGAAGGTCCTGGTGTTCTGGGACACTGTTTGTTTCCAAGCACAGCATGACATGCCCCTGCTACACGAGAGGGTTCATGGATCAGCTCGCACAGGCTGCTCCACAACCTGCCAATGCTTCACATCCCACTAGAGGAGAAATCCCAAAACTCTTCTTACCTGCAGTCACAACAAATAATTCAGCAGGGAAATTAATTTTTTTCCCCAGGATACCTGCCATGCTCTACGTAAGGGGTTGTGGAGGACCCCCTTGCTGCAGGAGGGGTTCAGACACCAACCAGGCCTTGTGCCACCTGCCCCCAGTGTGGGCCAAGGGCAAGGGGCAGGGCAAGGACAGTGGGGCAGAGGGAGGAAAAGGGGGGATGACCCAAAGCCTATGGATGTCCTCTGGATGAGGGAGCAATGGGAGATGTGTAGGAGGGCAAACCAAAACCAGGGAAAGCAGCAAAAAGCATGAAGTGGGGAGAAGGGCAAAAAGCAGAGAAGCTGAGTGGCTGGGGGGGAGCAGCAGGGCAGGAGGCAGGGGCTGGGCTGGGAGTGAGGGAGCTCTTACGTTTTCTTTTATTGCCAGTTCCTTTTTCTCTCTTTCTTTTGGTTGAAGGAAAGTGCTTCTGAATTAGTGATAGAAAGACGCCTCTGAAAGTAAGATGCAAAATTTATTCCAGCTACCAGCAGCACGTGCTGGTTATCACAGACCAATGGTGTGTTTGGGACAGCCCCACATTCCATGGAAGAGAGGTCAATCCACCCCATCCATGGCCACCAGCTCAGGCTCAGCCAGCCCTGGGTACAAGGTGGCTCTTGGACCTGCAGGTCCTTTTATACAGCAATCAAGAGGGAGTTTTAAATGGGAAACACTACACTGGGAAGCTGTCACACCAAAAATCCAGTAAGTCCCAGTGTCCCAGCCCCTCTCCATGCCCTGAGAGCACAGACCACTGTCAGGCCATCCAACAAATGTGCTCCACCAAAGTCCTCCAACTCCCTGGCCATGGGCCTGCTTCACACAAAACCCACAAAAAAGGGACAGAACATGGATCTGTAGTGGTTCCAAATGAATGGAAGGAAAAAAAAGTCAGAAAAGGTGAAAAACCAAGGTTTCTGTGGGCTGTTCTGCAAATCAAAGAGGAAATGTTTAAATGCAGACGGTGTGGATGAACCCCCAGGGCAGTGGGGTGGTGCTGATTGAGTTCTGCTTGAAAAAACACCAACAGAACATCCCAAAAACAAACGTTGAAAACAACAGGTGAGAGGATGGACATGACAACACCCCCAGGTGAGAAAAGGGAGACTTGGGGACTGGGGAGGGAGCTCCAAGACCCTTGGTGTGAGGGACTGAAGGGGACAGCAACCACACTGCTCCCCAGAGGGACAGAGCTCTGTGACTGCACTTATGTGACACCAGGAATGACCCCTTGTCCCGTGTGCTGGGGTGACCCAATGACCACTCACTCTGGAGCCTCCCGGGCTGTGAAATTCCTCTCATTTCCCACACTTGCCCTTCCTGAAAACAGAGCCCTGGGCTGGGATCCACTCACAGCACCATGTTTATTTTTAACCCCATTTCTCGGCATCTTGAAACTTCTCCTTCCCGGCACATCCCCCTCCAGGAATCCCCCGAAGTGCTGGAACACCAGGACACACATTTGGAGGCTGAGCAGATGCCAGGAGACACTCAGTGATCTGGCCAGGGCTGTGGAACACAGAGCTCCTGCCTCTGGGAGTGGTGACAGTCACACAGAGTGACACCCCTGACAGACCTCTCCTCCTGCATGGCTCAGCCAGGACCACGCCATCCTCTAAACTGAGTTCTGTGACATGGAAATCAATCCACCAAATCACCCAAGGAGCTGCCAGACCTGCCCTGTGCACTGTCACCAAACTGTATTTTGCTTTCAGGAAAGGGCTGGAGGCAGAGGAGTGACACAGACCAACCCAAACCCCCATCAGTAAGGGAGGAAAGCTCAGCCTCACACTGCCTTGGGCATCTCTCACTGCTCCCACCTGCAGCAAAAGTCACTTGGAAGAAAACAGCTCTGCAGAGCAGAGGAAACCGACACCAATCCCAGATTTTTGTCCCCTGTCATACAGGAACAGCCACATTCAGGGATGGGCTGGGGTTTTGGAAGCTGCAGGAAGGAGGGGGAGCAGGAGCCTCACTCTCTGCTGAACGGGTAGCACAAGTCCTGCTGCTGGCTCACTCCTGTTAGCTGGGAACAATGGCCACACAACCAGGACACTGCTCCTGATCTATACATGAACTAAAAGCCAGCTCTGGTGGATCTGAACTCCTCAGACCACTCCTCCCTCCCCCTGCTCCACTGATGCCACCTCACAGCATCATCCCAGGCTCTGCCATCACAGTGAATTCTCTTGCTCATTTCCTCTGTGTCAAAAGCCTCATTTTCCAGAGCCAGATCCACACAAACACCCTCTGAGCTACAATTCTGGCTCTCTTTCTGCCAGTTCTTTTATGTGTGTAGAGAGCAGGACCAGGCTCTTCCTGTAAGTCCACGGGAGACTTCAAAATCCAGGATGCAACTCATACAGTCCCATGGAGGATACACTGCCTCAAGAACCCACCTGAGTGTCCCCTCCGTGGTACAGGGGGAGATGACATCAAACTGCATTTTAACACCTGCCAGTGCTTCATGCCCCAGGGCAGAGCTTTTCCTCCCACAAACTCCACAAAGGAAAGCAGGGATTTTTCACTCACTCTGCAGCAGAGACAAAGCAGTTGAGGTGCCCATCGTTCTCGTCCAGGACCTCCCTGGTGCGAGCCTCCCCTGTGGACTGCAGGCCGATGACGATGCACTGTGGGGACACGAGGGATGGGGGACACGAGGGATGGCACAGTGAGGTGCCAGGGCAGCTGCACTGCTACAGACTGGAGGCATTTCCCAGGCCCAGGTACCTCCCCTTGGCTCCTGTCCCAGCTAAATCCGTCCTGGGCCCGTAGCAGGGCTCCTGAGGAAGAACCATCTCTCAAATCTTTCAGCATCAACATCCCCCTGTGCTGACCCCACAGAGGGGCACTCTGAGCACAGATCTCACTGACTGTGCTAGGAAGTTTCTGCCTAAAATTTCCAAGGTGCACCCAGATGGAAGAAAGAACAGAGCTGCACTTGAGGTGAAGAGTTTGGTACCTCTTGTAGAACTGCAAGATCAGAGAATCCCAGACTGGTTTGGGTTGGAAGAACCTTAAAATTCATCTTGTTCCAAACCCCCACAACAGGCAGGGACACCTTCCACTAAACCAGGTGGCCCCAAGCCCCATCCAACCTGAACACTTTCAGCTTGAACATGACCCAGAATCCTCTCCCAGCCCAGTCTGCCCACACAAACAGCAGGCAACACCTCAGGAGACCAGACCACCTTAACTCTCTGGCATCATTCACCAGGAATATTCTCAGAAACCCAGACACTACCCTTCACTCTGAAGAGAAATTCAGCATTGAGGAGGTTTGGACTGGCTGCCAAGCCAAGCAATAATGAACTCCCTTTGGTTGCAGACTACACAAAAGCCCAGGTGAGGCTGGGGGTGCTGCTGCCATACCTTGTCCCTGGCCAGCTCCTCCCGGGCCAGCTCCACGAGGCGCCGCACCTTGGCGGCGATGCAGAGGTACTTGAAGAAGCGCTGGTGAGCTGACCAGAACTGACCCCACAGAGACTTGCGAGACTCCAGCCCGATGCAGTCGGCTGCCTGCTGGAACACCATCAAGGCCTCTGCCCACTGCAGATAAACACCAAGAAGAACGAGTTAATCCAATTCCCATTGTCATTCCTGCCGTGCATGAGGTGATCAGAGCAGCCTGAGGGTTGATAATCTGATTTAGGATCAGTGTGCATTGGGCTGAGTGAACAGTGGTCATTCTCTGCATCAGCACGATGCAGCTCTGGTTTGCAAATGTGGAACTTTCAATGAGAAGTAAAAAAGTGGAAGGTTTTTTTGTATCAGCTGAGCATTGTGTACCTCTTTTTTTTGTTATGTCTGAGGTCATGGCCACATTTAGGGGCCTCACACCCTCCCACATAGCAGTGGCTGTGCCCAAAGCAAGGTCAGACCTCAGCCTCCCTCTACAAGGGGCCCAGCTCACCAGCTTGGCTGCCTTGTCGTAGACAGCCTTGTACTGCTCGTCCAGAGGGATCTCCTCAATCCTGAAGGTCACTCCAGTGAAGCTGAGCTGCCGAGCAATGTACATCCCACTGACCTTCATGTCCATGGCCACGATCTCCATCGCGCCGACTCCCCTGGGAGAGTACAACAGCTGTGAACCCCAGTCATGAACTCCAGCTATGAACCTCAGCTGTGGAACCAGCTTTGGAACCCCAGTCATGAACTCCAGCTATGAACCTCAGCTGTGGAACCAGCTTTGGAACCCTAGTCGTGAACCCCACCTATGAACCTCAGCTGTGGAACCCTAGCTGTGAACTCCAGTTGTGGAAACCCAGTTGTGAACCCCAGCTGTGAATCACAGCTCTGAACCTCAGCTGTGCAACCCCAGCTGTGAAACACAGCTATGAAACCCCAGCTGTGGAACCCCAGTTGTGAACCCAAGTTGTGGAACTCCAGCTGTGGAACCCCAGTTGCGAACCTCAGCTCTGAGCCCCAGCTGTGGGTCCCTCCCTCTGCCCTGGGGCAGCACTGGTGCCTCTCCAGAACCAGCCCCACCCCAGCTCATGCTGCCCACACCATCCTCGGGCACTGCACCACTGCCCACACAAGGTCCCCACCTGCTCAGGGCTGGACAGGACTCACCTCTTCTCAATGGCATGCAGGAACTCATCGAAGGCTCGGAACGGGGTTCCCTCCCCCCAGATCCCCAGGCGGCTCATGTAAATCATGTTTTTTGGCTCTGAGGCACCTGTTGGCACAGAAATCACTGTCAGCAAACCCAGAGCACTTGGGAAGTTGAACAGTTCTTAAGTGAAGAGAACTCTGAAGAGGTTGTCATTTGCCACTGTGCCTTTGGAGACTTTTCCAAACATTGCCCTCCCTACTTTCAGCAGGTAAACATCACCAAGCAGCTAAAACAGCTGGCCAGGAACAAGTTAAACTGGAGAGAAATTAATCTGACCTGCCAAAAAGTCACAAGTGACATCAGTGACGGGGCTTGGGGCAGATCTCAGCACGCTGAGCTCCTCTCTAGCCCTGCAGCACCTCTCCTTACAGGATCTCACACCTCAGGGTGCCCCTTCAGGGCAGAGGGGACCTCTGCCACTCTCACACCCACCCCGTGGGCAGAGCAGCTCACCTGTGGCACTGGCATAGACAACCCTTGCTCGAGGCAGCTTGTTCTGCAGGTCCAGCACTGCTTTGCCCATTTTGGTAGAGCTGGCGTTTTTGGCTTTGTGGCATTCATCAAACACGATCTGGAGGGGAGTGTCAGTTAAGGAGAAAGGATCTATTTTCAACCTGAGGCAGAAAATACAGCCCAAGCAACTGAACAACCTGTCCCACTATCAGCAGGACTGACTCATGGCCCACACATGGAATCTGCTGGGTTTGCCCAGCCCTGTGCTCTTCAGACCCAAAGTCATCCACCCCTCCCTCTCCCTCCACCTCCAAGGTGTGTCTTGTAATGCTGAGGGAGAGGAATGCTGAAAAGGTTAATCCCAGCTGCTTCTTCCCCTCCTCCCCTTAACTGCATCCTGGGAGGAGGAGGAGGAGGAGGAGGAGGAGGAGGAGATCTGAGTGTGGGGGATTCCTGTCCCCCACAGGCACTGGGCTGCTCCCACATCTGCTCCCCGTGACTTCACATGGCCCCAAGCTCTTTGTTCCCGGCTGAAGCACAATCACAAGCAGCAATTCCTCTCTCTCTCTCTCTCTCCAAGTTTTTGTCTCTTTTTTAAGGATACAACTCCCTCAAAGTTTTCCCTGCACCATTCCAAAATCTGTTTCAAGCGCGTCCTGTGCTGTCCCCCGGCCTGGCTTTCACCAATCAGCGCCGAGTAGGTGGCAAAGAGGACTCCTTCTGAGGTAGCTGTGTCACCGTATTTAATCTGCAGGAAGAAGAGCAGGAGCACACACAGAGGCTGTGATTGCTGTCCCCAGCATGTCACACCCACCCCTGCCCACATTCCGTGCCGCCGAGTGCCGCAGCCGTGCCGGACACGCATTCCCGCTCTGAGAACAAATCCCAGACTGAGCTCAGAACAGGCAAAAAGCTGTTGGTAGCTGATGTCTTCAGCATTTGTGCTTGGCACTGAAACGTGGTGATGACAGGGACTGTAAATGCCTGGAGAAGTGCCCCAGCCAATGTGTCAGCACATCTGGACGCCTGCAGGGAACTGTGGGGACCGCGTGAGGACATCGATGTTCTGGCAAAAATGTGCTTCCTATTTTTTAAGTGACAGTTTAGAGCCTTTCATTGCTTTGACCCTTCCTGTCTATTTTAATTCCTTCTAGAAAATCATTTTCTCTTTGACCAGGTGAGATTGTTGCCTGTGTCACTGCCATGGGGCACACCAGTAACTAAACACAAGGTGGAGGGAAAACCCTGGTCCCAAGCTGAAGGAAGTTCCATTTACAGTCTTTTGGGGCTGAAGCAAAATCCCTTTCAATCTCTTAGTGGAGCACATTCAGAGGTGTCAAACACCTGAGGTTTCTATGGACTTTGTAAAGAGCTGGTTGTTCAATACCATTAAAACCAGAGGAGAGGATTTAAATGAACTGGGAGACACTGGAGAGAGACCAGTCTGGGCATCTCTGTGCTCCCTGCAGCTCTGAGAAGTGATTCCATGAACTGGGAAAGGCTGGCCCAGGAGGGCAGAGCACATCTCACAGAGCTGTCCTCTCCACAGGATTCCTCAGGAATTGTGAGGAAGGTTCCAGCCCTGCTGTAGACTGCAGACACTTCCCACTCCCTGCAGGGAACAGCTCTGTGCTCCCTGTGCAGCTCCACAACAAAAATAGCTGGAGCCCCGAGTGGGAAGAGCTGGCTGGGAGGAGGGAGCAGAGGCTCTGCTGCTGCCTGAGCCTCGTCCTGCTCCAGGAGCTCAGCCAGAGCCTCTGACTGCTCCCGGGGGCTGATTCCCAGAGCAGCAGTGCAGCTCCTCTCCTACCTTGTTCAGAGCATGCACAGGAATGTGGGAGGCCTCGATGTCCTTCAGGTCTCTCTCAGCATCGTACTTGAGATCGTTGGAGACGCTGAACCTGTGGAGGAGATGTGGGGTGCTTATCTCCTGCTGGGGGTGGTTATCTCCCCCAGCAGTTGGGGCTGGCTACATCCCCTGGGAGTCTGGGCTGGGTATGGCCCCGGGGAGTCAGGGCACACGGTGATTAACAGCTCTGGTGATTAACAGCTCTGACTAAAGCAGGAGGAGCTGTGCAGAGCTGTCACATCTCCCACTGCCCACACACCCCGAAGTGAGATCTGACAGCCAGCCTGCCCCTCGATGTGCAGCAAAGCCCCATATTCCTGGTTCTGCACCCGGGAAGCCCAGGAATAGACCTCCACGACTCCAGGCTCCACATCTCACCCCAAGGAGCACAAAACCTGCTATTTCACAGTGACTCATTCTCCATCCCTGCTGCAGGGGGAATATTCCCATTTCACAGGCAGCAGCCAGGCACTGAGAGGTGGAAACGACTTACCCAAGGCCACAGCATGACTCAACCCTAAAGCCAACATCAGCACTAAGGAATTCCTTGCTTCTAGATCCAAACTAACTCCAAGGTCTTACGGGAAAAGAGGGGGAAAAAAACCAACAACTTACCACAGAGCTTTTTTCCTGCCTTTAAGATAATTTTCAAAGATGATGCCTGCAACGGTCCTGCCCTTCCCGACCCCGGCACCGTCCCCGATCAGGAACCCAGCTCGCTGCCCATTGGGCAATAAAACTTCATGTTGCTGCAAAATCAAGAACAGAACTGAAAATTAAACGAGATGTGCCTTCGTTAAGTGCTTTGATGTGAGCACCACTTAACCCTTTCACACATCCCACGGTTGCACGTGCAGCACTTAGCCAAAAGTCAGCAGGAAAGGTCATCATCAAGCTCACAAGTGGCAGTTCATAGAAAAGATCCCCCAAATGTAAAGCCCTCTGCAAGAAAAGTCCAGAGTTCTTGCCTCTTTGGGAAACAGAAGCCCATGGCTTCAAATAATCCTTTGAAAGACATTTAAAATGCCAAAGGAGTTTCATCACCCGAATCACAGCTATTTTAAAACACACATAAACAGTGGTCCTTGCAAGAGGCAGTTTCCTTCAGGTGTGAGACACCCGAGGTGCAGGAGGTACCTGGCAGGCGTAGATGATGGCTTCCAGCTGTAGTGCAGACAGGGAGCCTTTGTCAGCCACAGAGGAGGGCAGGGAAAGGCTGTAGGTGATGTCAGGTGGGGGGACACTGGACAGGGTGCTTGTCTCCACCACCAGGTCAGGGTGGTGCTTCCCAATCTTGGCTAAAAGACAACGGAACACAGGTCAGTCGAGGCCTTTGCTCCCAGGAGCACCTCAGAGCTCATCACCCAGCCAGAGCCCAGGGCACTGTAGAGTTTTCCTAGGAAACCACAAGCCTGGGAGGTGCCACGGCAAACACACAATTAAATGAGGCTGGTCCACAATGGAGTGAGCAGAACTTCCCAAGGCAACACTCACACTTTGAGGGGATATATTCTGCATAGGTCTCCGTCTGCCCCAACTCTTCTGTTTCTTCCTCCTCACCTTCATCTTCCTCCTCTGCAGGAGCCTGAGACTGAAGGAAAGCAGCATTGACCCAATGTTAATGCTCTTGCAGAGCTACAGACACACGTGGGGCTGTGCCCTGCCACAAACTGCCACTGAAACCACCCCCAAAGCCACAACCCCCCCGAACACAATCCATCTCATTCCCAGGCTAAGGAAAGCCATCAGTGGGAGCCCACCCTGGGGCTGTAAGAGCTGCCCAATGCCTGGTTCTCACTGAACTCGGGAAAGATGTTTGTACCACTCTGGGGATGGGCTGTGGGGTTGTGTGAACCCTGCCCAGCTGTGCCCTCACCTGCACCTGGCCCAGCTTTCCACCCAGCACTGTGCCCACAGCAGGGAGCAAAGTCCTGAGAGCCCAAAGTGATCCTTAACACAGCCAGGCTCCCTGCTGGGAAATACAACACACTTCTGGGAAAGGGCAGGGACTTGTGCCTGTCTGAGTTTCTTGTCTCACTCTCTTTGAAGGGAAAAAGGTCAGAACTGCTCCCCCCAGCACTGGGATGTCACCAGGAGCATCCCACTGAGGCCACCGTGGCTCTCACCTGGTAGCTGATGAGGAGTGGGGTGTTGGGGACAGCAGGAACGTGGTCACTGGAGCTGTTCAGGCCAGGGAACGGGGTGCTGGGTGAGAACAGCTGCAACACAGAGGGTGCAGGTGAGGAAGGGCAAACATGGAAATGCACCAACAAAGATCCTTGGACACTGCGATCCCTGGACCATGCAGCTTGCCAGGAGAGAGCACCCAAGACACTCCACGAGGAGAGAGAGAGCTCCCAAGACACTCTGGGCTGAGGAGATCCTTTATCTGCTCCCACACAAACAAATTCACCCTGGAATTTCCCGACAGAGAGCAAGGTCAGGCCAGCAGCTCGTGGCATCCAAAGCAATCAGCAAGTTTTGGAGCAGCACTACTCCAAGTTTACAGCCTGTGCAGAGAGCCAGGCTCAATGACAGACCCATGCTGCACCAGCAGCAGAGAAAGATGGGAAGTTCTTAGGCATAAACACTCCTATTTTTAAATAAAAATTTAAAAAAAATAAAAAGAAGAAGAAAGAAAAAACCCACCCTCCATTCCTGGAAGCCTGAGTCAGAATTACCAGAAGGAAGCTGGACAGAAGAACTGTTTTCAGTGCCAGCAAATCTGGAGAGCAGGTGAAACATCCCCACCTACAAATCCAAGTTCAGTTTGGTCTGGGACAGGAGAAAGGGCAGGAGCTGCTGGAAGGGCAGGATGTGCTCTCGCAGCTCCAGCAGCAGGAAGCGAGTGCAAGGCTGGGTTTGCATCACAAAATCCCCAAAGTACAAAGCTCTGCTATCCTGACCCAGCTCTGGCACTCAGCATTCCACCTCGGGAATCGCAGAGGAAGCAACAGGAACCTTGGCTGTTCAGAGCATTTGGAAAACCACCCACACAGGTGAGAATGTGCTGTGAGGGCCAAAGCAGGTGGGAGCAGGAGCTGCAGTGGGAGATGGATCATCCACCTGTACAGTTCCTGCCTTTCCCAACCCTCCCTCACCTCCTGGTTTGATTTTTTTCCTCCCACTGTGCTAAGGGCATCCAGAGAAGAGGAACACAAATCAGTGAGAGCTGGAAACAGGAGAGACTGACAATTGCACAATCACAGCCTCAGTCTTACTCCTTTTTCCTCTCTGCATTATTCTTCCTTTTGCCCCACTTTGCTGTGACTTCCCTGGGAAGGGATCAGTCCCATGTGGGTGCCAAGCCAAGCTCCCTCTGTGTGAATCCCTTCCCTGAGCTGGGAGAAGGCTGCTCACATCTCCAACATACTGTGAATGAGCAACAAAAAACTGCATCAGCAGCTCACAAATTCCAGACACAGGCTTCCAAGGCTGGGCTGTGCTTCCCAGCCTTAAAAACACTGGGAATGTGTGAGATGGATGACAGAAAACACAATGTATGACAGGGACTATTTTTAAAAGGTTATTTCACAACTCCATTACAATCAAAGCTGTTTTGTCTGCTGCTCCTGCAAATATTTCACAGGGTGGCAGCTCTTCCCTCTCTGCCCATTCCTGAGTGATAAACAAAGCCAATACATTGGATACAGCTCCTTTCCTTGGGATAACAGCTCTCCTCACAGGCACATGGAGGCAGTTCTGTGTCCAGCCCTTTCCACTTTGATCCCAAACCACCTCCAGCTTCAGCACCACGCCCCTCAATCCAGGGATTCTCAGCAAGCTGGGAATGTTTATTTTTAAAGAGCACAAAGCACAAGGCTGCTCCTGTACCTGGGATCCACAGGTGGGTCTCCCATGGGATCCATCCAACTTGGCCCCTGGGATGTCCCATACATCAGAACTATGAGAAACTGATGTTCCTGCTCTGCCTGGGTCTTTGAGACAAAAGTTCTGGGAAAACTACACTCCTGATACCCCAGCAGTGGGCTGTGGGTCAGAGCTGGCTCACAGCCACAGCTGAGGGATGCTCTAGATCACAGGAATCAGGATGTAATGTGACTGATGTTCCATCACTGTAGCTTAGTGACTGCTCTGGCTGCTCAAAAGCCAAAATGCCTGCAATTCTGTGAAAAACTATGATGGTGTGGTGATGTGGGGAGGGAGAAGATTCTGTCTAACTGCTGACATCCCACACCAGTGTGCAGTGGTGAGTGAATCTGGCAGTTCTTTCACCCAGTGTCCTGGTACACGGTGCCACTTTCACGCAAAAACGAAACCAAAATCTCCTGTCCAGGATGCACCTCACTGACACCACCTCAGGAAATGATACTCAGTTAGAAAAACAGCTCAAAAAAAGCAGCAACCCCGCCCCAACTGCCCCAGCAAACACAGATAAGACAACATTTAAAATTAACTGGAGATTCCTTTCCAAAGGAAGTCGCTTATAAGTGGAATTCCAAGGAGTTAATTGGCCTTATCTGAGCCCAAGAGCCCAGCAGGACACAAGGGGCCAGGGCAGGACGTGAGGAACAGCATGGGACACAAGGGACAGGGACAAGGAACAGCACAGGGACTCTGCTGGAGATCCTGCTGTGCTCACACAAGTCAGTCTCACACTTACACAACGCTGATTTCTCCCTTGTTTTCTTCATGCTGGATTTAGAACAGCATTTCCCGGTAAGTTTTTGTTGTGCACTCCACAGACACAGAACTCCAGGATTTTCTGGGCATTGAGTGTCTCAACCAGAGCTCACATGTTTGGAAAGAGGCCACCACAGAACCACTCCTGCAGGGATTTGGGCTACTACATAAAAACCCAGCAATAATAAAAGCACAGGAGCAATGTGGCACGTGGCTCCTCTGTCCTGGGGAATGCATCAGCTCTCCAGTATTTTTAACCATCCAATTTGCAAGCCTGGGATGTCTGCAGCCATTTCTTGCGTTCCAATAGCTCAGCTCTCTTCCTGCTGCCTCAAACTGCAAGTTTCAACTGGTCTGAGGCTTGCAGACTGCTCAGGGAAGCACAGTCAGAGACACTGAGCACAGCAGAGCCCCAAAAGGCAGCAGTGATTACCCCAGTTGCCTTCTGGCGTAGCCACTTTGGGTGTTTTTCCCTCATTCTTCCTAAAAGGGTGACCTACAATGGAAATGTGAGGCACAGATGGACAGGCACTGCAAGAGCTGAGATCCAGTGGATGAGGATGATGTGGCTCCAGCAACCCCCAGAGCCAGCTGGTGCCTATGGTGCCCATGTCAGTCCCACAGCTGAGGCAGAGCAGAGGGCAGAGGGCTGGTGAAAATGCCCAAAAATGCCCACAATGAGGTGATGCTGAAGGACTGCAGGAAGATTCCACACCCCAGAAAACTCTGGGATGTAAAAACTTGCAGGGACTTGGACTCACAAAGTAAACACCAACGGTGAGTCTTAAGTCGAGACAGTTATTTAGTCATTGTTACTGAAATATTTGCCCTGGAGAAGGCAAACAAAAGGTGCTGCTGTGATGGGGGGAAGTTAATGATCCATGCCAGGGTGGTTTTCCTGGAGTCCATCCCTTCAGCATTCCTGAGCACCCTGGACTTGCTGAATGTTTTAGGGATAGATCCTCCTCGGGACACAGCACATCCCAAGGAGGATCTATCCCCTGGCCACATCTCCTGGCCACAGCTGCCAGGATAAAGAGCTACTGCCTGCACTGCACTCTGGAAGAGTGCATGAATCCCTCTGAAAGGGGATTCCCTCCTGCTTCCAGGTGATCAAACACCTGTCACCACCCCTTCCCTCCTCCAGTGAAGTTGGTAACAGCAGGATAACATCATCCCACCTCAAACTTCACCCGAAGGAACTGGGTTGGTTTCTTAATTCCTCAGTGAAATCCCCATGGGATGAAGGCTGAGGTAGCTCCTGCCTGCTGGGAGGATGGGACAGGAGCAGCCCCTACCTCGATCTGGTTCTGCTGTGGTGTGTTCACATCCCATAGTGTTGGCACGTGGTTCAGGCTGTCGGCGGGCAGGAAGTCCTTGGGATCCGCGATGTCCGAGAGCGAATCCGCGGGGGACGAGAAGAGGGAGTTGTTGTTGGAGAGTTCATCGAGGTATGAAGAGTCCTGGAACAGTGACACAGAGGAGGTTGGAGGAGGCAGGATGAGAGCACAGAGCTCCTTCCTCACCCAGCCTGCAAGTTTTAATTTCTTGCTGTCCAACGAGCGGCTCTGCCACTTGGCGCTCCACAGATCTCAGGAATTAACCTGGAACTGAGGACACGCTCTGAGGTGCTGTTTGAAAATCTGTTTCTGGAAAAAGCAGGAAAAGCCCTGGCCAGGAGTGTGGGTACATAGTCAAGGCTGACCTGGGCTGTGCACATCCCTGCACATGGACTCGGAGAGAAAGGAGCATCCAACAAGGCATTGCTCAACTCCGCTTTGTGCTTGATTTAAAAAGGCTGCTGGGGGTGCAAAGGCTTCAGCCTGACCCCCAAAACACTTGAGGATTTCATTCATGTGCAGGGGTCCCCAGAGACCCAGCTACACTCAATCACAGCATGGCTGCTTCACAGCAATTTCCAACGCAGCCTGAAGCCTGTGGGATACATTCCTCTCCTCCTGGCAGGTTCTGCACACACAAAATTCCTGCAATTCTATGGAAAACTACAGCTGCCAGGAGCTGGGGAAAGAGTGCTGGTGTCACCTGGATCTGAAGCCAGGTAAATCCAGGCAGATCTACCAATCCTCTTCCCAAGGGCCAGCCCCAGCCTGGACAAGGAATGTGCTTCAGCAACAGGGACCAGGCTCTGCCCTTGCTCTTTTTCTGGTGACTGGGCTGGATGGTTTGCAACTGTTTTATTTGGTGCCAGCCCAGTGATGCTGCTGGTTTGAGCCACGCAGACTCTGGCTGAGAAAGCGCCATCAATCCCCTCCCCAACATCAAGCCCTGGTCTTGTTTCCCTATTTCAGGTGGCAAGAACCAAGAGCCAATGAGCACTTCTTGCTCTGCATCCTTCACTGTGGCAGAGATCCCTGCCCCATCCCATCACCTCAGCCCTCCTCCCACACCAAACAGCATTTTCAAACTTTGTCCAAGCAGAAAAACTTTGCTGTCAATTAAGAGCAACGTACTTCCAGCACCAAACTCAGCACTCAGGTCCAGCCAGAGACAAGCCTCTGGCCCTGAGGGAAGGGCAGATGGACCAACTTGGTCTGTCTTAGTGGCCCCACAGGCTTTGCCAACACGGGTGGGTCTGTGGTTCCCCACAGCCCAGCCAGAGCAGCAGGGTCACCCAGCAGGCTGCTGCCAGCAGAGCCAGGGGCTGGTACAGCAGGAGGAATCTCTGCTCACTTCCAGTAAAGGGCCAATTTCCCACTACAGGCAGAAAGGCAGCCAAAGACTCTTAAAGTCACTTAGCCCTGCCTGACACAAACCCACGAGCAGCTGAGCTTGGCTGTGCTGTTCCCAAGGGCTTCAGGCCAAGAGCTGGGTCAGACCCCCCCGAGTGCTATCAAAAGTTATGGGCTTGTAGTGTTTAAATCACTGGGACACATTCCCTTCCCCTTCTTCCCAGGGATGTCTCATTTGGCTCATTTGACCTGAAGCCATCAGTGCAGGTGCTGGAAGCACTCCAGCAATGGCAGGTGTGATGTGGGGAGTTTGGATCCCTCAATTACCAACTTTAGGTGGACCTAAAGACTCAGGGAGCCAGGGCAGCGCTTCCTGGGCAGCTCCTGCTCCTGATATTTCTGTGGCTATTTTAGGATTACCCAGAAATCAAGGCATCCAGAGACTGAACAGGCACCCAGGATTTATCACCTTGGAATTAAGGGATCTCTAGGCTCCCCTTCACACTCGAGAAAGCAGAAGAACACTTGGGTGGCTCTGGCCATGGCCAGAGTGAGTGGCTTGTGGAGGAACCAGATGGTCCTAAACCCATTGCTGAGACATTTTCAAGCAGGGTTTGTTCACCTGCAAAGGGCACTGACAGAGGCTGGGGCAGGAGGAAACATCTGCACACCCCTGTGTGTGCAGGGGAGGCTGTGGGGCAGCACAGAGTGGCCATCAGGGTCCCAACAATAGGCAAGGGCTGGGCTGGAACTGCAACAGGATATGGGAAATCCTCATGACCCAACCCGAGGCATCCCAGAAAATGACACCCAGCCCCTTCCATCCCCAGGGAAGACTCCAGCCCCACCACTGGGCTGAACTGGGCAGAGGAAAGCAGCCTCCAAGGCAGAGGGAGGACAATACTCCTCCTGGAAGTGATGCAGTGATCCCATCCTCTGCCAGCATTACGAGGCATTAGTCACGAACTTCCAGAGCCTCCCATTTGTCTTAACTAATTGCATTATCTAAAGAGCACTAAAGTTAATCACCTGCCAGCTTCTCCACCCCAGGAACTTCCACCAGCACCTCTGTGAATTTATCAAGCTCAGGTAATTGTTTAACACAAGGCCAGGGATAAGCATGACCAGTACAAACCATGCCTGGACTAATCACACCACTGGTTTATCTGCTGCAAACTGGAGCAGCTGCCCCGGTGACCTCAGGGAAAAGGAAAGATCATCACCTCAACCTCATGGTCAGGATCAGCTTAGACACTGGGGTTTGAAAAGTGCAATTTTGTCCCTGTTTCAGATGGATTAATCAGAATTTTAAATTTTTTCTCATTAGAAACATGAGGTTCTACATTAACAGCACTTCTGTTTCAGTGAAACTTGAATTTCTGCAGCAGATGGAAGTTGTCCTGACAGGCAGGATCTTTATTTCAGATACTTTTCTGCAACTGTTCTTTACATAAATCTTATTCCTGGAATTCAGCATCTCTGTGGTGTTCTCTGGACTGGCCCCAGCAGGTCCAGGCCTCTCCTGGGCCAAGGACCCAGAGTTGGAGGCAGAGCTGCAGGTGGGTCTTGGAGCAGAGGAGGACCTGATGCTACTGTGGCACACGGTACTCCTGTCATTATCCCAAAACAGAGATTATCAAGCAATTATCTCCCTAGAAAAGATCAGGAAAAAATCAGGGTAAACCAACCCAGACACTCAATCTTTCTCCAAGCCCCTGGGAACAGCTCAGCTCCCTCAGTCAAAACAAAGTGTTAAAAATAATGAAAGAACAGGTGAAGTCTAAATACAGATGGAACAAGCATCCTAAAAATATTTTTTCCATCAAGCCATCAATAGAAATGGTTTATTCTCTCACAATCCAGACACTGAGGAAACTGTCTGCAAAGCAGCTCTGGATGACTGCGCTGCAGAGCACCCAAGCGAAGAGGGGGTTTTATTAAAAACCCAAAACCCTATCTAAATACCCAAATACACACCCACAACCACAGCCACACTGCCAGCCAGGACAGATTTGGCACCTCAAAAGTCACAGATTAAACAAATTATTATTCAGCAGTGACCGAATCAGCAGCTGCAGATGATCACTGTAAAATCTTTTAGCTGCCAAACCTCAAAGTCTTTCTAAATCTGGGGCAATAAACTGGCAGCGTGGAGGGTTTAGCTCTGCTCCCCTCACTTCCTGCACCCTGCATCAACTTTGGAAACAAAACCCCTCAAAGCCATCAAACCTACACACAAACACACGGATCAATCCTCACACAGCTCCTTCCCTCCAAATTCCACACTTAGCAATCGACTTCTCACTGACAGAACAGCATCCAGGTTCCATCAAAACAGAAATCACATCTTTGGGACAAAAAAACCCCATCTACTCCCGGTACCCAACGTGCAGAGGTGTCACTCCCAAAACTCTGCACTCCTGGGGAGAAGCTGCCCTGGCGACCAAAAACACGAGGAATTCCACGGAGGAGGAGAAGGAGGAGGAACAAAAAACCCAGGAAAAATGAGGCTTTACCTTGTAAAGAGACGGGAACTTTAGCCAGAACTGCATTTGGGACATTTTAGAGCAGCATTCGGGGAGCTGTCGGTGCAGGAGGCAGCAGCAGGGGGAGGGTGCTGAGCGGAAAGTGGAGAAAGGTCCATTCACAGCCGGGGTTCATCGAGGGGCTTTAAAAGCCAACATTCAGCAGGCAGAGGAGGGAAAATGGAGACTCAGGGCCCGGCAGAGCCGTCCTGAGCCCGGAGATTTGCATAGACTGTTTAGTCACGACGACGAGAGGGCTCTTACTTCCTCTAAGTCCAGGGCTGACTTTCAGGAAATGATGCCTGCTTGGTAAGTCAGTGAAATTACTGGCAGTGCGAGGAGAATTACTGTACGTGGTGTAATCCAACCACAGAGCTCAGTAAACAGCGCCGGGGCTCCGCAGAGCCAGAGGGCTCCACGCTCTCTCTGCTCCCCTCCCCGGCCACCCAAAGCCAGACTTTGTCCCCCCCTCGGCAGCCCCTGCTCTAGGATGGGGGTCCTGCCCTCCTGCCCAGCCCAGCCCCCATTTCAGGGCTCGGATGAAGTGGTGGAAGTGACAAAGCTCATGAGGAGTTGGTGTCCCCCCAAGAGCCATGTGCTGTCTTTGTCCTCGGTGCCTGCCCCACCCCGAATCGTGCCTTTAGAAATCCAAAGGAGTGGCTCATTCTCTTCCCTTTCCTCTCCCTGGATCACTGTTATTTCCCAGGCACCGCTGCCTCCTCTTTCCAAGGCTTTTAACTTTAACAGTTTTGGTAACAGAAATAAGCAAAATTTCTGGTGGGGAAGAGAAGAACGCACAATAAGGGACATCTGAAAAGGATGTAAGCTTAATGAAAGTCTCTTCCAATGCCACTGGAGATGAAAGGAATCATCCAGAGAACCTCCCACCCTCCGGAAAATCCCTGGGAACTGTCGTGTTTGCTTTGGGTGCAAGAGGCTCCTGTTTGCTCTTCCCTGGCAGGGCTGGTGGCAGCCCCAGAGCCGAGCTCTGCCCGCGGGGTCAGTCCCAGTTTGCCCAGTAAAGCCAGCAGCTCACAGACCCAGCAGTGCACGTGCTGGGAATGGGGAGGGAGAGGAGTCCTGACTGCTCCCAGTCTCTCCATCCCCGCTCCCAGTTTTTCCATGCACCCACGGCTTCAAGGGAATCCGTCCCACATTTGAGCCAGCATTTGGTGCCTGCTGCTGTGGCTGTCACTGCTGAGGCAGCTCCTCCCGGGGCCTTGTGCTGGGAACAGCTGGAAAATCCCATGTTTATGAGGCACTTCTGAAAAAAACAGAGCTTTGGAGCAAAAGAAGGCACAAAGTCCCAGCAGGCCCGCGAGAGAGGCGAGCAGAAAAAGCCCTCCAGGGAGACAAACCGGAGAGAAGGAATTCTGCTTTATTCCATCAGATGAGGAAGGAGGATGAGCCTCTCCAAGGAAAACACGCCAGGTACTGAGGCTGGAAAACCACCCACAGGGCAAAAACCTGCAGCAGGGCTCGTTTCCAAGGGCAGAACCCTCTGCAGAGCCGTGGCTCCACAGGGACTGAGACATCAGCAGTGAGGATCCACATTCCACCCTCAACACACCTAGTCCAGGAGGTTTTTTCAATAAGCAAATGGGAAAGAAAAACACCTTTTTCCCTGGCACAACTGCAGCTATGGCAGGGTCTGTGGGGATGGATGGGGCTCCCAGGAGGAGCTGGAGCATCTGCTGGGCTCTCCCTGTTCCCAGGACCCATCTCAGCTCACAGTGAAAGCTGCAAGCAGCACTTTCCTGAGAGCCAGCGTTTCCCTGAGGGCCAGCAGAACGTCCTGCAGGGACTACAGTGACACCAGAATTTGGTTTCTGTGGGCAGCCGGCTCAGGGTGGAGAAAGGCTGAGGGTTCTCAAGGCTGCTTTTCTCTGAATTTGCTGCATTTAAGGGCCCATGGTGCAGGTGCTTTAATGACACGTGTGGAGCGAGGAGGCCAAATTAATTTCTGATTAATTAGATTAGATTAATTTCTAATTAATTCGCCTTAATTAGCGACTTGCTGCGTGACCTTGACTGAACCACTGCGTCCTGCCCGAGCCAATCGAGGCCTCGCAATTTCTGCAACCTTTGGAAGAGCAGGTGGATTATTTCCTCTTCCTTTCCTGTCAGTGGGGCAGAATGCAGGCACGAAGGAAGCGGGAACACGGTGCAGACACCCAGGGCTGCTGCATTGATTTTTGCAAGACCACAGCAGTGTAACCACCACAGGGAAGATAAACCGCTGCGGAACCACCACCTGGAATGTTCCCAGCCTGTCCCAGGGGAGAGGCAATCCTGCTCCCCCCACAATTCATCCAAGAACACGAGTGCTGACACACACAGGGACAAGGAAAGCAGGATTGTTGCGGCACTCACATCTGATTTATCCCCTTCCAGCCAAGCCCAGGGAGTCGCTGTGCTGGGGAACCTTCTGCACCCCCTGACTCAGACCAACTCTGCTTTGAATTAAAGCGTTTATTTTAAACCATGTCCCCACGGTCTGCTGTTGGATTCTATTAGCAGCACTTTTAAGAGCACTGAGCGTTTCAGACCAGCTTTTCCCGCTTTTGTTGGCTTTGGGAAGGGAGGAGGAAGGGAATGGTGCCTGCCAAGAACCTCAGAAGGCAGATCTCCATCCCTCCTGCCCAGAGAGGACATCACTACTTGGAGGCAGCAACACAGATGAGAATTATCAAGACTGGAATGGGGGGAATATCTGAGCCCTCCAGGGGCAACAGGCATCTCAGGGGGCTCCTGCAATCCACTGACAATAAATTATACCTCAAAAGTCAAATTATACCTCCCCTCCTCCTGGGAACCAGCTCAGGGTGCCTGAACTGGAGCACCCCAAGCCTTTGGTCAGCGCACAGTGAGTTGTTATAACCACAGCCTTCACTTTCTTTACCCCAGGCCTGCAGGAAGTGTCAGGTGTCTCACCCAGAGGGGTTATAAACATGTTATTTCATCAGCCCAAACCCCAAACCTGCAGTGCAGAAACAAAGACATAACCATGCAAAGCCAGTTGTTCTCCCAAGGCCTCAGAGCCAGGTAACTGCCTGCAAATGGATTTTCATGTCTGTGTTCCCTGTAGACATAACTCCAGGACAGCAACAGAAGTTCCAGGACGTTTCTTATTCCAGGAAACTCTTTGTTTCAGCCACAAGCAAGTGTTCCATATAATTTAATAACTGTTGCATTGATTTCTCCTAAATCACCACAGCTCTGTGCACTGAAGCACTTCTAAAAATTAATACTTGTTTTAAGAGCAGGTTAATTTCTCCTCCTGCTTTAATAAGGAGGATGAACAGGAGATTGCAAGGGGCTGGTGGTGAGGAGAGGGCTGGTTTATGATTAACACATGTGGTCAGGAGCCCCCATCCAGCACAGCAGATCAAACAAGGCTGTAACTGCATCTTTAAATTGTTACTGAAGGTGACTCTGCAGCCAATTCCTCCTGGCTCACACGATAAATCTGTCTGGCCTGACCTCCTCCCTGCAGCCCAAGCACAGCCCACATTTTAAGAAGGGGAGCAGAGTTCCTCTCAAAGCGTTTACACCCAGAGCTGCCTCACTGAGGGGAGAAGGAGGATCTGCAGAGTGCCCTGCACACCCACCATGTCCCCAGCTCCACCTTCCCCTGGAGCTGCTCCCCCTCCCAGGTTTATTTCTCACTGGACCTCAGGGCACATGAAGTCAGCAGAGGAGGTTTCTGTGTGTTCAGCAAAGTCCTGTTTTGGAGCCACGAGTCGCACAAAATTAGGCAAAGGGAACACAGCCTGCCAGCAAAGGCCATCAGAGATAACAGAACTCAGAGGAATTAGGCAGAGTCTGTGTTTCAACCAATTCTCAACTGACCAGGGCAGTGAAGTTGAAGAAAAATCTGTGGTAGCCAAGAGCAGCAGGTACTACATGGCAGGAATGCTCCCCTAGAGCAGGGTGTTCTGCCTTTGTAAGGTTCTGGAGACAGACACAGCTCACAGGGACAGCACAGGCCAGAGGAGAAGTTAAACCTTCCTGGATTCAATATTTTATTATGGCAATTAACAGCTCTTACCATCAGTGTCACAAGGCAGCACCACCATGGCCACAGTGCCTTTGCAGAACTGCTGCCCACGAGTGCCGGATCCCAGCTCAGCAGCACCAGGGACTGCAGGAGTAACCAGCAGGAATGGAGGGAAGCAACAAAAACCAAGCCCTGCTTCTCTCAGGACTGTGATTTGCAAGGACACGTGGGCAGCCCGTAGACTTTTCCATAAGGAGATGGCACCATGTGGTTGGGATGAGACTTTGGCTGAAGACAAGGGTTCCCAAGAGCAGAAACGCTGTCAGACCCTACGTGGCCTCCCAGAACTATTTTCTGAAGCTCCTCTCAAGCCACTTGTTTATATAAAAAATGCCAACAGATCGGCAAGGATGAATCACCCAGGAGCAAGCCAGAACCCAAAAATATTGTGGAGGAAACAAGTTCAAGTTCACATCAGGCTGCTCTGGCCATGCAGCGAGGCACCTTCCCCGCTCAGCGAGGTGAATGGTTCAACTACAGAGAAACTCCCAGAGCCATTAAAAAATGTGGCAATTCCCACTTTCAGCATCCCCAGGGCAGCACTCTGCAGGACCAGGATCCCCAGAACAAAACTTGGAAGGATGAGGGGTGGAAATGACAATGCCAGAGGAAAAAGCAGCAGAACTCCCACCCTCCAAATCCTACGGCACACAGGCAATCACTGCCACCAACAGAAAGGGTTTGCTACACAAATGCCTCAATCATTTGCTCTTTAGACCTTTTGAATCCTTCTTCATTATTCCTCAAAATTCTGGATTCTGCTATGGGAGCAAAGCCAAGAAAACACCCTGTATTCACGCGTGGAGGCAGCACAAGTCCTCACACAAGCACCTGATCCACTTTGCCTGCCCAAGGACCACAGACTGGATCAGGAATCTCTTACCAGCACCTGCAGCAGACTCCTCATGTTCCCCCTTGGGCTCCACTGCTCCTTCTGGCACAGCTGAACCAGCCCTTGGCAAGGCTGGACCAGCCCTCACCACTCCTACCATGGCAGCAGGAAAGGTTGGAAAAGACAGGTACTTTCCTGCACAGCCACCTGGAAAGATGGAACCACCCAGCTGCTCCCACCCCTCCCAGATGACATGTTTCAGCTTCTCAAGCCAAATGTTAATATTTAATAATTTGGTGTCTGGGACAATTAGAAATCAGTAAAGTGGAAAACATTGCTGAAGAAAGGGCTGGAAAAGCTTCAGGATGCTCCCAGATGGCTCCAGACTGATGCCATGGCCTCCAGTTCAGTGTCCAGCCTCCACTGCTGTGTCCATACTGGGGGCAGAACACCTGCAGGCACCTTGCAATAACTGCAGTCTCATCACAGAAAGAAAGAGTCCAAACAAAAGCCCATTTGCCTAAAAACACCTCACTCCCATCCGTGACTTCCTCTCCCAACGGATGAGAGCAGCACAAGAATTATTCCTTGCTCTGGGAATCATTTGAGGTCATTCACACCTGGTTTGTCTCAGAGCCTTATGCTCTTTTCTCACCCAGCCAAGACAAAGCATCTCCTTTCACAAAGAACCTCCAAAACTCTGCTCCTCCAAGCTGGCTGAGATAAATTTCTGTGATGCAGCAGGGAAGGAAGCTGACTGACCACTGAGATACTAGAAAATACATAAGTTAAAGAAATAATTAAACCCTTTTCCTGTTAAACCCATCAGCCAAACTCCACCAGACCTGGAGGTGAGACCCATGACTGGGACCCCTCTCCCCTTCCCATCACAGCCCAGTAAATGGTCTCTCAAGTTGATGAGATCACCTTTCTGCCTCGTTCCTCCCACAATTAATTCTGCAGGAGGCACAGATCAATGCTCCTGTGATTCAATTATTTATCTAGTTTAATCCAGCCAGAAAACCCTGACCAGCAGCTGTGGCTGCCTAGGTGGGTCCCTGATGTGAGGCACAGGGAGCTGGACAGGGGAACCACACCAGTGACCACCTCAAAAAGCACAAATCCCCAGCACCTGCTCATCCAAACCTGCAGAAATCAGCCCCAAGGAGGGTCAAAACCTCTTTGGCCATGCCAAAGAACAAAAACACAACAAGGGGGGAATAAACACATGCACAGGCAGACATCAATGTCTGTATTAATTAATAGAAAGGATATAGCCAGTCCCTACTTTATTCCAAAGTCAGCTCTGTCATATCAACTACTTGCAGTTTTTACTGACTAATCTTACTATAAGATGTTGCCAAAAGCCAAAGTGCAACATTCCAAAACCTCCATGGAAGGAGCTCCTTCCCACCCAGAGAGATCCCCGAGGTGAGGGAGCTCTGGGTCCCCAGAGACACTGAGTGACTCAGGGTCACTGTTCATTCCTCCCCCACTTCAGTTCTGCAAAATCTGACCTGGCTCCACTCTTGGAATGCTGGGCACTGAGTTGATGTAATCCCTACATTTTCACTATTCAGGAATCCAGCACTTGTAACCAGTGAGGAAGCACGTGCAGCATTTTGGGAGGGAAATTACTGAAGTGTCTCAAGCGTGTTCACTTCACACTCTGGGTCCCTCCTCCAGCCAGGACCACCCCCAGAGCTGCCAGTGCTTATGCCAAACATCCCTTTAAAAGATAGAAGCTCCTATCAAACCACAGACACCTTCCAAATTCCTAGTCTCAGAGGACTGATCCCAACTGCACACAATTCCTCTCCAGGGCTGGACAAATTTATTGCCCATCTCTTCATTTTCCCTCAGTAAGGCAATGGTGAAGAATAACCTCCAGCACCCCAAAGCCCCCCTTTCAACCAAAGACATCAAGAACTCTGCACTTACCTGAGGAAAATCCCCATTTTTTGGTAAGAAGTCAGTGGGGTCCACAGTTGCATAGTTTGTATCCAAGAAATGTGGTCTGCTGATGGAATCCATATAAAAATCCTGAGGGGGGTTAAAATATTGCCTGTAAGGAAATGGGAGAAGCAGTTACTCCCTGTCAGTCCCCAGCACTTCTCAGGTCACTTCAGCCTCTGGCTGCAACTCTGGGATGTCACATACAGGAGAGGGATATTATTATGGATATTATCCAGAAGAGAGATGGCAAAACAATACCTCTACCAGTTCTATCCCACTTCCCAAAGCCAGTAGTGTAAGAATGCTGAATTAAGAATATAATTCTTGGCAATTTGTGTAAACCAGGAAGGATTTAATAGACAGCAATGGTCTGCAGTAGCCAATATTCCAGCCCTGATGACAAAGCAGAACGAAGCCCTGGGACGTCCCAGCGTGACGGGTGGGGTGGACCTGCCAGTCACACCATGTAATGACATGAGGTGCAGGGAAACATCACACCTGAATGCCACAAAACCCCCCAAAACAGCCCCACAAACCAGCTCTGACAGGGAAACACCTGGACACAAGAGTTCACCAGTCACAGACCCCAAAGACAAGTCAGAACAGAAGGGCTGGGGGCTGGGAAACACAGACAGAACTGTTACCCAGAGAGAGGAACTGGTGTGAGTTCAAAGGGAAGCTCTCTGCTCAGCTAACAAGGGAACAAAGCAAAGATCCTGCCTGCTCCTCCTGGGCAGGGCCATGCCAGCTTCCTCCTGCTCCCTGTGCCCAGCATCCGCTTCCTCCAGGCAGCCAGGGGCAAAAAACTGCACGAGAGCAGCCAATTTCCTTCCTCCTGCCCAGGAGCAGCCACTGGCCTCTGCTCCACGCCACCTCCTGGTTTGCACAAGCCCTTTCCCTCTCCTGCAGGAGCAAGGAATGTGCTTTGTAATCCTTCCCATAAGGGGCCGTGCTCCTGCTTGGGCAATCGCCACCCTCGGTGCTGGAGCCACGGCTGGATGGTTTCCTCTTGTGGGGAGCTGCACCTTCTCCCCCATGCCAGAGTCACAGAACCCACAGCCAGAAACTTGAACGGGGTGCTGGGGGAGGGAGAAACAGAGTTTGAACACAACTGCTGCCCAGGAGCTGGGAATGCCAGGCTGCCAAAGGATTATTGAGCAATTAAGGTGCCATGTGTGGCCAGCAGCTCATTAACGCACCCAGTGAACATTTACATGTGGATTTATGTGCAAACACAGTTATCTCCTCTGATAAATATGGTTTTCCTGCTCATTTCCCATCATTAAAGATAATATCCTCAAAAATGAACAGCTCCTGCTCATTTCCCATCATTAAAGATAACATCCTCAAAAACTAACAGCTCCTTCCTCCTTTCCTTTTTTCCTTCTTCTCTGTGCTGCCATGGCTTTACCTGTTGCAGAGACACCTGAGACCCTGTGTGAACACACCTGCACATCCCAGCTCCTACCATCCAGCCCTGACTGTTGGCTCCTCCTAATCCATCCAAGGAAATAAAACTCTGGGCATCAATTCTGGGAATGAATGTATTTCCACACAGGAAAAGGCTGGTTTCAAAGGCTTTCAAGTCGAGGCCGCTGTGGTCTCGCCGTCTCTCACACGAGGACAGAGCTTGGCCAGCGTCAAGGAACTAACCAAGGAATAGGAAAACTATTTTTACTGGAAAAGTGAGCACCCCCTCCTGTTTCCCTGGCACTTGGTGGCCTGGGCAAGGGTCAGTCAAGGTAACGGGAAGGAGACCAAGAGAGCTCCAACCTCCCTGGCTGTTGTGGAATGAGCAGCTCTGGTTGGTATTTTGTTACCCTTGATCTTGGGTCTTCCAGTCTGTCCATGTGAGATGCACTTGGTTCCTGCAGTGTGCAGCTCCTGGCACAGCTCTGAGATCCTCCTTGGAAAGCCCCCAAATTCCATCAGTACCTTTGGAGCTGGGCTTTACCTTCCCTCGAGTCAGAACTCAAAGCTGTTCCCCCTCATTTGCAGGGCTGGCACAGAGCCAGCTTGAATTAAACTGGGACAAAAACGCTTTAACTGGAAGAATCAGGTCAGTGACCCTGTCACAGCCAAGGTGTGAACACAGCCCTGTCCCCACCTGCCCAGCCTCTCCAGGGCTTAGCTGCTGGCAAACTGCTCCATGGAAGCTCCTGTGGGTCAGCAGTTTCCCTCAGAGCCCGAGGGGGTTCACTGGACAACCAAAAACCATTCCAGAAAGGAAACTGATGCTGGTTTAATCACACCAGCTGCCCGGAGAGGAATGCTCCGTTGCAATTCCACTGCGTTCCAGCTGCTCATCTGTGACCCAATGCACCCAAGGCCCTTCTGGGCCCACGGTGCCACTTCTCTGAGACCTCCCATGTGTGTTTTGGCCAGGCTCCATCCTCTGTCCTCCACTCAGAGACACAAACTTCACATCTCAGGCCAGTGGAAGATCAGGGAGAGCTGAGAGGCCATGGGCTGCCTCAGTACCAGCCCAGCACTCTTCCTTCCCCATCAGACACCAATTCATGTTTTTCAGAGCCTGCTTTGCTATTTCAGCAAGCAATGCTCCATGCACAGGTGGAAAAGGGCATGAAAAACAGCAAGAAAAGGGGTTATGTGTTTTGGAAACTGGGGACAAAGCTTTGCTGCAGCTGTGTGACACCTCATCCAACAGCAAAACTGGGCTGCCCCAGATCCCCCCCAGCCAGGAAAGTGCTGAGCCTCCAGCAGCAAGAGAAGCTGAGCTCTGTAGGGATAATTTCCTCAGAAAAGAGCTGAGCTGCTGCTCTTCAGAGCCCTGAACCTCCCTGGTTCTTTCAGGGAGTTTTAATACACTGTTGACATTTGTCAGGTTAAGAAAATCTGAACCCATGGGGCCACGTTTGGGGTCTTCTAAAGAAATTCCCTAGCACGAAAGCAAACTCCTGAAAAGAAACAGGAAAAACCTGCTTCAGGATAAAGGTGTTGCTATGAGAATAAGCCCTGTCCAAACACAGCCACTTGCAAATGAGATTTCTCTGTAAGGATTCTGAAGAGAAGCACCACCTCTAATGCCAACTGCATTTTTCCGTGTTACAGCACGGGCTATAATTACAACTGCCTTTAAAATCCCACTTTTCAATGTTTCCATTCCTTCCAGAATTCCTACCTGTAACCCCCTCACTTTAAATCCACCTCAAACAGAGTCAGTGCCACTTTCAAATACAAAAAGCACAGACTTTTTTAAAATGTGAAATGCAGATACGGAGAATCTCACCTGAAAGGTGATTTTTACAGCTCCCAGGGTATGAAGAGCAGCAAGCTAAAGGTGCAGCCTTGGCTAAATCATTCCCTAGCAAATCATTACTACAATGGGCCTCATTTCCAGAAGTAACTCCAGCAAAAAGGCAGCAAGTCCAGGTTTGTGTCAGACACAGGCATGTCCTTGCAGGATCGGGCTGTAACGTTCCCGGCAGCGCTGATACAAGCGGCACCAAACAGGAAGAGAGTGAGGGGCAAAACCAGAACAAATGGTCAAGAGAAAAAAAAAAGAAAGCCCAATGCAATAGATAAACACAATCTAATCTTGTGGTTCAATGCAGCAAAACAGAAATTCTGTTATAGCTCTCCGGAGGATTCACAACGTGTAATTTACAGGAATCCTGCTCAAAAAGCACAGCCCCTTCCAATCAGCCAGGCTGGCCGAGAGCAAAGGGCCTGAATGGATCTGAGAAGTCTCCTGTGAGGAGGAGCTGGCACAGCTCAGCTCCCTCAGCACCTGTGGGGCAGCTTTTGGTACCTTCTCATGGGGAACTGCCCTGTCCATCCACCCCGTGCTGCCAGGCAGCTCCTGCTGCAGCCAGAGGGGACCGGGGCCACCAGGGCAGAACCAACACAGGACACAAGTCCCCTCATCCCCCTGACAGAAGGGCTGATCCTCACTGCTCCTGCAACTCACACCCTTACAGGGAGGCTCCCACCATGAAGATGCCAAAATCCCTTTAGGAGGGAGGTTACACTAAATCTCCAGTTTCACTCCAGGCACCTGGAACACAGTTGTCAGCTCAGGATGTCAAGTTCTGCTTCTTTCAATTCTCCTTCCTCCCACCTCTGACCTAGATAAAGAACACATCCTGTGTATCCGTGCCACTCCCTGGATTCACAGAGACCAAAGCAGCCATGGATCAGCCTCCAAACCCACCAGAGTCCCCATCCAAGTCACTCAGTGATGGCACAAGGCCATTTTATGTTGTCCAAACATTTGTCATATTCCACCTTGCGATCCAGGATGGAGGTTCATTGCAAAGAGGGAAAATGGAAGACAACATTCTTCAGTCCAGACATGACATGGCTGTTAGTGTCAGTCACTTTCAATGACATGGCAAAGGATTTTAACTTCACCCAAAACCTGACACCTGGTACAGGTAACACCTTCCTCCACATCTGTGCAAAGCTAGAGACTGCCCAGTCTGTTTGCTCAGTCAGATCTGTTAAGAATTCCATTACTGTTACAAATCCAGGCTAAACCAAGGCTGTTCCTCCCTTGCTGCAGCCTCCAGGTTTACCAGCAAACAAAGGTTTTTCCCTCATTTTTAAAAACAAAAAGCTATTTGCTGCTGTTTCCAAGCTGCAGCAATGTCTGAAACACCACAGGATCAGTGAGTGATGCAATTATTTCCCCATCAGATCGTGAAATAAAGTAAACATGGAAAGGAGTAAAGAAACAGTTGAATCACGGGGTGTGCAAGAGCAGAGGGGATTAGACAAAGGAGAACAGCACTCACTGGTTTTCATTTGAGAAAGATGAGGTTGGGAAAGAGACTGGGTAGCAGCTACTCCACGAGTCGGCGGCCAGCATGGAATTCTGCAAGGAGAAGGCATCACAGTCAGAGCAGCAGAGGCCTGGAACCATTACCTGGGGCTGTAGATCTGTGGCTTCCCTCCTTCAGTGCTTCCCAAAGGCAGAGGCAGCTCCTTGTCTCTTGAGCAGGACTCCAGTTTCAGCTTTGGAACCCACTCCCCTACCCCTGTCCCCAGATGGTCACCAGGGTCAGTCTCCTTCCCCAGCCCTTTCACAGGACACTCTGAAGGGACCAAGAGGAAATGGCATCAAGCTGTGCCAAGAGATGTTCAGGTTGCACATCAGGAGAAATTTCTCCGTGGAAAGGGTGGTCAGGCACCGGCAGGTGCTGCCCAGGGAGGTGGTGGAGTCCCCATCCCTGGAGGCATCCAAGGAAGGACTGGACGTGGCACTCAATACTCTGGTCTGGTGACAAGGTGGGGATTAGTCACAGATTGAACTTGATGACCTTGAAGGTCTTTTCAAACGTCAGTGATTCCAGGATTCCATTATTCACTCTCTGTGGGATGTCAGCACCAGCATAATAACCTGAAATCGGCTGGCAGAGGTCACACCCAAAAATATCCTTCTGTGCCTTTTGTCTTCCCACTTCCCTGAACAGTCTCCAATTAACGGGAAGCCCTTAGCTCAGCTCATACCAATAAAATCAGGGAGAGAACACAGTATGTCCTTACTCAGCTCCACAGCAGCCTTTAATCTGTTCTCTGTGTGCCCAAAGCAATGAAATCTTGTACCTGAAGCAACAGGCACTTGGGCCTCGCTTGAACCTCTGTGTCCCTGCATGTGACACATTCCAGAATTTGAAACAGAAAGAGAAAACTCCAGGAACACATCAGCTATTTTGGGACAGGGTTTGCTTTTTGCCCTGTTGGACAAATGCATCAGGGACCTGGTCTGGTTTTAGCAACTGTATCAGGACAAATACAACTTATTTATCTCTGCTGCTCTGGAAACAGGGACAGCTGGACCCGGGCACAGATTCACACGTCTGGGAGAGATGGGCTGGGGTAGGAAAAAAGTCTGCAATTCTGGGCAGATTCTCTCAGTCTCTTCAGTCCTTCCCAAAGGAGCTGGCACCCAGCAGCTTTCAGAGATGCCTTGTTTTAATCACAGCCCTGCTTCTCCCTCCCCACTTCAACCTCAACCCCTCCGACTGATCCTGCACAGCTGCCTGAGAAGTCTGGAAATCGCTGCTGTAAACACAGACCTGGACTCCCAGGATCCACCAGGTTGAACTGCTCTGCCCAAACCCCTCCTGGGCACAGCCTCCCCCTCCCCAGGATCTGCAGGGCCTCACCTCCACGTCCGGCACGGCGAGCTGGGAGCGGAGGCCGGGGATGCCGCAGACGGCATCGCCCGGCTGCTGGTGCTGTGGGAAGCTGTTCCCCCCATCCATGGCGGGGTGGGCTGAGGGCATCAACCCGTGTCCTGCTGCATGGAGTCCTCAGGAGGGTGGGACAGGCTGTGGAGTGAGTGGTGGGAGCGTCTTTATCTGTGCTCTTCACCCTGCACCATGTCCTGGGCTGGGAGAGAAAGGCACGTTTAGGTTTTGTGAAAGGGGAGGTGGGGAAAAAAAAAAAAAACCACTTGTAAGGTTAAACATAGCTGAGAGATGAGCAAACAGCCACCAGCCTGTGAAATGCTGCTGCCTCTTCAGAAAAAAAGAGGGTTTTATGGGAAACAGAGCTCTCCGTTACCACCACACCTGGAATTCACCCAGGTTGGAACTGGAGCACACCTCTCCTGCCTTTCACACCAGGAGCCCCGCAGGTCCTCACGATCGCCTGGGTCGCTGCACACACGGCCGGGCTCAGCCTGAGGAATTTGCTTATCTAATGCACAAGAAGACTCTGCACTCGTGTGCAAACTCATGGTAATCAATTCCCCAAATCATCTGTTTTCCTGAAAATACGCTCTGGAGGTGGGACACGGCTGAGCCAGCAGTGAGCCCTCATTTCCCACCCCGTGGCACACCGGGGTCTCCCCAGTCCCAAGGCAGATGTTTCTGTGCACCAAGACCCTTCCCACACCAGTCAGACCAGTTACACTTTTGAAATTAATAGTATTAATGCTACAAATTCCTGAATTTATCAGATTCTGGCACTTTTCCTTTTGCCAGCAAAAGGGGATCCAATGCAGGAGCATTGTTCTGTCCCACAGTTACATCCTGCCTCCAGCGCAGCTTCTCAGCCAAAACCTCCAAACTGATTAATTTTCTTCTAAATTCTCCATAATCCCAAAGGAAACCAATTTCCAACTGGATTTAATGGATTAAAATAAAAAAGAGATGATGAAAGCGACCTATACAACCAGAGGAGCAGAGAAAAGCATCCACGATGTCTTTACTTCCACTGAATCTTTCTTTGCCCCTTTCTGCCTTCCCTGACCCTCCACAGAAGCTGAGTAAATCAAAGTGGCCAAAACCTTTGGATGGAGCAACCCAGCCACACACAACACCTACAGAGCACAGACCAAAGCTGTAATTTAAGAGCCACCTCTGATCACTCAGGAGACACTGTTTGCTACAAGGAATATTTTTGAAAAGCCATTTCTGACTCCGAGGCCCTTTGAAAATAAGTGACCTTGCGGTGGACAAAATGACTGCGGCATTTGCAAAGGAAAGTGAAATTAAAGTGACTCTTTCTGCCTTCCCGTGGTGCTGCAGCTATGCCAGCAGTGCCCTCTGGGCAGGGCTGGTGTGGGGGCTGCAGGGCCCACAGGGACCCCCCCAGCCAGGATCCCCCAGCCCAGACACATTCACATCCCCCCTATGGAATGCTGTGTAGAACTCCCAAAGGGATTGTTTGGGGTGTTGGTTTTTTGTTTTTTTGTGGGGAGAAGGTCTCCCTTTTCTATTTTGCAAAGATTCCTTTCAACTCCTGCTCAGCTGTAACCAAGCAGGGCTGAGGTTTGCTGATCTCAGGGTCAATCTCAGACTGCTTTGGTGTCTGTAAAACCCTGTGACTCGTCCTTACACCAGACCTCAGGGGTTTTGCTGCTTTTCTTTTTTTTTCTTTCCCCTATTTGCAACAGCTTTTGAGAGGAAATCAGCAACAGTGATTCCCGTAAGAGCCGTAGCAAATATACACTTTACTTACACATCCAAAGGAACTTAGGAAGGGTAAAATCAATATCAGAATCCCTCTGTGCCTGTTCTGCATTAGCTCGTGTCTCACACCACCAGATCTCACTGGTGGACCCTGCAGAGCAGAGTCTGCCTCTAAAACAGCACCAGTTCCCCAGGAAAACTGCACAGCAGATCACACTCCACTGGTAAAATGAAGGAAAACTGCTTTGCAAGAAAGCTGGAATTCTCTGGGCCTTGGTTTGTGGGGGGCTGCAGTGCAACTGCAAAATACATCCAAGCATTGAGAATAGGGGGGATAAAGAGGCACCAAGAGTTCAGTCTACAGCTGGCACCATTCCTGCCACACCTCAGTCCTGGAGGATGCTGAGGGAACTCTTTACCCCAGGAGAACGGCACCAGCACTTGCTGGACACCCCAAAATCCAACCTGCACCTGCCAGATGTTTGTGCTGCTAAACAAGCACCTGGTGATGAACGTGGAGGCTGGCACAGCTCTCACTCTGAGCTAATGCTCCAGTGCCAGGGGCTGTTGTCCAGCTTACACACCCAAATTCCAGGAAAAAAACTAAATAAAAAACTCGCTAAACCCAGAGTCAGAGACTTGCATCAGCCTGAGGACAGCAGGATAACACCCAGCACGAGAACAGAGAAGTGGGACAGCCCTCAGCTTGTGCCTATCCCGCCATCCTCCAGGCAGCCACATCATGAAAAACCATAAAAAATCAGCAAGTTCCAAAATGCTTCCACTTCCACATCCCATCCTGCTGCTGGGACAGTAAACACTGATAACACAGAGGCCCACACATGCCAGGGAACTGCCACAGCAAACTTTTTTAAGTGTTTTTCCACCACTTCTCTTACCAAACACACTCCGAGCAAGCAGCAGCTTCCACTGTTATGGCAAATCCCCGGAGATGAGGCTCCCAGTCCCAGCACTCATGTTGGGAGAGGGTTGGGAGAGCAAAGCCCAGCCCACAGCAGCACCAGCAGCTCACAGAGACCGTTCCCAGCTTCAACCACTTTGGTCACGTTTTCTTGCAGCAGAGCTATGGAAGAGCAGTGATCCCCTAGATCCAGAGGGAGGGTGAGACCCTAAAAATGTCACCGGCCGTTTTCCCTCCGGGCCAGGCAGCCCAGGTTTGAAAGTGAAAGCAGCTCCCTGCACAGGATGACGAAGCCCCTGGGTGATTTCATCCTATCACTGAGCTCCAGAACAATTTCAATGTTCCAACCAGTTTGCTTAAAGGTTTGCTGTCAGCACAGGCACTAAGGGGCAGCTCCAGCCTGGAATTCCTCTGGAATTCATCACGTCTGGAGACTACAGAGCACAAATTTCAGCTTTTAACAGCTTGAGCTTTTTAGGCATTTCTGCTCCAGCAGGAAAATTCCAATTGGGAACACACAAAGAACTGCTGTGCTGTAACCAGGATGGACAGAGCCAGGGCTGAGGGCTCGGATCACTGATAACTGCGAGCAGGAGAGGTGAAAACAACCCAGTAAATGCAACCAGCACTTCCTCCCGTTGTGTTCCAGCCTTTGTTGGTGTATTTTAAATTGCCTCCGTTAAAGGAAGACAGCCAGGAACCCACAGACATGCCTGGAGCAGACAGAGCTAAACCTGCCGATCATGAATTACCACGCGCTGGGAACAACAAAAACACCTTGGGAACATGATCCTGATCTTCCTCCTGCTCAGGGATCAGCTCCCCTCACCCTGCCCACCCCCATCGAGCACAGGGGGAGCCCCGAAGTGTCCCCACCCTGCTCCACCCACTATGAGCCCCCAGCACAGGCACCCACAGAGCTGCAGCTGGAGGGAATTCTGCGGGATTCAGTCAGGATGTAACAGCCCCAAAGAAATGGGAACTCAACACTACAGAACTCTGAACAGCCAGTTTTACATCTCAAGCACCCGGGCACCTTCAAATTCCTCTTTCACGCTTCTCCCTGACGTATTTTTGGGAAGTTTAGACCAAACAAGCAGATGGGAATAGGGCTCAGTCCCGTCACCAGCACAAAGGAGAACACCAGAGCGGGAAACACGTATTATGGGTGATGAAAATTGCTTCAGGGCATCCTAAGCCAGCACTTTGAGCCACCCTGATCTCCTGATCATGCTTTGAGCATGGAAAAGGCTCCTGGGACACAGGCATTGCAGCCCTGGAGCTGGGCATGGCACTGCCAGGCTCCAGGGCAAACCCTGGCATCACCTGGGCACCACAAGTCAATGCAGAGCTGCAGCGTGGAACAATCTGTGAGACTGATTAACTGTGGGAATTAGTCTGATAGGAAAGTAAAGAAAAATATGGATCATTCCAGAGGTTCTTGCAAAGGCTGTGGTGGTGCAGGCTAAGGAACAAACCTGCCCTCCAAGGACAGAGGAGTTTCAAGAGGGAAAAGGAAGAGCTTGAGCTTGAGCTCACTGCTCCTTGTCTGACACTCACACCATACAGGGGAACACAAATTAAATACAGCTTTTTGGAAGGAAAGGTTCCCTTTAGGAGAAAATATTAACTGCCCCACACAGGTGGATTCCTCCTGTCCCTGCTTTTCCCCCTGAGAGAACACACAGAATTATTTCTGGACAGGGCAAAACCACCTCCACAGACACCACCCGTGCTCTGCCAAGGAACTCGGCATGTTCCTGTGTGAGGAAGTGATCCATCCAGGATCACCCTCACACACCCAGCACCAACGTTCCCAAAGGACACAGACACATCCAGCACCAACATTCCCAAACCACAAATACATCCCTGCAAGGCAGAGCTGGGGCTGAGGCAGTGGCTCACACACTGGGTGTATGGAATGTTCCCAAAAAACAGGGGCTTGGACATGGGGCACAGCCTGAGCACAGCACTGGGAGCACTGGGGCTGCTCCCCTTCCACAAAGAACTTGGCAAAGCGAGGTCAAGAGCCAGGAAAACATAGACCACAAATTCTTTACACTTTTTCCCCACTTTCTCTCCCAGGAGACATTTGGGAGAAACCCTCTGGACCTGAGCAGGTCCCGACGTTCTGTTTCACACGCAGCCACTCACGGTGGAAAAACCACTTCAGGACATCAAAGCCATCTTCCCTAGGGATCAGGGCAGCCTGAAGGCAGGCTCAGCGTGCACCTGCTCCGTGAGAGGGGTGTGTTCACCTTGATCACACCCACACTTGCACAGACCTTGATGGTGTAGCTGAAAAAGACTTAAGAGTTTTAAGTTTTAAACAGAAAAATGTCTCAGGAGGGTATAAACCGCCCAGTTAGGCCTGGAATGCTTTCCTGAAGGATGCAGACTCTCATGGTGACAAGTCACAGCGTGGTTTTCTCCTGTGCAGAGACCTCCAAGCAATATTTGAACAAGACAGGTATGGGCTTATTTTAGGAAAATGAGAGTGTAAACATCCAACAAATAGATCCCCATCAAGTAAAGAGCTATTGGCAGAGATAACAGAGCTCAGGCTTCCAAAGGCTCCAGCTGGCAGCTTACGGAGCTCTGCTAAACCTGGCAGGGCTGCACTGGACACACACAGCTCTCCCAAACCCCACAGCAACAGTATCAGCACTTCATTTTCCACTCAAACATTCCCACCACCAGCCGCTTTTGATTCAGCCATTCCCGCATGGCTCAGGAGGAGCTCAAAATGCTCCCATGACACGAGGATGATGTGCAGCAGGAACAGCCCCAAAGAGGCACAGCCAAAACCCTCCCACCCTCCAGACTCACGCCAGGGCCAGTGCACGGACCAGAAAATCCTCTGGGGGTTTGGATCCCAGCTTTGGGATGCCAGTGCTGAACCTGCAGGACCTGCCCTGCCCAGCTTGCCTCATTTTCACTGTAAACTGAGTCTGCTAAGGGGGAGACACAGATCTTACACCGGAATTTAGGGTTCCTCTGAGGAGTTTTAGACCTGGCACTAATAAGGGGAAGCCTCCAGTACCAGCCCAGTTAACAATCTGACAGCACTGGTTCTGTATTGCAGAGGCTCTGAATTGGGCCAGTACGAGCTGCACCCCAGCAGCTGTGATTAATCGGTGTGTGATGGATTCATGGCTCCACACTGACAGAGAGGAAGTTTGGATCAGGTATTAGGAAGTCCTTCCCTATGGGGATGGTGAGGCTGTGCACAGGTTGCCCTGAGAAGCTGCGGCTGCCCCTGGATCCCTGGAAGTGTCCAAGGCCGGGTTGGACGGGACTTGGAACACCCTGGGATAGTGGAAAGTGTCCCTGCCCATGGCAGGGGGTGGAACTGAATGAGCTTTGAGGTCCTTCCAACCCAAACCATTCCATGATTCTGCGANCTGGCGCCGCTTCCGGGTCCGCCATGTTGGAAGGCCACAGAACTTCCGGGGAAAGGGGCGGTGGCAACCGAGAGAGAACCGGGAGNGGAGTTTTAGACCTGGCACTAATAAGGGGAAGCCTCCAGTACCAGCCCAGTTAACAATCTGACAGCACTGGTTCTGTATTGCAGAGGCTCTGAATTGGGCCAGTACGAGCTGCACCCCAGCAGCTGTGATTAATCGGTGTGTGATGGATTCATGGCTCCACACGGACAGAGAGGAAGTTTGGATCAGATATTAGGAAGTCCTTCCCTATGGGGATGGTGAGGCTGTGCACAGGTTGCCCTGAGAAGCTGCGGCTGCCCCTGGATCCCTGGAAGTGTCCAAGGCCGGGTTGGACGGGACTTGGAACACCCTGGGATAGTGGAAAGTGTCCCTGCCCATGGCAGGGGGTGGAACTGAATGAGCTTTGAGGTCCTTCCAACCCAAACCATTCCATGATTCTGCGATCGCTGTGCATTTTTTACAGCGCTCCGTGGAAAAGCAGCTGAAGAGGGAGCCAGAAACACGAGGGTTCGCTGGCTGTGGCCACCCCGCCTGTGCCAGGGCAATTCCGGCTCGGACAGGGTTGGAGGGCTGTGGGCTTCGCTGGGATCGCGGTCACAGAGGCTCCGCAGCATCTCCGGCTCTCTCCGATGTAGACACGCGGTGCCGGTGCCGGCACAGCCCCGGGCTGTCCCCGCCGAGCCCCCGCGGCCCCGCTCCACACGCGGCACGGACACGCGTGGGGGACACGGGCGGCCAGAGCGCGGAGGGAGCGCTGCCGCCTCCACAGGCTGCTCCGGGCCCGCCCCGAGCTCCGCAGCCCCGGGACTCCCCCCGACGCCGACCGACCGCTCCCGGGACAGGCCCGGCCGGGGACCGCGTCCCCACCGAACCCCCCAGNCTGAGGGGAGCGGCAGCGGAGGACCTGAGAGAAGGGGACCTGACGGGAGTGGGCAGCGGGGGAACGGGAGAACCGGGCCCGACGGGAGTGGGCAGCGGGGAACGGGGCCTGAGGGGAGTAGGCGGCGGGAGGAACGGGAGAACCGGGCCCGGGAAGCAGGAGAGGAAGGGTTCGGAACCCGGTCTCGGTGGGAGCCGCCAGGGCAGCCCCGGGTGGTGATCGGGCAGTGAAGCCCGCGGCGCTGGGAGACGGCTCCAGAGACCGGCAAAGGCCCGGGTTAGAGGGAGCCTCCAGACCCCGGGGCCGCCGCTCCCCCGCCCGGCCCCTCGCTCCCGTTCATGAGCGGGCTCTGCCCCCGAAGCGGCGGATCCTGGCCCACACCCGGCCCGGGGGCTCCCGGGGGGCTCCCGTGGGTTGCAGGGCGGCCCGTTCCCGCAGTCTTTCCACCAGTGCGGATTCAGAGCGCTCCCACATCCATCTGTCCATCCATCCATCTCGGCAGGCAAACCAAAGTCCTGGAGCAGCCTTGGCTGCACACACCATCAGCACCTGCCCGCAGGCCGAGCGGGATCTGTCCCGTCCTTTTCCTCACACGTGGAAAGGAAATTCCTCAGTTTTCCTCCCTGCAGGACCAGGGCAGCAGCTCAACCCACAGAGGACACAGGAGAGATGGAAACACTCAGACCCTGGGCAGCTTCCAAGGATTCTGCCCGCTGCCATGCCACAAGTCCTGCTCTAGGAATTAAATGAATCACAGGGCTGGAGAATGACCTGCTCTGGCTATCCCAGGCTCCTCACTTGTTTTCCCCACACCGGGCCTTTTAATATTTTTAATTTCCCGTTGCTTGCATTGGATTCATGACACCTTTGCAGTCCCAGGATAGGAACAGAATCCTGAGGGGTCCCACAAAAGCCTCCCAGATGGGTCTGTTTTTACACCAGCACAGCAGCAGCTGGAGGAAACCGATTTATCCCAAAGAAGGGAAGTGCTGGCAGATGGGAACCACGTTAACACTACGTCTTGGGAATACTGGGGTCATGCCAGAGGCAGAGGGGGAACCAGGAAGATCTAACAGATCAGTCCCTTTCTCCTCTTGCTAATGTTGCTTCTCCCAGGCTTCATTCATTTGTACACAGTAATTAATCAAGGCAATCCTGTCACACTTTCCAACTTACTGTTTTTACAGGGATCCTTTTAAATCCCCCCCCAGCTCTTTCTTTGGTATTACATAAATACAAATAAATAAATACAGTGGGAGAACACACAGGGATCCATCCAGCATCGAATCAGCCTCCTCCCAGAACCACCAGACCTAGATTTCCCTTACCAGGATCTCCTCCTCTTTCCATCCCAGCCCAGATCCCAATTCACACAGGAAACCCCAAGATGGGGATGAGGCAGAAGTGATGCTGGGCTGTGCTGGGAGCACTGGGGTTGTCCTGTGCCTGCACTGGTGGGAGGTGTGGGCACATGGCTGAGCTGTGCCCTGGTGTGTTTGCCCCTCTACAGGAGCAATGTCCCTGGAAAACAGCCTGGCTTCTCCAGGAACAGCCCTTCCCGGGCAACTGGTCCCTGTGAGACACCCAGTGTCAGGAAATGGGGATAAAGATGGGAGTTTTGGGACCTGATCCCATGGGCTCTGCTGCAGAGCAGCTCCACATCGGGGTGCGCCTGGCTGCTGTCGCCCGCTGCCAGTTCCTGTTTTTTCCCAGAGCCTGGAAATCCCCTGACTTTCCGTGGGGTGAGGGGTGTGGAGCCGTGCCGTCAGCTGGCCCTGTGCCCCCAGAGCTGCGGGAAGAGCAGCCAGGGGACAGACCCTGCCCCGTGCAGGGTCCTGGCAGTGCTGAGCTGGGGCTGGGGCTGTGCAGGGGGCAGGGATGGCACCTGGCAGGTGCCAGGTACCAGGGTCCCATAAAACCATTCCGTGTCTGGATAGACCCTTCTGTGCCCCCTCGGCCAGGTTGTGGGGTGTGGAGGGTGAGGGAGCAGTGGGAGCTGTGCTCCTGCAGGGAGCTGGGCTGGTCTCAGCTGGTTTCCCCGACTTGTGGTCTCCTCACTGGAGGGGACAATGCCTGTGCAAATAGTCGGGAAAGCACAAAAGCTTCTGGCTTTGCCTGATGCACCCACAGCCTCGATCTGGGACAGGGCTGGAGTGATCATGGGTTCCTGGGGACATCTCGTGTAAGTCCCTGGTTTGCCCCGCACCAGTGGTCCATTCCTGGAGGGTCGAGCAGGATTTTGCCTTTCGGGTGGATTGTTCTGCCACCCTGGTGGGAGAGGGAGAAGGACAGGCAGTGAGATAGGTAGGGAGCAGAGTGTGGAGCTCCTCCAGCCGATCCTGCCCTCCCACTGCTGGGAACACCTCGGGAAGAGCATGCACAGCACTTACCAGAATTTGGGGGATGGGCTCCAGCACTTTGGACTCGGTGCCAAGACTGGAGCAAATCACCCGGGGCCAGGCGCTGTCGTGACAGAAGCCATTGAGGGAGGAGGGGAAGGCGGTGCTAACAGGAGTGGAGGGCTCGGCAGGGCAGCCCCCTTCTCTGCAGCCCCTCTTCGGAGCTTGGAACCTCCTCCCAACCCTTCACAGGCTCAAATTCCTTGAACAAACCAGCCCCGGAGCATCGCTGTGCTCTGACTCTTTGGGGACCCAGGGGGCTCTGACCCTGCTGAGGCCCCCAAGAACAGGCTCAGGGCTCTCCCACCTGTGCTTTGCGATCCGTGCAGTGCCAGCAGCTCTCGTGGGAAGGAAGAACTTATGGATTTGTCCTTCCCTGCCTCAAAATATCTGCCCGGCTCTCGGAGCTGGTGCTCCACGTTGCAATCCCAGCCGAGTCTGGCTCCATCCCTTTGCCAAAGGGTTTGACCCTCTGGCACAGCGGCGCTGGAGGCGGCCGCAGGGGCATCGTGGCTCCTCTGAGCTGGTACTGCACAAACCCGATGTGCCGGCACCGGTTCCCGGTGTTCTCGGCGGGAGCCGGCATGGCACAGGTTGGAGCTGTCGTACCGCAACCCCCCGGGCTGGGCAGGGGGCTCCGGTGTCCGGTGAAACCGGGAGGAGACGCGTGTAACGCCCCTGCGGGGGGAGCAGCGTTGTGCAGCCCAGCCCTTACGAGCCGGCCGAGGGTCCCCGCAGGAGAAGAGTCTCTGCCGTGAGGGGCAGGCGGCGCCGAGAGGAGCCCGTTCCCTCAGGCCGTGCCGGGGTCTGGCGGGAGCGCTGGAACCGGGCGCCTTTATTTTGGGGATGCCCCCGTTATTTTGGGGATGCCCTCGCAGCTGCTTGGCTGGACTTATACGGGCAGGAGGGGCTGAGGCGCAGCCGGAGCCGAGCGGAACCGCGCGGGCTGAGGGACACCACGGGGGGAGCGCGTTCACCCCAACCCCGTAGCGCGGCCCAAGCGCGGCGGGCGGCCCGTGAGGGCGGCGGGGCAGGGCCGGCTCCGGGCCGGGCCCCGTCTCCATGACACCCGCGTGCCCTTCGCCCTTCGCCCTTCACCTCCCATCGCCCCGCCCCCGAGCGGCGACGGACAGCTTTCGCAGCCTATCGCAACACGCCGCCACCATCAGCCCCGCCCCCGCTGGTGACGGACATCTCCTATAACCTATCATATCTGAGCTTCACATCAACCCCCGCCTCTGGAAGTGACTGACAGCTCCCTTAACCTAGAACATCGCCCCGCCGCCGGCCGGAGTGGGTGGGCGGGTTGCTCGTAACGAACCAACCGGAACCCGAGGNGCCGGCGGGAGCGGCCGGAGCTGCCTGCGGGGAAGAACCCGGCCCGGGCCGCGAAGGGCCCGGAGGTCACCAAACCCCTCCCCGGGAGTTCGTCCCGTCCCGGCTCCGGCGCTGATTTTGTCGCACTGAAAGTGTCCCGTCCCTTGTCACCCCTCCCTGCTCTCCCGCTGTGTCCTCCCTGCCCCGGTGACACCTGTGGGAGGTGCGGGAGGGACCGCCCGGGCCCGGTGGGGATCTCTGACCCGCCTCCGTGAGGGACCGGACACCGGGCAGAGGCTCCCCCCGGGAGGACCCGGGTGTTGGGGCACCGGGCAGAGAATCCCCCTGACCCCCCCGGGGTCGGCGGGGCCGGGGTGGGTTGTGTTGTCCTGCGCCGCTGACACCCGGAGCAGAGGTGGTGACACATCATGTGCCAGGCGGAATCCCGGTGGATGAAGGATGCCCCCGGGAGCTCTCGGTAGGCACCGAAGGCCTCAAACTTTTGTAGGCGAAAGCGAAGACGCGAGAATTGTTTCGGAAAACTCCTTCAAGGAAACTTGGTTCCAGCTGCCCAACGGCTGAACACCCCCCCACCCTCCGCCCCGTGCTCCCGGGAGGGCGGCGGGATCACACCTTCCCACCCCGGCTGGGAATCATGAGCTCCTAGGCATGGAAAGTCACGAGAGGGACTGGGAGCTGCTCTGGTTCCACGGGGTGGCCTGACGGCCCGGAGATGACCTAACTCTGCAGGATCAAACTGGGCCCAGTCAAGGCCAGTTGACTGGGAAGAGCCCCCGGCAACGGGACCGGGTCGGAAGCAAAGCGAGTCCCAAACTGTGTCCCGTCACAGATTTATGTTCTTTTTCAAAGACATTCTGAAGCCAGGCCGGGATCTTTTGGCATCCAACTGACCTGGAAGCAGCTCTTAGGTTTGGGTTGGTTTTTTTTTTAATTTTTTTTCTTCTTTTTTTTTTGGTTGGTTTTATTTTTTATTATTATTCATGTTTGTACAATCTTCTGGATATTTTTTTTCCGAGAAGGAGTAAAAGGGAGTGTTGGAAACTAACAAACAGGATTAAAGCCCTGAGCGCTTAAAGAAAAAAACAGGTTAAGGAACTTAATCCAGGATGGATCTGCAGGAGCCCCAGCAGCTGGGAATGTTTGCGGAGAGCGAGCTGATGTCGGTGGGGATGGACACCTTCATCCACCGCATCGACTCCACCGAGGTCATTTACCAGCCCCGGCGCAAACGGGCCAAGCTCATCGGCAAGTACCTCATGGGAGACCTGCTGGGAGAGGGCTCCTACGGCAAAGTCAAGGAGATGCTGGACTCAGAGACCCTGTGCAGGAGAGCTGTGAAGATCCTGAAGAAGAAGAAGCTGCGCCGGATCCCCAACGGGGAGGCCAACGTGAAAAAGTGAGTAAAGAGTTGTGGGAGCTGAAGGGGGTGAATTTGATCCTTGTTTTCCAGCTGAGCCCCTGTGTTGTTTTAGCTGACAGCGTGGTTCTGCTGTGGAAGTGCTTCCTAATCCACAGGTATTTAGGAATCTCTTCCCTCTGAACGGCAGCCAGCGCTCTGGGTGAGGCTGGGCACAGGGAAGGGACAGATTCCCAAGGTCTGGGACAGTCTGGAACACACCCCTTTGGTGCTGTTTAATGGATAAAATAGTGTTTCCTAAAGTAATCCCTCTGTAAGGTCTCACCTTGCTCAGGTGCTGCCAGCTGGGAAAGGTGAGGGGACACAAACAGACCTGGTGTCCTCACAGTTGGGTTATTCCTGTACCTGCCCAGGTGTGTTCCAAAGGCCCTGGAGTTCTCTGGGGTGGCAATTCCTGCTCCCACCCATGTGGAAGGTGCCTGGAATGGGATCCAATTAGGGGACACCCAATGGACACAGGAAGTTTTGAGTTTTTTCCTTGGCTTCATTTCTAAGGTGCTTGGGAGGTAACTCAAGGCTCTCCCCAGCTGATTTCTGTGGCTGTAAAATGGGGCCAAGGGTTGTCGTCTCTCTGTGCCTCCGACACACCTGGTTACTCAGAGCTCAAAGCCCTCATGGAAGTGAACCCCAGGAGAAGCCGGATGTAGGGCTGGATCCATGGGGCTGGTGTGGGACCTTTCCTTTCCAGGGACCTCGCAACAGCTGTGTCCCAGCCCTGCCAGGAGCTGCTTATCAGCCGTGCAGGAGCCTCTGCAGCCCAGACAGCCCATCAGGGTTTATCTGGGCTGGGAGGGAGAGCTCTGAGAGGTCGAGGAGACTCTTGTGTTGTTCTGCTGCGGGTGAGCCCTGGCCTGCAGAGCCCTGTGTCTGTCCCTCAGTTTGATTTCCCAGTTTAGCTGTGGGATATTGCACATCCTGTCCCAGCACTGCTGTCAGGGAGCTTTCTCACTTTGCCTTCCAACCTTTCTTGACAGCCTTGACCGTGGAACAGTCACATCCCAAGGCTGGGACCTCCCTGTCTCTCCCTTTCTGGCTCAGGTTCAGGATCGAGCAAACTTGGTTAATGTGTAATAAAATGTTTCTTGTTTTTCTGGTGGAGGCTGAGTGCCCCGTCCCTGGGTTCCTTCACGGGCACATCCAGAGCTGCCACTGGGGAACGTGGAGATAGTTTCCTCCTTAGGGAAGCTTTTAATGTAAATTAGGTAAAAAGAGCTTGCCCACATCAGGAGAGTTCCTTGCTCTCAGAGCCATGGGAATGCTCCTGTGTCCTGAGGTGAACTCCATGGAAGTTTTATTCATGCCCAGAGTGGGGTTGTGAGTATCAGATGGGTCATTAAGGGAGTTATTAAGAGGGGTTTTCTGTGGACCTTTCCTGGCTCAGCCCCACCTGCTCCAAAACACCGAGGCAGATTCTAGGTCTTGTCTTGTATCCAGGGTTTACTTTAGTTCAAGTTCCTATTTCTGTCCCCTCGTCCTTTTCTCTCTGCCCACCTATCCATGTGCTTTTTCTGCTGCTTCAGTGGGGAATTTTAAGACAAACTGTTGTATTTTGTGGTCCCCTGGGCCCACGGCACTCTGAGCTTATCAGAATCTTTCAGCTCTGTTGTGACAGGGAGTGAAAGCTGTGTCTGCTCTGAGTGTGGAGATGTGTGACCAAACCCAGGTGTCTGAGTGGTCAATGTAGGAGGAACAAAGTGCTGTGGGGTCTCCAGGTGGTGCTGGACACTGACAGAGTGTTTTAATGTCAGCTTGGCCAGACTGCACTGCAATCTCACTTTTGGATGCTATGTTGGAGCAGCTTTATGCCCAGAAACTGCTCCTGTGCACAGAACAGCAGGAAATCAGGTTGTGGGCTGGATCATACCATCAGGTTCTGCTTTCTCTCTTGGAATCTAATCACTGAAGTGATTTCCAGTGTTTCCTGCTACCCACGGAAAAGCTGCACGTGAGGCTCGGTTTGTTGGGCAGATGTTGCACAGCTGGCAACAGAAGAAACACGCGGGTCTCAGAGCAGCAGTTGAATCTCCAGGCAGGACCGACCAAAAGTCCTGCCCTTCTTTATTTACCTATTTCTATATGTTTCTAAGGACAATCAAGGATTGGTGAAAGGGGTCAACACCCCTGAAGGTTTACAGGACAAAGACATGGTCAATCATCTTTCTCCACCCCAGGGAAAGGAATGAAAAACAATTCCACAAGTGCAAAACAATCCCGGCCGGTTAAGAAAAACAAGGACCATGTTTACAGAAAAAGCATGGGAAACTACAGTAACAGTGTTACAACTTATGGGGCCCTGTAAAACCAGGGCGACAGGCAGAGGTACTTGAGTTACTGTGGTGGGCTCGTGCCTCTGCCCCCTCACAGGGCACCTCAGTGCTGCTTCAGCTGTGCTGGTTGCGTGTCATCCAAGGAATTCCCTGGAAAACAGTTCCTAGACTGTGGCCCTTGGGTAATTCCATGAGCAGTAACACACAGGGAGTAATGAGAGTGCAGTAATGAGCTGTGGAGGATCATGCAGGTCTGAGCTGGGCCTTGGGCACCTGGAGATGTTGGGCTGGAAGTAGGATGGGAATGCCATCCTTGGGTCACTCCTTGTTGATGTCCCAGGCCACAGACTCATCCTTGCCCCAGCTCTGTCTCCTGGTGTTCTGGAGACCCAGAAATTACAAATAAAATGTGTTTAGGGCTTACATCAAATGGAATGATTTTTCTCTACCCCAAAATACTCCACTTCTGCCTCATGAAAATGAGCCCTGAAGGGCTCTCCGAGTCATGGAGAAGATGTTGAGGGCTTAAACTTTTAAGACACAGCTTCCTTAAATCCATTGGGAGAATCTTTATTTCTCTTTAGAGCAGGTGGAGGTGACTCAGTCAGGCAGACACTGCTGGAGCTCATCCCTGCAAAAAAAGGAGTTTAGTGGGATTGCCAAAAAGAGGCAGGAAAACCTGGCAGCCTGTGGCTGCAGCAGCAGAGGTTTAATAACGCCGTGTGCTAATAGCCTGACACGTTAATTAAGTGTTTGGGGCTCTGTGGGATCCCAAGTGCCCTGTGCTGTACTTACCACCTCAGCAATTGCTCAGGTTGGAATTTGTGCTCCTTGGAATTCCTCCGAGGGTTAACCTGGGTTATGGGGCTGTGCTGTGACAGTTTGTTCCTGGGGTCTGCAAGTTCCAAGCTGGAACCTCCAAACAGGGACAGCTCTGCTGGGGAAGGACTTGCTGGAAGCCCCAGAGGTGTGGGCTCAGGTGGGAATGGGCTGATCCCTCCTCCCCGGACACACATTCCCTACAGAGCTGCATGGCTCAGGATCTTCCTCTGCTGAGGTGGATGTTTGCTTAGGTTGAGAGGTGAAATGTTTGGAGCTGCAATCCATGGAAAAGCACAGGTTGTGGTGGATATAGAGCTTGGAATGCCAGACATCCCTGCAGGAGCAGGGTGTGGATGGACCCTTGGGACTGGGAAAGAGAAAAAGCAGCACTGAGATCTTCCTGGCACTTACAGCCCTTGGGCTCACCCAGACGTGGAGCAGGTGCTGCACTTCCTAAGCTTTCAGGCTGTTGTGGGAAGAACCTTGTGAACCAAAGGAAGGGAATGAATCTTTTGGCTGTGTTGCTGGGTTTTGTTTAGGCAGGAATGGCTGGGAACAAGCTGTAGGAAGAACTCTGGATCTCACAGTGGAGATGTCCAGGAAAGAGCGTCTGCTTTGCAGGCTGCCTTTGGCATCTTCCAAAATGCTGTGGCACATGGAACAAGGAGGCAGCTTTGCTATTTACAGTTCTGAGCAACAACACCCCCTGTTATTTGCCAGAGCAGGTACCTTGCAGGGGATAAGTCTTAATCTCTCAGGATGAGCTTAATGGATCTGACAGAGCTCGAGTTAGAAGGTCTTTTCTCTCCTTGTCTCCTTCCAAGGAGGGGTTGTACTTGCAAGCAGGCCCTGCCCTCTGGTAGTCTGTCTGGGGTGGGGTTTTGGTGTTAATTTTGGAAGAAAAAAATCAAATCTAGGCCTGTTCTGAGGAGATGAGGACCTATGTTCACCTACTCGAGGGGTTTGCAAAACGAAATGGGATCGGAGGTGACTGTGTTGGCTGTCCCTGCTCCTCAGGCATTCCAGAGCAAAAGAGGGGCTAAAAATAGAAGTAATCTTTCCTCTGGGAAAAGGGCGGCTTGGCCTTTGCCCCAGGGGTGGGGGCACTGCCCTGGCACTTCAGATTGGTTCTCTAAGTCCTCCTGGAGGGGGAAATCACGACAGAAATATGAGATATTTATTAGTCCGTTGAAGGTGGGAGGAAGTAGTGTTTGTGCTTCCGAGCTGTATTACAGGGAATGAGCTGTTGGGATCAGGGTTTTAAATGTGTTCCCAACGTTTAGGCCTTAAAGCAGTTGTGTTTTTAGTGTCTTCTCTCCCCTCTGGCAGCCCTGGTTGGAGCCCTCAGCCTCTCCCTCCATGCTGCAGGATCTCCTCAGCCCCACACTGACACTGGCTGCAGCTCCTGTGCTAATTTAATCCACTTCAGCCCTTTGGTCATTCCTATAATTAGACCTGTCTGCCATGTCCACAGAACACTTGGGAGCTTTGCTGTGGTATCCTGGGTCTTTGCTCAGCTCTTCATGGCTTCTTCTAAATCCAGAGCTGAGAAAGGAAGAGTCTCTGGCCTAAACTTAGGTAATGAAATAATTCATACTGTTCAGGCATCCTTAAAAGATCTGTAAGGATTCTCCTTGCACTCCTGCAGTGGAGAGGCCTTTCCAAGGAGCAGCTCCTGGTTGTTGCTTAGCCTTTGTGCTGGCCCCAGCTCATTACTGGAGCTGCTAATTGTGCCCGTGAGGGGCTCTGAGCTGGCTTTGGGCAGGGGCTCCTCTCACTTCCAAAGCTGTGCTTAGAATTCCTTGTAATGCTGCTTCCCAGAGGCTGAGCTGATGAAGTGTGACCACACTGCTTAAAGCACTTGCCAAATGGCTCTAGAGGGGAGTTGGGAAGGAGAATTTGGGAGCTCAGCACAGCCCAGCATGGAGCAGCAGCAGAAGAAAGTGAAGAGCAGGACCTGCAGTGCCAGCCACCGACAGAACCACCCTGACCTGACTGTCCTGCTCTGCCTGTTTCTCCACAGCTGGCATGCAGTGGGATTTTGCAGGATGAGTTTAATGCAAAAGAGACTAAACTGTGGTTTGGGGCAGGTACAAAATCCCTGGAGACAAACATCAGAACAGCCGACAGAAGGTGACATTCGAGGGGCTGTTCCCCAAGCCAAAGGAAGGTGGCTCCTCACAGTTTTACATTATTTATTCCCCACAAACACAGGATTCAGTTCAGGTCTCATTTAACTGAAGTTAAATTTGGGTGAAATTTTGGAAGAAATGGAGTTGGGAATAAGCTTTGAAACGTAACTTTTTCCTTGTCTCTTCCTGCAGGGAAATCCAGCTCCTGCGGCGGTTACGGCACAAAAACGTCATCCAGCTGGTAGACGTGTTGTACAACGAGGAGAAGCAGAAAATATATCCTTTTGCACAGGGCTGTGGATCAGGTTTGAGCTCCCACTGTTCCCTGCTGTAGTTGTGCTTTTGGAAAAGCCCTTTTGGATGTTTCTTAAGCTTAAATTTTTGCAGCTACATTGCTTTCACTGCTGTTAACCATCCTGCCTGCCTGGGAGACTTTCCATACGAGCACAAATTCAGACAGACACTGAGCAAGGCAATTTTATCCTCACTTTGCTGGATTTTGTGTGACTCTGCCACACTGAGAGCACCTTGCCTGGAACCAGTGTGGAAGTTCCTTGGAGCTGATCCCTTGTAGCAATGTGTTACAAATGGGTGCTTTTATTTTTGACAGTGTTTTCTAACTACTGTCATCTTATTACAGTACTCCAGAAAAGGAGTAATTTAATTGTGTGCGTTAATTAGATCAAACACTCTGCCACCAGATCATTAGGATAAAGCAGTGTGACAACTTCTGCTTGTGCCGTGGCCTCGACAGAGCGGGGGGACCGCGAGTCAATTACTGTTAGAGAGATCCTGTTTAATGAGGGAGAAGGGAGGAGGCAGCGTGGGGAAAAGGAGCCCGAGAGAGACATCGTGTGTCGGTACCAGGTGATGACAACCCAAAACCATCACTGGGAAATGGGATCTCTCCAAGGATGCTCCTTGATGGACTTTCTGAGCAGTGCTGGTCCACAGAGTTGGTTTTCAGTGCTTTTCCCCTTGCAAGGAGAGGTTGGCTTTGTTATTTTTATCTTTATCTGCTCCTACACTCTCACAAAGTTTGTTCCTCCCTGTGCTGATTCTGGCAATAACTGGAGGAATTTGTTGTCACTGGAACTGGGAGCAGGGATTCATCCATGATCTTGTTCAAACCCTTCCCCAGCTCCTGGCTGGCACTGCCTGTGCTGCATGTCCTGGGCTGTGCCAGAGCAGACCTTGAGCAGCCACATGGGGAGCAGGTTTGGGAATGGATCCAGCAGAAAAGGGACTCTCTCCCTGAGGCTGCCCTGGGGGCAGGGCCCTTAGTCATGCACAGGGCTGTGTTGGTTCCTTGCAGGAAGCAGAGTTGGGGTTTAGGGGAGGGATGTCAACTTCCCCCTAGGTGATAAAAAATAATCCTCTTTTCCAGACCAAGCATTGTGGGATTGGAAATTGGGGCTGTGAAAGGAAGGACTGTGTTCCCACCTGAGTGTTCTCTTGCTGGTGGAAGTGCACTGCAGGCTTGAGCTGTTTGTCATAGAGTCACAGAATGGTTTGGCTTGGAAGGACATTAAAGCTCATTCCATTCCACCCCCTGCCATGGGCAGGGACACCTTCCACTATCCCAGATTGTTCCAAGCCCCGTCCAGCCTGGCCTTGAACACTTTCAGAGATCCAGGGGCAGCCACAGCTTCTCTGGACACCCTGTGCCAGGGCCTCCCCACCCTTTCAGGGAAGATTTTTTTCCTGATATCCCATCTAACCCCCATCTCTGTCAACGTGAAGCAATTTTCCTCTGTCCTGTCAGTGCATGCTCTTGCAAAAAAATCCCTCTCCATCTTTCTTGTACGCTCCCTTCAGGTTAAAACAGTGTTTGAGCAAATAAAAACCTTCAGCGATTTTCTGTGGGAAAGGGAAAGCTATGGTGGCTGGATTAAAAACATCAATGACTTTTAGTTTTGAGGGCTGTTTGCTGGCGTGCAGTGGCTGGGAGTGCAGAGCTGGTGGTGAATGGAGAGCTCACTCAGGCAGAAAATGAGCCCAGTTCCATGAGCAGCATCCCAGGGATCCTGTTACCAGTGTGTACAGCTGAGTGTGGGAGCAGAACCCCTTGAGGAGGAGAACTGAGAGCTTGGGACACCTGTAATAGATCTGCTCCAGCCTGGAAGTCTGTTCTCTAATCTGGTTGATCAACCTGAAGTGGATCAGTGACCAGGGAGGGGTGAGGAGCAGCCTGGCAGTTAATGACACCCATCCAGGCTGTCCTTGAGCCTCTTTGCTCCCCAGGACCTGGTCTGGAGTTTCTGCCATCTTTGTTACTCTCCTGACAGTGGGAGAGTTGCTATCTTCCACATCACTCTGATAGAAGCAGTTCACAGATTTCTTCCAGAGTAAGAAAGGGTAGGAATGAATTTTGGGAGCTCTTTCTTCTGATCTTGCTTTTATTGATTTACTGAGCGTCTTTGTGCCTGTCATAAAATCTTATTTAGGGTGTATTTAGAGTATTTTAGGGTCTCTCTGAAGAGCAGCTCATGGGGAATGGAGCAGGAATTTAATAAGTTTTCAGTGTTTGGAGCTGCTAGATGGAACATGCTGGAAAGTGGCAGCAGAGTCTTCAGGCCAGATCCCACACAGGGCAGGAGTCTCCCTTCTGCCTCTCCTGCCTCAGGTGACTTCCTGGGACAAAAGTAACTTATTTTGGGCACGTGCCAGGAGGAATAACTGGCCATGCTCGGGGTTGCTGGGGGACCCTGGCAGCCTCTGCTCTGTCAGGACACTCCCCAGTGTCCCAGGGTCTGTTCTCCCAGTCCACTCCAAGCCACACTTCACCTTCAAAAGTCCAGGCAGAGGAGGAAACAGGCAATTACAGCATCAGGCAGTCTGGTTCCCATTTTTTTGGCCCCAACATTAAAGCTCACAGAGATAAAAAACTGAAATACGCTGCAAGGGAACAAATGCTGCAAAGTGCCACCAGCTCTTGGCATTCTGTTGTGACTGTTTTTATCCATGTGGTTTCTAAAAGCTTCCCAGCTCTCCAGGGATCCTTTCTCCTGCTCCTGGAATACTCCTGTGGAGCTGGGGGTAAGCAGCAACTGTTCCACAGAGCACACAGCTGGGTTGTTTGGGACAGGGAATGAGGAATAACCAACTTTGAGAAAGGTGGTGGGAGCTCACTGTCATCTGTGAGAGCACCCAGGGCACTGGGGGAATGGGCAGCAGCTCTTCTGCCAGGGAGTTCCCAACTTTCTGTGCCCACTTCAGGGTATTTCCCCGTTCTCCCTCATGCCTGTGAGAACTCCAGCGTGTTTTCTGTGGCATTCCCATCCTGTTCCAGGTCTGGTCACAGAGCTGCAGCTGCTCATTTGGCAGAAGGATTTTCTTGTAGGTGCTTTCCTGTCCTGTGGGAGCTGGAGGAACATCCCTCAGTACCTGGGGAGTGCAGCCATTCCCTGTGGGATGGGGCTGCTGCTCGTCTGCGGAGTGTTTAACACCTGGAGCTTCCTTAACTCTGCCCTCACGTATATGGTGATGGAGTACTGTGTGTGTGGGATGCAGGAAATGCTGGACAGTGTCCCAGAAAAGAGGTTTCCAGTGTTTCAGGCTCACGGGTAAGTTCTGTTCCTCTCCCCACTGTGTTCTCTTGAGTGGAGAGCACATTCTGCTCCGCTCGGGCTGTGTTTGAAGGCAAACCTGGCTTTGTGCAATAATTTCATATTTTACACCCATGCAAAAAAAGTGAAAAGCTCTTGAAGTGACAGCAGGGATTGCCCTTAGATTCTGGGAGGAAAACCATCCTTCTGTTGATTTTTCTGTTACTTTTGTTTTACTTCCTGAGCTGCCCAACAGCCCCTGCCGGTCCCTGTGCTCCTGCCATGCCAAGGGGTGTGAGGGGGGAATCTCCTGCCTAAATGCAGGTCAGGCCACAGTTCAGCATCAGAAAAGAGTTTAAAGGCCTTGGGATGGATTAGGGATTGGCAATATCCAGCATGATCTGGTAGCTGGGATAAGCTGGAGCCCCTTTTCACTCTGCAAGGAAAAGAAACCTGAGAATTCTGGGAATAGATAACAAAAGCATTGTCAAATGGATCAAAAAGATCAAATCAGGGCAGAGCAGCAAATCCGTGGCAACTGCATAATTTTATAGTCGTATTTTCATTTTATTTTAAGAGATCTCTGAGGTTACAGACAGCCTAAGTGAAATTCAGGCACATTAATATTATTTCTGGGTATTATGAGATGAAACATTTGCCTTCACAACTGCCAGGCTGTGTGTGGGTTACACTGATGGCCCAGAGTCTCTCTGACCACAGCAAAAAGCTCCTTTCTACTGGCTAAAAGTGTTTGATTTTTCCCCTCTGCCTCTCTCTGCAGGTACTTTTGTCAGCTTATAGATGGCTTAGAATACTTGCACAGCCAAGGGATTGTCCACAAGGATATAAAACCGGGGAACCTCCTGCTAACAACCAATGGGACACTAAAAATATCCGATTTAGGCGTAGCAGAGGTATGTGAGAAGCACAGCAAAGTCAGAATGGGACATGCTAGATTGAGGTCACCTCTGTGGTGTCATTGATTTATTGTGCATTTAGGCTTTTGTTCTGTTGCACTTGCAGAGCGCTCTGAGTGACTCTGAATATTTATTGCAATTGGCAAAGCGCTTCTTTTGGTAACAGCATGAAACCTCCACTCAGGAAGCACGGAGAAGGAAGATGTCAATCGTGGATGAGCCCAAAAGTGGGGGGAAATGGGGATAAAACTACATAACCTTGTCCTTCTTTTTATGTGGAGGCTGTCCTAGGTAGGAGAGATGCAAGACTTGTCACCGTGGCGTGTGGCTGCTGTGGTGGCATGATCTCATCAGCTGTAGATGTTCAGTAGAGAAGTTTTCCCCTTTTGTTTCCCGGGTGGAACTTTTCCAGCAGTCCCAGTTTGTTTTCCTTGGAAGCCTGACGCTGTTTGGTCTCTCCTGCCGCAGGCATTGCATCCGTTTGCGGAGGACGACACGTGCAGGACGAGCCAAGGGTCGCCAGCATTCCAGCCCCCAGAAATTGCCAATGGCCTTGACACCTTTTCAGGCTTTAAAGTCGACATCTGGTCCGCGGGGGTGACGCTGTGAGTGCTCGGGAGCCCCCAGGAATTTTCATAACTAATGACACCCTCAGATAGCTCAGTCCCGGCCCAGCTCTGTCATCGCTGCTCTTGTGTGCTGGGGGAGCAGAGTAGGGGGTGCTGCTCGCTCCTGTGGGTGGGTTTATGCTCCCCAAAGTACCTGTAATTCTGCACAAAGGGATCTTTGCTCCCTGTGAGTGACTCTGCAGCTGTTGCTCAGCCCCCAGAGGCACAGTCAGGGTATTAACAGAAACCACAAGTATCTCCAGTATTGATTTTTAAGTTTTTGCTGTCCCGGACTGTCAGGGAGATGTCCTGGTGGTTTTGACCCCTGTGAATGGAAAGCTGTGATGAAGGCAGGCTAAGCTTAAAAAGGTTTTGCACAGACTGCCAAATATTCCTCTTTTGGTTTCCTCTTGGCAGCTTTTGGCTTATGTAGTCAGGTCAGAACTGAGTTACCTGTGTGCTGCTTCTCATCCTGCTTCTCCTTCTGCCTTCACAGATACAACATCACAACGGGTCTGTACCCTTTTGAAGGGGATAATATCTATAAATTATTTGAAAACATCGGGAAAGGCGACTACACAATTCCAGAGGATTGTGGTCCTCCACTCTCAGACCTATTGAGAGGTGAGTCTTCCCAGCTAGCTCCAAAAGGGTGACATTTATAGGTGCAATGACTGCTCAGCTTGTACAGTGGCAGAGCTTCCTTCCAAGTGTCTTGTGGGGTATGGGATCCTGTTAGACAGGGAGGTTGTACTTAAAAGGCTCTGTGAGATCTTCAGCATTGTGTTTTCCTGAGATCCACTAACCCCCTGCACAGCTCACAGTCTAATCTACAGAGTTGGTTCTTGCATTGTTTCCTGTGCTCTGAGAAACTCTTGCGTCTAAAGACAAAGCCCACAAGAGATTAAATTTAGAATGGCGTCATGGAATTGATGCAGGTTTGGACAGTGAGAGCACTCAGATGCTGTGTCCAGGCTTTCCCTACTGTGACACACTGAATACTCGGGGTCTGCTGTCCCTCCTCATCAACCTCTGCTCTGGACTTAGCTTGTCTCAGTCCAATTTGTCTCCTTCTCCCCAAATTCAGAGCTTCAGGATATTGGAGCAGTGACAGGTGCCCAGTTTCACAGCAGGGCTAGTGTAGGACCAGGAGTGGCACTTTCTGGGGAGAAAGTTGTAGGATTTTTTTTGATTTTTTTATTCCCATCACTTATTGCAGCAGTTTGAAGTTTAGTGCTGAACAATACCTGTGGAAACTGAATGGTCAGGCAGGGCAGCAGCTGTGCTGTGCACAGCAGGCAGCCTGGTGAGCCTCTTTGGCAGGAGCTGGGATGTGATTCCAGCCTGTGGGAGAGCCTGACCAGCATTCCCAGTGTCTCCTCAGCAGCAGAACAGCCAGGTGCAGCCATGCTCCCTGACCCTCAACATGGGCTCATACTCTCCTTTCTCTTCAGCTCTTTGTGAGCAATCAGCCCCCAAATGTGGCATGTTGGTCTTGTTTCATATAGATTTTCCTGGTCCTTGTGCTTTGTGGGGTTGCTGAAGGGCTGGGGGGCACCGAGTGCCTCTCTCCTGGCAGCGTGTCAGCTCTGCAGGCCCTGGGCTCCTGGTGCAGGAGGACACAGCTCCTGGCTTGGTACAGGGACATGAGCTCAGTGTGGGGACAGGGGTTACTGACTCAGTGTGGAGACACAGGCTCAGTGTGGGGTCACAGGCTCTGGGCTCAGAGTGGGGACACAGGCTCTGGGCTCAGTGTGGGGACGTGGGCTTGGGTAGAAGAACAGAGCTCCTGACTCATCATGGGGACACAGGCTCCGTGCAGGGCCATGATTCTGGGCTCAGTGCAGGGACACAGGCTCGGTGCAGGACTCCAGCTCCTGGCTCGGTGCAGGGACACGGGCTCGATGCAGGGACATGGGCTCAGTGCAGGGACACGGGCTCGATGCAGGGACATGGGCTCGGTGCTGGGACACTGGCTCGGTGCAGGGACATGGGCTCGGTGCAGGGCCACAGCTCCGGGCTCGCTGCAGGGCCCCGGCTCCTGGCTCGGTGCAGGGACACGGGCTCGCTGCAGGGACACGGGCTCGCTGCAGGGACACGGGCTCGCTGCAGGGACACGGGCTCGCTGCAGGGACACGGGCTCGATGCAGGGACATGGGCTCGGTGCAGGGCCACAGCTCCGGGCTCGCTGCAGGGCCCCGGCTCCTGGCTCGGTGCCGGCCCTGCCGGCGGCAGGTGGTGCTGTCAGTCCGAGCTCTTCCGCTGCCGCCGCCGGGGCTCCCCCGGCCCCTCGGCACCAAGGAGCTGCCAGACCCCCGCAGCCCCCCTCGGAGGCTATTTTAGCTTCCCTGGTGCCGTGCCAACGATGAAATCAGTTGTTTCCAAAAGCATCAGCCAGCTTTAGCAGCTTTCCAAAGGCGTTACATAAGGCAGCGCTTCCAATGGTGCTCGGCACAGCCAGGATCTGGCTGCTCAGGGCCTGATGTGCTTCACACTGTACCTGCCAGCCGCAGGGAACAGTGGCCTGAGCTCCGTGTGGCATTTGGCTTGTGACTGCTGAACTCCAAACATGGCCTTTTAATGAGCTGGGAATTGCCCAAATGGAGCAAATCCCACAGTCCTGTTGGTCCGACAGCGGCTCTCCTAAAGCATCCAGCAGAACTCCTTGGAGGATTGTGATCAGCCTCTCAGCTGCACTTAGTGCTTCCCCCAGGGAAAAGGAGCGTGGCAGTTTTCTCTTTTGCTGTGCTGAGGATATTGACAGCTTAAAATCTTGTGCTTCATTAGCACAATAACTCCCCTCCTAGTTCTCTTCCCACCTCTGCGTGAGATCTGGAGCCAGGATTACCTACTTTTCCCCTCTGCCTGATTTTACATGGAAGAGCCTTGAATCTGGTGTCTTTTGTCCCTCTCTTACAGCCTGAGTCCCCTCTTGCATCCTCGCTGCTGTCAGTCTGTCTGTCTGCATCCCTTCTTGTGCACCACAGAGGTGGGAGTTGAGTGGGTTTGCCGGGGAGAGGAGCTTGGCTGGGAGGAGGTGGCTACACCCCTTTCTTTCAGAGCAGTGGGAAGCCCTGACAATCCCCTTCCCACCTGAGCACAGTCTCCCACCCCTCCTCTTGCTGTGTGCAAGCTGCTACATTGCAAAAGCTGACAAAACCTTCTGATAGTCCCCTTGCTTGGTGTGTCACACGTTTTCCAGTGGTCAGCATGCCAGGTGGCCTCGAGGGGGATGAATTTGGGGGTGGAATTGCCCCAGCTCTGCCCACTCTGGAGGCCTGAGCAGCTCCCCAGCATCTGCTGAGGCCCAGGGTTGAGCCGTGCAGCGGTGGCACCATGTAGCTATGGTGACAAACCTGGATGCTTTATTTAGTTCCTGCTTCTCCTCCAGAACATCTGCATTTCCTGGTCGATGCCCGCTCCCCCTGCAGCAGGCTGGAGCTGAATCCATTGCCTGTGGATCAGACACTGTCGATGGCTGTGTTTGTGTGAGCAGCACAGACACCCCCAGCTCAGCTCTGTCGCTCTGGCGGTTTTGTCTCATCTTTGTGTTGCTTTGAAAGGCTCTAAAAGCCCTCACAGGGCTGAGAGCGCCTGGTCTGGGTTTGAGTGAGGCAGAATTCAGTGCAGCAAAGTGCTCATTTCCTCTGTCTGCCAGGGCTGTGCTGACCACAGGCCCCACCGCCGGGCTGTGAAGCAAACACAAACACACTTTGTAAGGTTTTTTTGTTCTTCTGTTGACGACTTTTGTAGTGCGTCTTTACTTTTTCTTCCCCTTGAGCTTGTTCTTATCTTTGTTCCCCTTTTCCAGAAGAGCAGAGTTTAGAGGACTTAAAGCTTCAGTGGTATTTGGCTTGTAAAGAGACTCGCATGACAGAATATCCTCCAGATTAGTTGGGATGCTGCTCCTTGTTTTGTCTCCCTAATCAGGGATGAAGCTTTATTTATACTCTTCAGGGATGGAAAGAAGAAGGGCTGGTGCTGTTTTGTGTGTGCAGTCAGGGGAGATGTGTCAGAGTGGAAGAGTTTATAAATAGCTTTAAGGTTCTTCTGGCAGCATCTGCCCAGGGCTTATCAACTCCTGTGCACTTTGCTTCTGGACCAGAAAAATGCACAAGGTCAGCTTTCCTCCTCCTGGTCTAATAGACTTTTACTGGAAGGGGAAGCTCTGAGGCTGCAGCTCTGCATTAATCAGCGTCTGGATTGATTTCTAGGCCCTGTGACCTGGGACATGGTGGTTGGATCCTCAGCAGTTTGTTTTCTCACTTCCATGGCCTTTCCTTGCTGGGACAGTGAAAGGATGTTTCCTGGTGACAGTGGGATGCTTTAATTCTGCTGTGGCAGGAGTCCCCAGGGCTGTCTGTGCCCATCCAGAGGCCTGTCCTGGATCACAGACTCGGGATTTGCCTGCAGAGGGAGTTTGTGGCCAGAACACCCAGCTGAGTGCAGGGAGAGGGAGAAGGTCCTGCCTCAGTTACAGATCAGCGTCACCCTGCTTTTACAGTGGTTGTTAAATGTTGACCCGAGTTGGAGATTGAAGTAGAATCCAGGTTGAGTTCATTAACCTTGCTGTTGGATTTCTTCCTGCTTCTCCGGTCCCACACCTGAGACTGTCCTGTGTTCTGAACTCCAGGAATTCTGTCCTGGAGCTGTGCCTGTCCAGGATCACTTGAGTGTGTGGGCTGGGGGTTGTGAGGAGCTCAGGGCAGATCCATGATCTCCAGTTTCTGGGTTGTCACTTGATGTGATTTGAAAGGGTTTTGAAACTGCTGATGTGCTGCAGAGGACACGATACCCCTGCCTGGTCTCAACTCTTTGGTGTCTGTTCTTACCAATTTAATACCTGATAATTCTCGATGAGAGCACTTCATATTTTAGGAATGATTTCCTCATGGAAAGGGTTGTCAGGCACTGGAAGGAGCTGCCCAGAGAGGTTTGGATCCCCCATCCCTGGAGGTCTCCAAGGAACACCTGGATGTGACTCTCAGTGCTCTGCTCTGGGTGACAAGTTGGGGATCAGCCACAGGTTAAACTCTGTGATTCCGTGACACCCCTGGATGGGCACAGTGAATCCTCTGGGAATACTGGGGAGCAGAGGTTGGAGCTGGGCCTCCTGCAGCATTCCCTGGCACAGCCTGTCCCATCCCTGCTCACAGATAAACTCCAGGGAAGTCTTTACCCTAAATGGCCGCGAGCGGCGGCTGCTGCGGGCGGACGCTCCGGGATGACTGGCCTGGTGAATAGAACATGATGTTTTGTCTTGCTGAAGCCTTCTCTTCAGTGCAGGGCTTGAGCCACAGAGCTGCCACGAGTGACTCAGAGCTGAATGTATGAATGTACATTTTCAGCAAGGGCACTTTCCCTTTTCTTTCAAACGTTGCCCTAAATGTGGTCATTTTTCATTGGAGTAAAAATTCCTTTTGCTCGATTATTTTCCTTCTGCCTTTTTAATGGCTTGAGAGCAACAGCTCCCTGTGCTGTGGCTGTTTGTGACTGCTGCTCTTGGGCCTCTTTTAATCATTTACCTTAAACTTCTTCTCCTGCTTGTACCAGTTTCATCTGGTAAATGCCTTAAATTTCAAAAACACCTTGAAGTGTGGTCTTTAAATAAATCAGTGGGGGGAGTGGGTGGTGTCCTGACTTTCCTGTTTCTGACAACATTAATAAGAGAACCAGTACTTGCTCTTGTCCCCTAAACTTCATGTGAAAACTCTTTGCAGCCCTATTTCTTAAAAAAAAAAGCCAACTCATTTGTGCAGCTCAGCTGTGAAACTATCTGATCATCTTATTAATAGGTTCTTTAATTAGGTATGGGATTTTTTTTTTCCTCTGAACTTATTTCTTTTTCTGTAAGGTGAGGAGAAATTCCATCTGAACGTGAGAAAACTCCTTTGCTGCCAGGGTTGAGCTCTGGAACAGGTTGCAGTAGAGGGGGTTGTGGGGTTTCCATCCTCAGAGACCTTCAAAACCCAGTCCAAACTATCCAGAACTGAAGAATTGGGCTCTGAGGACTCCAGTGCCTCGAGTTCCTGAGCCAGGAGCCTGACCTGTGACCTGGAGAGCTCTTCCTGGATTGCTTTAACCTACTTCATGTGATGTCATGTGGGTCAGTAGTGATCCCATCTGCCTTAAAGCTCTTAATGCTGTCACCAGCATGGATAAACCTTCCCAAATTGCCAGGGCAAAGTCTACTTTGGGTTCTGGTGGGGTGAAATAACTTCAGTCCTTCCCCACTGTACTGTCCTATCCCCCCTCTTTGCCCATGTCCTGATCTGATGTGATAGGAGCAGATTGACAGGGAAGATGTTCTGGAGCAACTTTGGTTATCTCCTGTGCTGTGGGATGTGATTTATCTCTTCTGTGACCTTTGAATTGCAGAACCACACCTGCAAGGCCCTTGCAGCTTCCTGCTTGAACTGGGATGTGTCTGTCCAGCCCTCCCTTCCCAAGTGTCCACCCAGGTGTATCCCCCACCCCTGTGTTCTCAAGGTGTCCTTGTCCTGGCTCTCCCCAGCACTCTGCACTATTTGCTCCTGTCCTGACTTTCTGAATTCCTGTTTGACAGTGAGTGCTGCTTCCCAGACTTTTCTGGCTGCTGGAGATGGGCTCCTCCTGTTCCAAAACCTTCCAAACCCTCACTCTTCATGCAACTTGTGCAAGACTTGACAGTGCAGGTGCTTCAGGAGCAGCAGGGGATTATCCTGTAAAAGGAGAACTCCTTGTAGTGTTCAGCCAGGAGGCTTTGTTAATGTTCATTAGGTGAATATATTCCTGGAACCTTCACTGGAGAATAACTTGAATGCTGCTGGATGAGACTCCCAGGGTTCCATTGGCTCATTTCTGAAGAATACAGCAACATTTGCTCCTTTCCTTCTGTTGAGCTGTGAAGCTTCTGAAAGGCAGTGGAGCAGAGTGGGCATCCCAGGAGGCTGTTTAAGGAATCCACCTCCCCCTCTCCCAGAGAGAATAGGGATGAGCTGCTTTTCCTCTCCCCACTCTGCTCACCACCCACCCCAGCTACCTCAGCAGATGATCCCAGAAATCCAAGTCCTGGCCAGGGCACAGGGATGGGCAGCAGGATGATTTTTTTTTTCTTGGTTCTCCCTGGCTGCACCTCAGAACAGAATTCCACTGAGGCAGAGGATCTGGGACACTGAGCAAGTGGACATATGCTGTGCCTGAGGCTTTGGCTCTTCCATGGAGGAGGTTCAATGGAATTACCTCTGAAATGCAAAATCTTGATGTTCTTTGCCTGGAGACTTTCTTGGGGGGATCGAGGGCTGGACAAGCCTCAGTCCCTGCACTGGGAGGGAGGGAAGGGCTGTACCTGCTTTGCAGGTGGGAAACTGAGGAACAGACTGGATCAGGTCAGCAATGGGATTGGGATTTCATGCTGAGCTTCCTGTGGCTGATGGAGCAAATCCTGCCTGGAGCTGCCAGGGCTGGACACAGCGTGGCTGTCGGGGAGGGGAGAGGGAGGGAGGGGCAGAGCTTTGTGCTCTCTGGCTTCTACTCAGCTGAGAGTGTCTGTGATCACACCTGGACTTTTTTTCCTTCTTTTCAGGGATGCTTGAATACGACCCAGCCAAGAGGTTCTCAATACAACAGATAAGGCAGCACAAGTGAGTGTTACCATTCCTCCCCTTCCTGCTCCTCCTGTACCTGTGCTCCTGCTCTCACCTCCTGTTTCCTTCTGACAGCAGACACATGGAAGTCACTAGATCTCCTTCCTCCAGCTCTGCTGGGGCTCTGGCAACCTCCACTTGGCTTTTTTCCTCCTATTATAGCATCCGGTGAAGCACTGGGATTGCTAACCAGTAAATAAGGAATATGTTGGAAGTCTGTTCGTGGCGTGCCTGCTTCTGGATAATTAAGGGTTCTGGATAATTTTTTCCAGAGGCCAACAAGTACTAATGGAGCAGAACAGGAGGTCCTGAAGGCTGTGTTATTGAAGTAGGACTGTTCAGTAACGTGTGTTAGTTCTGGCCAGTCTGGGGACAGAAATATCCCCTGGTATTTGCTCCATATGGAGTCAGTATGTGGAAAGGCGTTCCAGGACAATAGGAAATTTTTTTTTTCTTTCTCTTTAATATCAGAGTCCTCCCTCCCCCATATCCTCCCCCATTTTCCGTGCCATAGTCAGGGGGGGAAATGCCCAGTTATCACTGAGGGTTTTTTTTAAGGATCTGTTTGAACACGCTGGCTCCAAGCAGAGATTTCCTGGGCGGATAAAAGTACAAGAACAAAAAGCATCATGAGGCTGCTTCACTGCGGAGGCTGCATTAGCTTATCTCTTCTTGGAATGGGAAGTGCTTCTGAGGACAGGCAGAGCTGCCTCTGGACTGCAGCTGCTCAGCCTGTGAGCCTGCCCAGATCCTTTTGGGAGCTGTAAAAACAAGGATGTGATCCAGGGTGATGCTGAGCCCACTCCATGCTGCATGAACAGCACTGCTTTCCTCTTGTATCTTTGGAAAAGCCATGTGCTGTCAGGTGATGGTCCCTGGGAGGTGCCCAAGGAGCCACAGCCAGAACCTGAGAGGCCTGAAGTACAGTGGGGCTCTGCAGGGACCAGCTCCAACAGGGACTGGAGGGACCAGGGTGCAAGCAGGGCTAGGGAAGCAGGGTTTCTGGAGCTGCCCAGGCAATTAATTAATTGTCAGGACAACTCTTTTGTAGTAGCCAAGCCCCATGCCTGGGTTGTTTCAGGGGCTCTGGGTGCTGACAGGCACATGCATCTTCCATCTGAGGCTGCCTTTCCCTGCACGTGCCTCCCAGTACCAGTGGCCATGGCCAGAGGGGATCAGCTTGTGCCATGCTTTGTCAGGAAGCACTGGAAAGAAGCAGGAATTAAGTCTATGGAGTCATCAGTAGGTGTTGAGAAAAGCACTAAAAGCACTTCCCTTCCTGTGGCTGCAGTGGCCACTCCTGAGCTCAGGCACTGCCCTGGGCCCTCATGGGTCATTGCTGGGTGATTGAGCTGGTTTCCCCAACTCCAGATACTCCATTTTGCCCTCCTCCCACGTGGCAGGGAGTTTTTGTGTCAGCATTGCCCAGCTGGAAGCACAGAGGGGTCTCCAGGGGCCCTGCCTGTCATTAGAAAGCCAGAGAAACTGGAGCACACCTCTGGCACGGGGCAGCCACGGAGCTCCTCGGCTGCTGTGCTGAGGCTTTTGATCCCACAACACCAAGAGGGGCTGAGAAAAGGTTCTACCTGCAAACCCAGGAGCATTTCCAAGGCTTAGGCTCTTATTAGTTTTGTGTGAGCTTAGCCAGTGCTTCTTAACAGGCTTTTCTCCCCTATTAGTAATTGCCTCCTTCCTCCTGCTGTGGCATCTAGTAATTACATCAAGCACAGCAGAGCTTGCAGCCTAGGCCTTGGATGTGTCTGTCCAGCTTCTTTTTGTGTTAAAGAATCCAGAGCTTGGTTCTCCTGCCTTTTCTTTAAATAGAAGCTTAGCCCTGATGCTTAACCTGACCCTGTTTTTTTTTTTTTGTAAATGGAGCACAGCAGTCAGGACAGCAGGCAGCCATTCGGGTATTGGCAGAGGGGTTTTGGGAAAGCACTTTAGTAAGGAGAGGTTTGGTTTCTAGAATCCTTAGATTTCATGTATTGGAGGGAGTAAATCATTAATGATTGTGGGTTTCTCTACACTCCTCCCCCCCAAAAGCATGTGCTAAGGACAGGAACTAAACCAGAGAAACATCAAGCAACTTCCCCAGGCTGCCCTGCTGGGATGGATCCCGGCTCAAACCAGAATCACCCCGTGCCTTTCCGTGCTGCTGGAAGTCTCCTTTTATGTCTTTGAGCTGCTGTTCCTGGGGACTCACTCATATGGACAGGCAGGATCATCAAAGTGCTCTGAAATCAGCAGGAGCAGCCCCTGGGCCCCGGGCAGGGGTTTTGCACTGGAGCTGCTGGACCAGGCTCATGTCAGGATGGTGGGAAGGGGCTGTGTTCCCCTGTCCTGTGGGAAGGGTGATCCCAAGGGAATCATCACAGGGCAAGTGTCCTGCAGCCTCAGAGCTGGGGCTCAGGATCCATCCTTCCCCACTTCACCTTCCATAAATGTGAAGGCCCTTGCAGTGGGGTCAGGGATAAAATCAGTGCCTCGGGGGCACTGAGAAAGCTCCAAGGGAGCACAGAGTGCTTCTCCATAGGGAGCAGAGCTGCAGGAGGCAGGGAAGGCATCCAGGCAGCCCAGCAATGCTAATCCAGCCATTCCTCCCATTATTCCTGTCAGCTATTCCAAATGCTTTTGCCCCTGCAGCAGCAGAGGAATGCTGGAGGAAGAGTCTGCTGAATTTCATCCCTGCCAGCTGCCTTCCTCCCTCCTCACTCCTGCAGCTGAACTGCATCAAACTCCTGGCTCTGCACTTTTACTGGAGTGGGACAAAGCAAAATGCTGCTCTGTTCAACCCAGTCCGTGCAGAGCAGACCTGGAGCTGGAAATGGAAATGAGTTCAACTTCTCCCAGCCTGTCATCTCAGAGCTTAGGAACTGCCAGAAGCTGACCCCTGAATAGCAGTGGGAGAGCCTGGAAACCTGCTTTCCCTGGAAGGATCCGAGTGGGATGGTGTTCAGTGGAAAACCAGTGCTCATAGCTCAACTCCGTGAATATTTGGTGCTCCTGGGATGGGGATTGTAGGGCAGGGAGGAAAAGCTGCCAAGAGCCAGGGAGTTCCAACCTCCTCCCTATGGATTATCCACCACCTCCCCTCTGCCCCGTGCTTTTGCTGAAGGGCTTCCTGCTCATACACTGCATTTTGGTACTAATTCACTGACCTGCTGCAGCACTTAAAGTGATGAAGTGGATGCAGAATTCTACCTCTGTCCCTTGTTTCCAAGGCAACCATCTTCCCTTCCCTCTCCACAAGTGTCACACTTAATTTGTTCAGGCGCAGATCCGATTGCAGGAGTTCATAGCACGAGAGGGGAGGCACTTCCACCTTTTATTAGTGGAGGTGCAAATTAACCTGCAGGACTGGGGTCTCCTCCTGCCCTCCTGGAGCTGCTGTGCTGCCTTCCCCAGCACCTGTGGGGTTTGGAGCATGGCTCTGGAATGCTGTGCTGTTCAAACCTGGGTACCAAACCCCTTGGAAATCTGTGTGGTGCTTCTGAGGGCTTCTTTGCAGGGGCTGGCTGCTCCTGGGCTGCACTTTGAGGGAGGGAGAGGAGTTTCTCTGAACCTCTGCTGCTGCCTTCTCTGGAGTGCCAGGCAGTGATCTCCCCTCAGCAGGATACAAAGAAGCATTCCTCTTCCTTCCTGAGGCACCTGGCTCAGTCTCCCTGCCTTCTTTTACCCACATTCTGCAAATCAGTTTTGTAGCATGGTGTGTTAAAGGACTGAATCTCCAGAACTCCTTGTAGGAGTCTGAGCCATCCCTGCCACCTTTGGTCCAACCACCAGCTGGGAGAAACTTCTGTTTTCATACTTTTGTTTGTTCTGAACCTGACTGAAGAGCTTGGACATCTCTTGATCCAAGGAGAACTGGAGCAGTGATTGCAGGGACACTGCTGGCGTGTGTTGCCTTTCCCTGGGACATTGTGTGCCTTCCACAATTGCCTGTGAGGGAGCTGAGCTAAACTGGAACCCTGTTCCTTGCTGCTTGTTGTGACAGTGACCTTCCAGGGAGCTCGAGGCCCTTACATGGCATCACAGGAGGTGGAGAATCGCTGGTCCTGACCCTGGCTGGCAGGGCAGGGATCTGCAGCTTGGCATCTGCTCTCAGAGAAAACCATCCCTGTGCAAACCAAGCCAAGTGCAATGTTTGTGACCCAAATGGGAAGTGAATAGCTGGGAGTGTTGGAAAGCTGCAGCTGTGCTTACAAGATTCTTATTTTAACCTTGCTTATACCAGGACTTGTAAGAGCAGGGGGAGGACTTGTGATGGGAGATCTGAGCTTGGGAGCTGCAAACCAAACGGGCTCATTAAGCACTGGGCATCCCAGATTTCCTCTTTTCCTTCAGTCCTTGACCCTTGCTGTCTTATCTCCCTGTGGCTGACAGCAGCAGTCTGGGCACCACTTCTGCCTGGCAGGATCACAATTAACACTTGTGCCGGGGGTTCTGAGCTTTGCAGGCGCCTCAATGAGCTTGTGGAAGGGGAAGAAATAATCCCTTACTACTGCTGCCTTCACTCTGAAGCATTTCTAAGCCACTCCCAGCCCTTTGAAACAGAGACCAGAGAGGAATCTGCCTCTTGCAGAGGGATGTTCTGCACAAGGGGAGCTTTTCTTTCCCCCTCAGGGTTAAAGCAGCTGCCACAAGCACCAAGTAACTGTGTGTGACAGTGTTGTTGGCTCAGAAAACATCCTTGAAACTGAGAATAACTGGTGGAACAGGACACTCATCAGCAGGGCTCTGACCCTGCCCATGTTTTGGGTGGTGGTAAGGAGGGGCTTTATCTCCTGGCCATTTGCTGACCAGGAGGTGCTGCTTTCTGGCTCAGGCAGTGGCTTCCTGAGGCAGATGAGGATGTTCCTGGAGCCAGTGGTCCTCAGCTGAAGAGCAAATCTTCAGTGACAACCTCCAGCAGCAGCACAGAAAGCGGAATATCTGTCCCTGCTGGAAAATCCTTGCCAGGAAATACTCCACTACTCCATACAGAATTGCTCGAGGCTCCTTCCAAGAGGTCTTTGATTTTTCTTAGAACTTCAATGGATTTCTCTTCTCACTCTCTAGCCTCATTACCATATATGCATATGCAAGTGTTTGAAATCACCTCCCGGAGGATGGAAGCATAATGACTGGAGTACAGTGATTCAGGTTTCTGCTGCTAATAAAAACCTATTTTTACTCTCCTGGTAAGTAGGACAGGAGGGAAGAGTGAGGCAGAGCTGAAATACAGCAAAATAAAAACACCAGTTGCTGTAGAGTTCCAGGCTTTTTCCCTTTAAAATTCTCCTTTTAACAGCAGTCACTCTGATCTCATTTGTCCTGGATATTCCCTCCTCCCGAGGTCTCTGGTGCTGAGTTTGGATCCCTCAAGCCCCAGTGCCCCTGGCAAAACCAGCTGGTGGCTGGTGGCTCCTCTGCCCCTTTGCTGCTGCTCCTACCAGGCTGGATCAGCCCAGGCTGGATTTGCTGTCTTGGCACAGGCTTGAATGCAGGCTCCAAGGAGGGGAAATGGATTGATCCAATTAGGAGAGCGCTGTGCCACACACGTCACCAAGGAAGCCATCCAAGGAAACCATCCAAGGAAACCATCCAAGGAAACCATCCGTGGGATCTGGGAAGAGCCCCTGGCCACAATCGAGTTATGCTGGTCCCGCTCCCTTCCTGCCTGTCCAGCAGCTGGGATGGGCTTTGCTTAACTCCTGTAGTGCCACTTCAGGGACCAGAGGTGGCACTTGCTAGCTGAGATCTGCAGCAGTTCCTGTCCCTCTCCCCAAACAACACCTTCCTCCCTGCAGCCAAGGGGCTGCCTGGCTCTAAAACTCCATTGCTGCAGAGAAAAGAGTTTAATGATGCTGATGGTGAAGCAGTTTCTGGATGAGGGTTCACCCCTCCCTTGAATCCTGCCTGATTTGTCCCAGTAGCTGCATTTCCATTTGTTTATCTCCTCACTCCTCGCTTTTCCTGATCATTTTGTTAGAATCCCACTTTTTTTTTAGGCTGACTGTCAAAGCAGTGTAAGACTAGAACAAAATGATAATTACAGCTCTGCGCAGGAGGTGCCTTCAGCCTTCCTTCCTGAAAGGAATTTGGAACTGGGGTGATAAAAACCAGATGGCTCAGGTTGGTGAGAGCTCTTGGGCTGGCTCAGGCCCTCCTCCGTGGTTGGAGGCCAGGAGTTACTGGATGCCAACTGCAGGGTGGGAAGCACTTGTGTCCCATCAGGCTTGTGTGGGCTGGAAAGGTGTGTTAGAGGTACCTGAGTCTGGAGGAACCTCTGATCCCACCCACATTTAGAGGGTCACTGGGAGTGTGGAGGCTCCAGCAGCACTTCCAGGAAACTTTGGGTGCCCACATGCAGCACTGGGAGATGTCCCAGACAGTCTGGAGTCAGAGCTCTGCTTTGGGAGCACGATGAAAACCTAAGAGGTTTATCCCATCTGGCTCTGGGATGCTGCTGGGAAGCAGCCTGCTGGATTCCTGATCTGATTAAGAACAGCTTTCGGAGCTGATATCCTTTCCTGGCCAGATGGCAGCACGGGGTTTGGTGGTGATAGGAGTCCCTTGAGACAGAGGGGGGATAAAAAGATAAAGTAGAAGAGTTTCTGCTGTGGCCTTGGTGCAAACTGGCTTTTAGAGGAAACTGCTGCAATAACTGCCCCCCTCCTCAGGCTGGGACCCTGCAAACTTGTGTCTGTTGGGCTGGATCAGCCTCAGCTTCAGGACAGGAGAAGTTCCTTCTGTCCTGCTTGCTTGGATAATAAAATCCAGGAGCTCTGTCAGCTCTGCTGCTGATGTGTTTTAACTTACAGGTAGTTTGGGCTGGAGTTGGTGATGGGGAGAATGGTCCTGAGCTGCCCTCTGTGCCTGTCCCTCTGTTCCTGTCCTGTTCCCAGTGTGTCCTGCACCACACTCCAGCACCGACACCTGGCCAGACCTGTCGGTTCCTCCTGACCTGCTGTGGGTGGAGCTCCCAGCTCAGAATATTGGGGTGGGCTGGGGCCATCCTCGGTGGAGGATCCTGCATGCCTTGTGCACTGACCCAGCTCTGCCCTTGGGCTCTCTGCAGCTGGTTTAGGAAGAAACACGCTCAGGCAGAGGCGCTGGTGCCCATCCCTCCCAGCCCCGAGACGAAGGACAGGTGGAGGAGCATGACGGCGGTGCCTTACCTGGAAGATCTGCATGGCTACAATGAGGAAGAGGATGATGACTTGTATGACATTGAAGATGATATCATCTACACTCAGGACTTCACAGTACCAGGTAGGGGAGAAATGGTTGGGGTTTTGTTGGGGATTTTTTGTGTTTAAAGCTTTTTTAGGAAAGGCCTGGAGGTCTGAATAATCCTTTTCAGTTGGTTGTGGAATGGTGTGAGCCATGATGCTCCAGATTCATCAGTCCTTGATTTGATCAACCAGGATGCCCCTCCCAGTGTTACCCCTGTGCCAGCTTCCTCCCCTCTCCCAGGAACAGCTGCTGCTGGACTGTTCAGCACAGTTAATTCTTCGGACCAGTTTTGCTGGAATGAGTTATTTGTGAGCAGAGCCCTGAAATGACTCTGTCTTCAGGGTACATGGCACACTTGGGGCGTCCTCTGCACACTGGGAGCCTGATCCCAGCCTGGCCCTTGCCTTCCTCATCCCCATGTCCATCCCAGCCTGGCCCTTGCCTTCCTCAGCTCCATGTCCATCCCAGCCTGGCCCTTGCCTTCCTCAGCTCCATGTCCATCCCAGCCTGGCCCTTGCCTTCCTCGGCTCCATGTCCATCCCAGCTGGGCAGGATGAGCCCCATGCAGGCAGGTGTCTGAGGCTGGGGATCACACTGGGAGCAGTGACACCAGGAATTCCACCCTCCTCAGTGTTTGAACCCAAATCAGAGCTGTCATGGCAGATTACTGAAGATCTTTCATGTTCTCTATGTAATTTGTGCTGTTTCAGAGGGATTAGAGACCTGAAGGCTGAGAGGGGCTGGTGAGGTGGGATGTGCAGTGTTTGTGGTGGGCAGAAATCCCCTCAGCACTGGGAACACTCGTGGGAGGAGCAGGGTGAGGAGGGTCCCAGCACAGGCTCTGGGTGAGTTTGTGAGGCATTGCAGAGGTGGGGGCAGCTGCAGAGGGAATAAATGCGAATTTTTCCACCCAAGTCTTCCTGCAGCATCCCTTTGAACCTGCTCACTGCTACGTTTCTAGCAGTGATCCCGTATTAAAATATAAATTAAAAGCCCCCTTGTACATGGGGAATCAGTTCAGCTGTGGCTCTGCTGGGCAGCCAGAGCACAGGAGTGTGAGTGACTCATGGGTGGGGGTGGGTGTCGGGTTTGAGGGGGGGGAAAGAGGAAACCTCATTAAATCCTGTGTTCTTCAGAGGAAGAAGGGGCTTTGAGGAAGTGCTTTCATTTTTAAAGGGTTTATTTAAAGATTTATGCAGCTCTGTGGGGAGATGTAAATGTTCCAAGCCCCTGGTTCAATCGGTGTTAAACATCCCATCCAGGGAAGTGCTGAGGAGAGGATGGAGGAGAGGATGGCTGTGGCCTGGAGGCAGAATCTTCTCCCCAGTCTGCCTGCAGTGAAGGGATGTGAGCTCCTGCTCGGTGCTTTTGTGCTGCCTCAGGTCTAGAGGCCAGCTCTGCTCTTTCCTGTCCAACATTAACCCCTCCTCTGCTGCAGCCCTGTCCTGCAGCACCTGCTGCTGGGTTTTTCAGTCTGAGGCTGGAAAATACAGCCAGGACTGGAGCTTCTGAGCCAAGCCTGCTGCTTGGGAAGGTGCATTCCTGGCTGCTCGTGGTGCCTGTGTGCTCGCAGTCTGACAAACAGCCATTCAAAAGCTCTTTGCGGTGTTATTTTGAAACCTTTTTTGGTGCCTGAATGAGCTGGATGCGGAGCCATTAAGAATGTGAGGGGTGGCAGGGATGAGCAGGGATGAGCAGCCACACGTTCCTGGTTCCTCTCTCAGCCCTCCCTTTATTTATTTTATTTTTAGCCCTGCTCGTGGTGAGGGTGAGGTGGGCAGGAGCTGCTCGGGCAGACGCAGCGCTGGGTCAGCGGTTCCGCGGGGGCAGCAGTTGCCAAGACTTCAGCCCATGCTGAATTTTTATTTTCATTAATTTGAACGTCAGCAACTGTCATTGGTGAAGGAGGTAAAATTAGCTCACGATTCACCTCCCTCCTTGGTATCCATAATAGACTCCCGGGACTGTGCTTTTGAAGCAGGGAAGGAGGGGAGGAGGGAAGAGTCACACAAAAGACAAATGAGCTGTTTGGATAGATTCTTTTTTCCCTCCCCAGTCAGAAATGTTAATTGACTTGGCCCGAGTTCAGCCGAGGGAGGGGAAGGAGAAGTGCTCAGCTTTGCTCTGAATGGGGTTGTTTGAGGCTCTGCAGTCGTGCCGGTGGGATGGAGGGATGAGAGGAAGAACCTGGAGCTCTGGGGGGCTGCAGCCAGGCTGGGCTGGGCTGGGGCTGCAGCCTGACCCATGCAAGCCCCCGAGGGAACCCCATCTTCTAGAACTTGGACTGAGCCCTTTCCAGCCATCACCCCTCCAGAGGGGTCAGGCACTGGAGGAATCATAGCAGAGCCATGAGCTTTGTGCTCCTGAGCTTCAGCTGTGCCAGTCACTGCCAGAGTGCCAGAGGCACTGGCACACACCCGGGGGGGTCAGAGCATCCCCATCACCACAACCCCTTGTGATGAGCTGGGCCAGGAGCTGTGCTGCTCCAGCAGTGCCAGGGTTGGGTGCCCAGAACTAGGAGCTGTCCCTGGCCAGTCAATCCCTGTCTGTTCTTGTGGCAGGAGCACTCAGGTAAGCAGCCACAAGCCAGTGCTTGGGAGCTGTGGCAACGCTGGGAGCTGTAGGGAGGGATCTGGAGGGAATCGATCGCACGTATAACTCAGGATACACCCACCCCTCCCTCCCCATCTCTGGCAGTGGCCAGGGATGATGTGGCAAGGCACAGGGGGCTGAGGTGGGACCCCTACTGTGCTCCCCCAGGGGAGAAGCAGCTCTCCCACCAGCCCTGCATGTGTCCCCCCCAGCTCCCAGCAGTGGGGTGATCGTTGGCGCAAGCGGAGCTGACGTCCCGCCCGGCCTTGGCAGAGAAAGGATTGAGCATCCTTTAAAGAAAATTATACATAATCGTCTTACAGCCTTTGCTTCCACTCAAACCTCTGAGTCATAACTGAAGGGCCCTGGAGCGTGACGTTCCTGCTGGAAGGAAATTGCCTCTGCTGGATCCGGTGGGGGGGAGCCAGGGCCCTGACGAAGCCTCTCCTCAGCCCTGCGTTGGGCTGGGGGCTGAGCACCCCGGGATGCTCTGCAGCCACATCCCTCCGTCACTCCCCGGCTGAAGGGATGTGACCCAAGCCCCGGCTGTGGCAGCAGGAGCTGCCTCTGGAAATGGCTCTTCAGCTGCTCTGCTGAGTCACAGGGAGCTGAGGAGGGAGAGGGGCTGATGACAACCATTGGGGTGTTCCCTCAGGGGACACACCTGAGCCCCAGCCCTGCAAACACACCCTGGCTACCCCAAAGTTGGTGCCTGGGGCTGGGACCTACAGAGAAGGCAGGAGGAAGAGGAGTGACCTCATCCAACGCTGCCCCTCTGCTCCCCAGAGGAGCTGGGCTGCTGCCTTGGGGCTGGGGCAGGGCACACAGACAGTCCAGGGAGGAGGGGACGCTGTGTCTGTGTGCTGGGGGAACGGGGGCCAAACCAGCCCTCGAGGGGAGCAGGGAGGGAAGTGCAGTCTCTTTCACATCCCAGGTTCAGGATCCCTCCCCTGCGCTCCTCGAAGGTGCAGAACAGGTTCAGATTTCCTGCAGGAGCTGGATCCATCCCAGGCTCTGGGATGGGGATGCTCCTTAAGGATCTGCTGCCAGCCCCTCACCGTGGCCGTTCCCTTGCAGGACAGGTGCCTGAGGAGGAGGCCGGGCAGAACGGGCAGAGCCGAGGCAAGGGGCTGCCCAAGGCCGTGTGCATGAACGGGACGGAGCCGGGACAGCTGAGCACCAGGGCCAAGGGCGAGCGCCGGGCCAGCTCCTCCTCCAACCCCTCCCGCAAGGCCTGCTCCGCCAGCAGCAAGATCCGCAAGCTCTCCACCTGCAAGCAGCAGTGAGCTCTGCCCAGGTATGGCAGGGGCACCCCGGGGTCTGCCCGAGGGAGGGGGGGTTCATCCAAACCTGCCCCAGACACGGGCAGGGGGAGGGAGTTGAGGGGTGTTTTGTAGTCTGTGTTCTGAGCATCTCTCTGCAGTTTCTGGTACCCAAGGTCTGGACTCCCTGTGGTGCTGGGGGGTGCAGAGCCCAGGGGAGACCCCCCCCATGCCCTGCTCTGCCCATCTGGCTCTGCTCTGTTCTGCCTTGTCGTGTGAGAGGTGCTGTAGTGATCCCTCTCCTCTCCTGGGCTGTGCCATGCTGTGCCATGACACCCCCTGTTCCCTCTGGCCTGCTCTCAGCCTCACCACCCACCCGATTTGGGGTGTGCTGCACAGGGATGCTGAGCTCCAGGGTGTCCCCCATGGGACCTGCCCCTGGTCTAGGAGGTGGCCCTGTCACCCATGGCCAGGCCACTGCTGTGCCCCTTCCCCTTCCAGGGGAAGCTGAGCCCACTCCCTTCTTCCCCCCCTCCTTCCGGCTCCTTCCTCCCCAGCTCCAGGCCCTGTCCCCTCCTTCCCACCCCTCATTCATAACGGAGCCAGCAGTGACTCATGTTCAGCCTCATCCGCCCCCGGCCTCATGCTCGTCACGGCGCTGCTGGGGCTGAGCTCTGTTATCTCCTGGATCACGACCAGCTTTGTGGTGTGAAAAAAGCCCGAAATAAAAGCCGGATCCTCCCCCTGCAGCTGTCAGAGGCCCGTGGCAGCTCCATCTTTAATTCATGGGGGCAGTGAGTCACCTGCGGGGAGTCGGTGCAGCCGAGCCTGGGATGGGGCTCCCCAGGACCTGCTGCTCCTCCTGCCCGGCTGCTGCTGGAAAGGGAAGCTCCATGCAGGCTGCCCAGACCTGGCTGGGTCACTCCCCCCTTAGCCTAGAAACCTTTGGAAGGAAGGGAATGCTCCCCTCCTTGGCATAAATGACATTCCTTGGCAGGGTCTGGGCTCACCTGGCTGAGGGACTACGTGCTGTGGGAGCCCCCAAAACCTTCCAGGTACAGCACAGAGATCCCAAGCCCCTCTCCCTCTGCAGGAACCCAGGCCTCTCACTCCCATCCTGGGGTGCCAAAGGGAGCCCCAGGGCAGGGCACAGGTCAGAGCAGAGCCAGCACCCCAAATTGGGCACCTCCCTAACCCCCTTCTCTCTGTTCTCCCCACAGCATCCCTGGGCCCGGGCCAGCCTGCGTCCCCCTCCTCACCCCAGCTCTGNGTATTAAGACAAAGCAGAACTCTATTACACCTGCATGCTGCACGGGGGCTCGGAGGGGCTCAGAAGGGAACAGGGCCCAGGAAGGGCTCAGAGCATGGGAGGAGCCTGGGCTTGGAAGGGACTGGGGCGCTGGCAGCCACTTGGCTTTTTTTNCCAAGGAGCCCCCCTTCCCTCCCTGCGCTCCCTGCTCCGGCCAGCGCCAGGACACGAAGCTGCAGTGGCCGGACCTTCCCCACCGGACACCTGGAAGTTGAACTCTGCAGCTGCCAGGACGCTGCCCCCCCCTCCCCCCAATCACTCTTTGCCAATCAAGACACTGATTCTGTTTTTAATTTTGCGATGGGAAGGGTGGGATGAGGGGCTGGGGGGGTGGGACCCTCCCTCACCCCCCTGCCGGGCCCCCCCCGACCATGTAGANAAGTGAAAACAGCAGGTGGGTTTCATGTCCTTCCTCCTGCAGCAGGCAGGGTCAGGGGCACAACCAGCCCCTTTTCCTCCTTTTCCTTTTGGAAGGGCACAGCCCCCCAGGCAAGCCCTACACTTGTGGGGCAGTGCCAGGCCCAGAGCCCCCCTGCCCTGACCCCCCCACCCCCACATCAGGCACCATCCCGGGGGGCAGAAGGTAAGAAAAAAGCTCAGAGACGTCACGGTTGGTTTTGGTTTTTCTCCTTTGTTTATAGACTTAAAAACGCAGAGGTGATGGAGGGAGGGCTTTGGGCAGAGCCTGCGCAGAGGGAAGGGGCAACCCGGCCTCTACTCGCATGCAATGGGGGTTTGGGGGGGCCCTGCCTGTCCCCCCCCTGCTGCCGAGTCCCAGGTGCCACAGCCAGGGCTGGGCTGGGGCAGTTTCTTTTTTTCTCTTTCACCCATCCTTTGAAACACAAAAAACCCAATAAAAAGCGAACATCCCCCCCAAACCCCCCCCCTCCCGGAGCAGCAGCCGCCTCTGTAAAAATCAATAAATATCCTCGAGCCCCCACTGAGCTCCTGGGGTGGTGGGGGGCACTGGGGGTCACCCACAGCACACACTGGGGATGCCCCAGGCTGAGGGGACAGCACTGGGGGCAGGCACCGGGCAGCCCCCACCCCTCCGGGGGGTATTTTTGGGGTCCCCGGGGCCAATCCTGCCCCCCCAGCCCTTGGGCTTCGACTCTGGGACCCCCAGGAGGTGCTTGAGCCCCTCAAAAATGCCCCTGGCCCAAGCCCCGTGCTTCCAGTTCAGATCCCAGGCTCCCTGCAGATCTTGGTGGGGGTTTGCGATTGAGGAGGTGACTCCCCCCTCCCCAAACTACCCCCTGGCCAGGGTGGCACCGCAGCATCCCCCGCAGCGGGGACACCCAGCTCCGGCCCCTTCCTGGCGGGGACATTCCCGGCCAGACGAGAGGCTTATTGCTTGTAAAACCACGGAGAGAGGGGAGAGCGGAGGTACCACGGGGGCTCAGCGGGGTGGGGGCTTCAGTAAAGTCCCTCAGCGCTGACCCCCGGCTTCTCCTCCGCGCCCCGACCCCCGGGGCTCCCCCAGCCCGGGCCCTCACGGCCGGGAGCTGGGGGGCTCGGCCACCCCACGCTACCGGACCCCCGTGCTGGGGGTACAGCCAAGGGCCCCCATGAGCCCTCCTGGCCTTCCCGGGCCCGGACACCCCTCCCGCACCGGGCACCCCGTGCCGGCAGCAGGAGGGGATGGAGCCCCGAACCCTGGTGGGGGCCGAGCCCCCCTTGTGCCGGGGTCTGTCCCCGTCACGCTGGGCTTATACCGGGCTGTGGTCGGGGGGGGCATCACTGGCCGCCACGGCCACCGTGCACTCGGGGGTCTCTCTCTCTGCCGCTTTCCTCAGGTGCCCATAGAGCCGCTCCTCCAGGCCGCCGGCGATCTTGTCCATCAGCTCCGAGCCGGAGCCCAGCCCCAAGCACCTCCCGGGGCCGGGACAGTCGTCGTCCTCAGGGGGCTCGGAGCCAGCCTTGGGCTCGGGGGCTGCCTCTCCGGGCTCCTCCACAATCACCTGGATCTCGGGGTCAGGCAGCGCCGGCGCAGGGGGGACCCCATCGGCCGCCTCGGCCGCCTCCTCGTCGCCGGCGCTGACGATGCGGGGCAGGGGGCTGTGGAACCGGGAGTCCAGGGGATAGTTGGCGCTGTCGCCGCGGCGCAGGGGCGTCCGGTGCCGCTCCAGCGCTGGGTACCGCACGCCAGGGTCGCTGAACTGCTTGGTGTGCTGCCACTGCTTGCGCAGGTGGGTGCGGGAGCGGTGCTTCCCCCGCAGCGGCGACTCGTCGAACTGGGGGTCGTGGCGCACGAAGGCGTTGAACAGCGCGTCCGTCTTCTCGTCGATGCTGTAGTCCCGCCGGGGCAGCCCCTCCCGCCCCGGGAACATCTGCCCGTACGGGGACCAGGCCAGGGGGCTGTGGGGACGGAGGTGTCCCCCACCCGCTGCGCCCAGGGTCGTGCTCCCCCCCTCCTCCTCTTCCTCCTCTTCCTCCTCTTCCTCCTCCTCCTCCTCCGGCTCCCGACCCTCGAAGCTCTCGAAGATGGTTCCTTTCCGCCCAGCGCTGGTGAAGCAAATGCGCTTCTCGGAGGCCGTCTGGTCCTTGGGGGGGCCCTCCTCGCCCCCCCGGCTGGGCGCCTCGATGGAGGCGTAGCCACTGTCCATCTGCAGCAGCTTGCGTGTGCCGGGCTCCGACTCCTCCGACTTGGGCCGACCCCAGAACTTCTCCTCGGGGCCTTCAGCCTCGTCCAGGGAAGGGGAGGGGCAGGGGGGCACGCCGCTGGCGGAGGAGACGCTGTCCCCGCCGTCGCTGCGCACCGAGTCCTGGTCGTTGCTGCGCTCGGAGGCCGCGTACAGCTCCAGCGAGGTGCGCAGGCTCCAGATGTCGTGGTAGGCGCTGGGCTGCTCGGGGACGCCGGACTCGCCGGGGCTGCCCGCGCCCCCCTCGCCCGGCTCTAGCCTGCGGGCACCACCCCGGTGTCACGTCAGGGACCGGACAGACCCCGCAGGCAGCGGGCGGAGGATGTGCCAGCCCGGCCCCTGCAGGCTCTACAGCAAGGCCATGGTGCCACCCGCTCCCCCATGCTGTCCCCACCACCATGCCCATGCACCAAACCAACCTCCCCATCACCAGCCCCGCCCCAGAACCCTCACCCCAGACCCGGTTGCTCCACCAGAGCCGCAGAGGTGGGAGCCCCCCATGCCCAGGGCAGCGCGGGGTCCCTCGGTGCCTTCCCGGTGCCCGGCTCACCCATCCCCGTCCCCTCTTATCTACTGAAAAATACCTGCCGAGAGAGGGTGGGGGGCTGGTGGGGGAGGGCAGGAAGGGGCCCCCCGCGGGGTGGAAGGCCACGTCGTCCGTGTGGGCAATGTACTGGATGATGTCGGTCTGATGGGGGTCCCGGTCCTCCTGGTCCATGCTCTCGCTGGCCGCCCGCTGCCTCTGGAACTGCCGGCGCTTGGGGGAGCCTGGGGGGTGCAGGACAGGGCTGGGGGGACAAACCCAACCAGCACCACCAGCCCCCCACCCACACATGTCCAGTCACCCTGCTTGGCCCCGCGGGGCCCCTGCTGACCCCCCACCTCTGGTGTCCAGGCTGGACGCCCGCTGGGTGCTCTCCAACTTCCACTTCTTGATCCTGAAGTAGGGGCTGGCCCCATCCAGGCTGGCGTGGCGACGCAGGCGGGGGAAGAACTGCAGGACGGTTCCCTGGGGAGGGGTCGGGGGGGGCTCCCCGGGGCCGGCACTGCCCGCCCCAGCCGCCTTCCCGCTCCTGGGTGCTGCTGTGAACTGGGGGTGTGGGGGGACCGTGAGTGCCCGCTCGGTCCCACGCATGGCCCCCCCAGCCCCCCCGCATCCCACTCAGCTCCTTTGTCCGCTCTGCAGAGCTCGACTGTAGCAGATGCACAAATGTCCCCCGGGGCAGGGACGAGGCGGGAGGGCAGAGCCTGTTTCTAGCTGGATGCCCACGTCTCTCCCTGAGCCCTGGCACGGAGCAGGGGGCAGGGATGGGATCTGGGGGAGCAGGGAGGGAGCAGGACAGGACCCTTGGGGCTGCGCAGGCTGGGAGCCCTTCCCCTGCCCAGTCCCGGCCCCCCGCCCCAGCACTCACCGAGGGGCCCTCCCCAGAGTCGGAGGAGGCGGACGGGCTGGCCTCCGTGAAGCTCGTGTCCACGGTGGAGTTGTAGGTGTCCCCGGGCAGGGCAGAGCTGGGGCCCACGGCATGGCTGGGGAGCACTGGCCGGGGCAGGGCCCCCGCGGGGGGCTGCAAGGCAGAGCACGTTCAGGGGGTCTGCACAAGGGTGGGGACCAGGAGGGGCCCCTGCACCCCACGACCTCCTGTCTCCACTTCCAGCAATGCCCGGAGATTTCCACCCTGGGCCCAGCGGTGCCTCCCTGGGGTGCTGCAGGATGCCCAGCCCCCATATCCCGCCTGTCCCTCGGATGCTGGGGGCTCACCTGGAAGATGGCGAGACCAGGCTTGGGCGGGGGCAGGCGGGGGGTCATGGCCAGGCTGTTCTCGCTGGACTCGCACTCGTGGATGGTGACAATCTTGAGGGCAGGCGGCGGGAGGTGCAGGTGGGTCAGGCGGGCGTTCTTCAGGTGGTGGAAGTCCCCCTCTGTCAGGGTGTACCTGCGGGACAGCTGGGTCAGGAGGGGCAGCCCCAATCCCCTGTGCCCCTCCTCAGCCCAGAGCTTCACCTCCTCCCCTTCTCCTGGGTCTTCTTGCCCTGGTCAAAGAGCGCGGCCTCGTTGAAGGAGACGCGCCGGGCAGTGGAGGAGCTGGAGGACAGGAACCGCTCGCTCTCCGCATCCCGGTAGCTGGAGGATGACAGGCACTCGGGGTCCTCTGCTTTGCCTGTGATATCTGCAGAGAAGGGGGTCACCAACCAGCTCCCCCCACCGTGGTGCACCCCAGCTTCCCCACCGAGGCTTGGCAAACTTGCAGCACTCATGGCCTCAATGCCAGTCCGGAATTCCCTGCTCCCGGCTGCCAGTCCCACTCCACAGCCAGGGATGGACAATGCAGGGCACAAGGGGTGTGAGGTGGTCACTGCCACGGGGCTGGGGGCTGCACCTTGGGAGGGGAGGGCCCAGGAGCTGCCTCAACCCCCTCCCCAGAACTTGGGATGCGACGTGGGGGGGTCAGCGCGGCGCTCGGGTCACTCACCCTGCGCCTGCTGCGAGTCATCCAGGTAAGTGGTGTTGGTTTTCTCAGGGTCATCGCTGGCTCTGCAGGGAGAGGAGGGTCAGAGGTGCCTGGGCCAGCCCCCCCGACCCTCCTCGCGGTACCACACACACTGGGGACAGTGGCGTCACCCCTTGCCCACCTGGAGTGCCGGCGGTCTGCCTCGCAGCAGCGGCGGCAGATGATCAGGATGCCCGAGAGCAGCACCAGGGTGCCCCCGATGAAGATGGAGAGCAGGGCGAGGAGCAGCACGTACCCATCCTGGGGGGACACCTCGCCGGGCACCGCCTGCCCGGAGCCGAGGAGCTGAGCCGCGGGGACGCGCTGGAGGACCCCGGTCCACCCCAAACCTGCCCCCGCCGCGCTGACGCCAGCGCTGCTCCCCAGAGCTGCCGCGCCCCCC
>VZTZ01004322.1:502-16202 GCA_013400955.1 Drymodes brunneopygia
TAATAGCAGCATTATATTTTTTTATAATAGAAATAAAAAATGTTACTTATTAGAAGAGGATTGAAATGACACTTTGAATTTCAGCTGAAGATAAAGTTTGTGCAAACTCCACAAAGTGATGGGTTTGTGACTCTGTCATTCTGCAAACTGGTCTGAAATGTTTTAGCTCTAAAACCTAAACACAATCCAAAACACTGCTGACAAGGATAGTTGGGATTTATGCCTTTCTTTTTTTTTGGATGGCATGGAGCAGGTTAGCTGATAGTGGTTTCCAGCTGAATATTATCCTGAACTTGGGGGCATCTTGAAGTGCTTTGGGGCATAGGAGAATTGTCAGAATCATGTAAAGTGTGCACTTTATTCTGTTAAACTCAGTGCCTTGGGGACTTTAATGAGCTGGGCTGGGTCACACAAGGCCTCATGGCTGGTCTGAAGCATTTGAAGAAATGACAAACCCATTGCAAATATTTCTTGTGGTTTTTTGTTCTTTTCTTTTTTTTTCCCATTCTCTTCCATTTACCCGATTAATTGGGGTCACTGCTTTGAGAGCAGGTTTGTTTTATTAGAATGAATTGATAATACACTTGCTTGTTGCTATGTTTAAAAGAGCCTGATTTATAGAAATGGAAGAATCATTTCTTTCTAAACCTGGGTAGCTTAAAAATAGGTGTGGATGACTGATTCTATTGTGGCAATATAATGTCAAAACATAGGAGTTGAAGAAAGGGCAAATAATGTAAAGTGTTGGCTGCATCTTGTAAAACTCTTCTGGTGAAACCCTGACATCTTTTTCAATGCAAGCTTAATGTTCTGTGCTCTGAAAGGCAAAGATGTTCAAGATGACTAACTTACTAAACAGCTCTTCCTGTTGTGCTGGATCTGCCAGGGAAGAGTCAAAGATGGTGAAGAACATTCACCAGCAGCCTTGCAAAAGAATTTTTGTGAATTGGATTTACAGTCGGCTTCCGAAATCTCCCAGAAAGAATATCTGCAGCATAAATCACCTTACCAGATTGCTAACAGCTATTTCTGAAAGATAAACTTTGGGACTTTGAAGAGGGTCCATCAATCAAAGCTTCATGAAGCAAAATAAGTTTATATAGAGGAGTTTTAGAGTATTCCAATTCTATCAAATCTTCATTAAAGTTTTTGGTAGCTGCTTTCACAATTCTGTGGCTGGTAAAGGAGTCACAGCCATTAAACTCTGAACAAAGCTGTGTTGTTTCAATTCCTGCTTCTGTAAATAGCAAACCTACACTGCAGCTGGAAGGGTTAATACTTGAGTGAATCACAAAATACACCTTGAGTTGTAGTTTTTCAAGAATGCTGTACATACAATTCATAGTTAATTATGCAAATGGAGTAGTAATGGTTTATGAGGCAATACACGTCTGCTGATTAGTTACTAAAATAAACCTCAGCAGTTTGGGGGGAAATACTGCCTAATGATAAGCCACAACTTTTAAAACATAAATACTCATTTCTTACTGTTGTGGTTTTGGGTTTTTTAGCCCAAGACTTTGTCTGCTAAATGCACGATATCTGTAGAGGCTCCAAGGAAATTCAAGAGCCTGTGGAAAACTGCTCAGTTAATGAGAGGTAAATGAGAACAATGTTTTGGAAAATAGGCTATGTTTGGTGGGGAGAGAACTGTCCTGGGAGAGACTGGAAATAAGTTTGCTTTAAAATTTTCTGTGCAGACCATCTGCTTAAGCACAAAAAAAAAAAAAAATTTCCTTTGCATAATTTTGAAAAACATTTCTTTAGCTTCCCCAGCTCCTGCTCTTAATAGGCAGCAGTGTACATCATCAGAGATGGGGCTTTTACATTAATATCCTGTGGCAGTGTGTGGATTTAGAAGATGGAGTACATTGTTAACTGCTTAGAAGTTTCTCTCAAAGGACAGATTTTGCTTCCAGTTATTGTACCAGTTGCAAGGAAGTAAGATGAAAGTTAAGAACTAGCAAGGAGAGTAAATTTTCTACCAACTCCAGCAGCTTTCATGCTTTTTTTTATTATTTATACTCCATGAATATTCCAATGGAAGTAAAGCCTGCTTATGAACATCCAGGTGGGAAAGGGAGATGTTAGAGAGAACATTATTTTATGCTGTCTCATGATTATAACTATTCACAGGGCAATGTTTCTACCGAGAATACGTTTCAATAAAAATTTAAAACTAAGCCAGATAACAAGTAAAAATTATCACAGAGGCAATGATCAGATGGCAAATAAATCCTGACAGCTTCTCTTTTTTTGTAAAAAATGTACTTTATGTACTCATAAAAGAGTTTGAAAATGTGATCAGGGTGTCTGGTCTAAGATTTTTCAACAGCACCGTTGACACAGTTTCCATCAGGAGCGTTTGTTTACTGTGGAAACGCTGTACAAAAATAAATCCTCAGAAAGAACAGATATTTTTGCTGGCTGTGAGTTCAGTGTAGCTGTGTTGGTGTTTGACTCGGGACAGGCACAGTTTATCTCCTCAGCCCCTTATCTCCTCAGCCCCTTCTCCCGAAATTTCTGGGTCAGAGCCCGCGTGCCGATGCGCGGCCGCGCGGCGCCCGCAGCGTGTGACACTCGCTCATCAACATGTGACACTTGCTCATCCAGGGAGCCTGAGCTGCTGGAAATGTCACCCCCCGAGGTGGCCCAGCCAAAAGGGAAGCCCAGGGGAAGCTGAGCCCTCGCTGCCCTGAGGTACAGCTGAGGAATTTCAAATCAGGCTGTTCAAGACTTTCGGAAGTGCCGAGTGATGCGGTCTGTGGGAGGAAAAAATGCCACTTGTTCTCCATATCCCATTTTTGCCATGGCTGTAAGAGCTAGAGCTGCTGTGACTGATACCACGTAAAATGAACCCATTTTTGGTTTTTAGAACCTTATGCCTTTACACCTGTGTTTGAGACTTGTGTACATCACTGTTTCCAATTCTGCAAGAGATGTGGTTGGACTGAAAATACTGCTCCAGGGTCCTGATTTGCAAACATTTGTTTGCTTTAAGGTAAGGGATTTAATCAGATAAAGCCCAAATGTGCCTTTCGACCTTAACATTATTCTCTGATTTTTGCTGTTGGTTGGATATGTTAACTGGAACAAATGGTGGTTGTAATAATCTGCAGCAATTCAGGGACTTCTCATATGCTTTCTGAGAGGCATTTAACATCTATCAGCAAGCACAAATTGCTTACCAGGGCCTTTTATCCACTAATGCTAAACATTTCATTGAGAATTCTAAAGCCAGTTCAAGAAAAACCAGTTCTGCCATGGATCATCATCTCAGATCATTAGCTTGCTTTATTATGGGCTTCAAGCAGAGCTCTGCAGCTCTCCAGTGCTTTTGCACTACCTGTGAGCATCCAGAAGTTCCTCATGAATGATTGTCCATCTAGCAGCCAGGTAGATTTGGGAAAGGGTTTTTTGAAGCTGCTCATGTGCTTTGTTTAGGGATAGGAAGAGGCATCTGGCTTTTTTGCATTATTCTGCAGTGCACTGTTTTAATTTCTGTGTCAGATGAGTCCGGGAGGGCTGTCATGAGCAGCTGTGTTGTGCAAGACAGTCCCATTATTGTGAAGTTATGCTTCTGTCTTTGGGAGGTTGAATCACAAAAGTAGGGAAAAAAAAATATTCTAAGCTGCACACCACAGTTTTATACTGGATAAGTAGTTTAGTGCTGTAGGCAAGAAAGAATACAGGTAAAATAACTTAGGTTTTAATGGTTAGTTATTTCGTGTCACTTCTGCCAAGGAAAACCATTCAGGTATAAACTTGGAGAAGCAACTCCTATCTCAGAGAAAGGGAGGTCTAATTGGTACCTGACATTGTTCCAAAAAGAAGAAAGAAATTAGCCCTGGTGAAATGTTGATTGCAGAGATTCCCCCTGAGTGCCACGTGGGGTGTGCAACTTTTTGTAAAGGTTATTGAGATGCAAGATGAGAACAGAATGTGTGTGCAGCGATTCTGGAAAAAAAAAAAAAAAGAAAGCATTTGTGAATTAAGTTTATTGCTGTGTAATGACTTCTTGCTGGTTGTGAAATCCCTGTGCAGTACATTATAAACAGCAGCTGAGTGTTGCTCTAGAGGTGGTTTAGAGGTGAAAAGGACCATCAGTGTGCTTGCCATCCCTCCTCTTCATGGAGCTGACTCTGTGGGAGCCCTACAGCTCATATTTCTCTGTGTTACAGCTACTTGCCCTGTTCTTAATTGAGGCAGTGGCTCCTCCTCCTCTGTTGCCCTGGTTTTACAGGGCCTCATAAGTTGTAACACTATAACTGTAGTTTTTCATGCTTTTTTTGTAAACATGGTCTTTGTTTTTCTTAACCGACCAGAATTGTTTTACACTTGTGGAATTGTTTTTCATTCCTTTCTCTGGAGTGGAGAAAGATTATTGACCATGTCTTTGTCCTGTAAACCTTCAGGGGTGTTGACCCTTTTCACCAATCCTTAATTGTCTTTAGAAACATATAAAAATAGGTAAATAAAAAAGGGCAGGACCCTTTTGGTCGAGACTGCCTAGAGATATAACTACTGCTCTGAAACCTGTGTGTTTCTTCTGTTGCCAGCTGTGCAACACTCCTCTACCTCAGCCAGGTCCTTCCCTGAGTGCACTGCCTGCCTTAAATCCCTACACAGACACAGTGGATTTCTGTATCCCTACCTTTAATTCTTCCAGTTTCATATTTGCTGTAGAAGAAAGACGGACGGCTGGCTTTTGATTTTTCTTTTTGCATGTGTAATTTTTAAATGACTTCTGCTATAAGCAATCAATTCTACTCACCACAAGGTTCTATTTGGAGATATTCCTCCAGGAGGGAGCTCTGCTCACACAGCTGGGACACCTACTCCCAGTGCTGGAGTTTGCAGTCTCCAGGCAGGGAACACCTGGCAGTGGAACAATGAACACCTGAAGGAATTCCTAACTGGAAACTGCTTCTCAAATCGTGGGCGTGGACATGAGGTGGTGGTGTAGAAAATAATGCAATGATTTAATTTTGAGGTTATATTTGCTCCTTTCCTCTTCCATCTGGTGTTGTTGACCTTGCAGCACCAGGTGTAAATTCTTCCTCTTGTTTTGTTGTTGTCTGTAGCAGCTTCAGCCTTTGGAGTAGCTACAGATCCTATTTCCCACAGCTCAAAGGGAATTTTATTACATTCTCAGGAGATAGAGCAACGATTAGGAAGCTTTACAGGGAGCTTTTGCAGCTCTTTCAGCTCTGTTGTATCTGATCACCGGGTCAGGACCATGCCCTGTGTGTTTAGAGGCTGCAATAATGGAGGCAGTAAATAGAATATTGTGAGAGAATTGAAAAATCCAGCGGGCAGCAGTAACGATGAACCCCGGCTGAAGGTTAAAAGCCTCTTCAAAACACAACACTTTTGATGCAAAGAGAAAAAAAAAAATAATACAATTTTCTTCTTATTAATCATGAAACTTCAAGGAAGCTTTTTATATTAATAACCACTTCCTTTTAGCTGCAAAACAGGTGGGGATGCAAAAGTCCATGTTAGCAATGAGGTTTAGTGGCAAGTGTGCCAAGATTGTTTGCACAGTGGGGAAATTGTGTCAAGATATTACAAGATAATTTGCCTTAATCCTAATAAACCTATGGATGGAACTTAAAGGGCTGTAAATTGCTCACCTGGAAGTAATTGTTGTAGAAAAATAGAATGCAGCATGTAGAATGTGTTTTTCTCCACATTGTGCCACTTTATTGTCGAACTCAACACTTTGCCAGTCAGTTAATCAAGCCAAAAATCAACGTGTGAGGTTGAAAATAACCAAATGGCTTTTTGGGTCCTGTAGCAAGTGATGTCTTGATGCCCCTAGTTTAGGTATGGGTGACATTTTAAAAGATTGTACAGTGAATAGTTGGATGAGAAACTGGAAGGATTGGGTTCTTAGTTATTATGTGCCATGAAATAAGGGAAAAAAGCTGACTGACAAGTGCAGTTATGTTTAGTCCTCAAGTGGGGGTATTTCAAAGCAGATCCCTGCTCAGCCATGCATTTAACTATGATTTTTATTTTCTTTCCTTTCAATACTTCAGCCTTTCATATAGAGAGATATATGTCACAACACAGTGATTAACAGCTGAGTTGTGGAAGCCATGGCAAGGATTGGGAATGATTTAATTCTCAGAGCTGAGAAACAACATCTCCTCAGAATGGCAGCCCTGCTTTGATTGATATTGCAGGTATTTCCTGAAAATATTCACTGACATCCATAAATTTACAATTTAATATGTACCTTAAGTCATCAAAAGAGGTTCTCTTTATACTTTGGTCGGAGCCATAACTCACTGTAATCTCAAATATCTGCTCCCTTTAAAGACACTTCTGGGGCTTGTTATTGAATTCTGGCTGTATTGTGGCTGGAAACACATTTCACACGACTGCACACTGCAGTTCCATTCTCACATTATTTATAAAATTCTCCATGCCCAGTTGACTGGCAGGCTTTCCCTGTGTCCACACAGCCTGGGGTTTGAGGAGAGCTCTTCCTCATCCTTCCAGCCTCCTGTGATTCTCTTGTGTCCTGTGAGAGGCTAATGAGTCACCTCTCATCATTCAGCTACTTTAGATTTTCCAGCCACAGAGGAGTTTTCAAGCCCTCACAGCCCCCAAAAGAATGTCAAATGCATCAGCAGAGCGCTCTCGTGGTGCTGTGAAATTTTTGGTTCTGTAAGAGTGAAGAGCCTTGAAACAGGGGCTCTTTTTGCTGTCAAAAACTGTAATCTCTCTTCTTCCAGACACTCCTGATCTTCAGGGGATCTCTGTTTCAGGTCTGCAGTCTCTCAGGAGTCGTTTTAGGCAGAGAAGAATGATAGAAAAATGATGGTGTAGCTGATAAAAGGGTCAGGCTGCATCACAGAAAGCAAAAAGGGATTAGACTAGAGAGAAAATCAGTAGATTTAGGGATGAAAAGATAAATTCCATGATAAAGAAGATAATGTAGGCATCTGGGAGAAGAGTAGATACAGAGATGTGGTATTAGTATGAAAATGAAGAGAATACATAGCAGAAATCAAATGAAACCAAACAGAGGATATTTAAAGAAATCACCCGAAAACTGGGAAAAGAAAACTGAAGAAAGGTGATACTGTCAGGCATAAAAATGAGCTGATGGGACCAGCTTAAAATAAGGGAATTAATGAAAAAAAAAAATCCTGTGATACGTATGTTGCCTTGGTTTTTGCAGTGTTTTATGTTTTTACTTACTTTATGTTTTAAAATTTCTCATACTTTTTCTATAAACATAATCCTTGTTTTTGTAACCAGCCTTAATTGTTTTAAACTTCTAAATTATTTTCATTCCTTTCTACTAAAGCAAAAAAAAAATTTTACTACAAAAGTAAAACCATAAAACACCACAAAAACCAAAACAACATATGTATAACACTGCAAAGTGAAAAATGGATATCTGGCAGCTCAGTCTGCATGTTCTCCTGAACTGGTGGTTTAATTTTTTATACTTTTCTGATTAATGCTCTCCTGTTTCCCATTCATTCCAATGAGGACTGAATTCACTCCAATGAGGATTGAATTCACTCCAATGAGGATGGCCCCTGTTGCTCCATATTGCACATTTTCTTGTGAGTTCTGTTGCAGCTGCAGTTTTCCCCCCAGTCACTTTTCTCCTTTTTTTTCTAAATAAAGCTTTTATTCCTTTGGATGTGCATTATTGGCCTCACACACTGTCAGCAGCAAGAAATAGATTGGTACATAAAGAAACCATGGAGGATTATAAAACCACTGATGTTTTCTCAGGTTAATTGTGTGAGAGAGAGAGTGAGCAAAACACAGTGCCTAGGCTTAAAGAAATGCTGCTTGGAATACATTTTTTTGTTTGTATTCTGAGCAATCCTGCAGTAAATGTGCCTTGCTTCAGATATATTGGACTTTTATTTTTTCTGTATTAAGCCGTTGACTCTTTGCTGCTGCTGCACAAATATTTTTGTTATTAAATAAAAAAGCCCCTAAATTAATTATATTTCTTTGAGTTTAATCAATCCATAAGAAACTTTGCCTTAAGAGCAAAAGGTTAAATGGGAAAAAATTTTTTTCTTTTGGAACAGTTTAATAGAAAGCACCAACTGAGCCCAATTCATTTGAGTGACAGCAACAACTATTGTCACTGCAACAGATCCTGTTGCTCAGGTGGGGCCTCATCTGTTTAAAACTGTCCAAAGGTTTTTGCTTTAATCAGAAATTTAAAAATAACCCTATGTTAATCAATGTGTTATGAAGGCTGAAATAGGGGAATGTGCCAAAGAACATTTGGGAAGGGCTGTGCTGGTCTGTCTTGAGGTACTGGGTTTTGATTCAAGTAATATCACCTTAATTATTGCTCTTTATGTATTTGGTTTATTTAGATATTCAAGTAATATCACCTTAATTATTGCTCTTTATGTATTTGGTTTATTTAGATATTCAAGTAATATCACCTTAATTATTGCTCTTTATGTATTTGGTTTATTTAGATATTCAAGTAATATCACCTTAATTATTGCTCTTTATGTATTTAGTGTGTTTGGTCATTAGGGGATTTCTTTTGGGCAGTTTAGGAATTCTTTTAGGAATATCACCAAAGTTTATTTAATGAGCTTTTATATTAAATTTATTTAATAATTGTTCCCAAGACAATTTTCCCTTTAAGAACGGCATCCAAAATGGAACATTAAAGAAAAAGATGGTTATTCCAGCTCCTGTACCCACAGACTATAACCAAATTAGCTAAATGATCTCTTTTCTCAAAAGGATTCCTGGAGATTCCTGATGGAAGTCCTGTATGGCTTTGTGATCCTTAAAATGCTGGATTTATAGGAGGCTCTTGTGCTTCTCCATATGATTTTCTCTTTTTCTGTCACGTTAACAGACAGCATAATTCCATTGATGAAAGCCCATTATTATAGAATAAACCTGCCTCTTAACAACTCCCCAGCATCTGACATGAGAGACAGAATTTGTCTGAGGGCAACATTTTCCTGTTGAGACACGTGTAGAAGTTAAGCTGAATTTTCCAACTGGAGACAGGGATGCAGAGTTTTTGGGAAAATGAGTTCAGGACCACGGACAGCGCTGCTGTGATCTCCTCCCTCGAGCTGGGAGACAGGGATGCAGAGCATTTGGGAAAATGAGTTCAGAACCACGGACAGCGCTGCTGTGACCGCTTCCCTCGAGCTGGGAGACAGGGATGCAGAGCTTTGGGGAAAATGAGTTCAGGACCACGAACAGCGCTGCTGTGATCTTCGCCCTCGAGCTGGGAGGGCAGAGCAGACCCGGGCCAGGTGGAAAATGCCTGGATGGTTTTTTTGTGTATTAAATTGCTAAATCTGGGACAGTTTGCAGGGATTTTCCAAAGCTAAGATCACTCTCCAAACTCCAGAATATTTGAATGGGCTCTGAACGTGCAAACTGCTGAGTGCTTTTCTCTCATTAAAAAAAAAACACTGTTAATTTAGGCTTCTTAAAAATCCCCCCAGCTTTGCCCATACACCCTCAGATTCTCCCTAAAATGTTAAAAGTTTTGTGTGCCTGTCTCTTTTCCTTCTATGGTGACATTTTTAGCCTGAGACTGAGCTTTTAAAGAATACTCTTTTGAAGGACTGATTGGTGTCTTGCCAAGATTTTTTAATTAAAACTCTCTTCATCAGATATGGGTATTTTCTTTGAAAAAATAATAATATGCCAGAACAATGATTTCAAACCTATACTGGTGGGGTATGCTTTAAATGTATGATTAGTTTGTAGGCACTTGAAATTTAATTTTACAGTTTTTCCCTACCCCAGGAGTTCCCTGCTGTGGCTTAATTGTTACTGGCAGTGAAAATCTGCAATAATCTCAAAGACATCTGGTTCCCTCAGTTTTATTAACTTGAAGCAGAAAGGAGCTGATATATTACAGCATACCTATGCCTCAAATTCTTGCAATCTTCAAAAATATTAGTTATGTCTTATAAAAATGGTTTAATCTTCTGTTCACACACTGTTTAGCTTTTTAATGTCTGGGTAAAAAACATTTAAACCTCGTTTCTGGTATGAGCTGTGAGAATAACCTGATCTTCAAATCATGAAATTGGAGAGCTAAAGAGGGAGAAGGTAAAGGACCAGGAGGAATCTTGATTTCTTTATTTTGATCTTTCTGTAAGATGGAAAGAAAAGAGAAGCCTCATTGGTGCCTTCTGGCAGAAGTGACTGGACTCCTGCAGAGCCACTTTGAATGTGGGGAAAAAACCAAAATCCTATTGCAAGAATATTGATTAATTGAGTGCAACACGAGTGGGCTTTTCTATAAGAATTAGGATTTTAAAGTTCTCTAAAGGACTTTAAAGCCTCTAAAAGGACTTTAATCACTCTAAAGGACTGGTGCTTCCATGAGTGCTCCAGGCTGGGGATGTTTGAACCCTGTGGTTGTTGATCACCTCCTGGAATGAGGCACCAGCTCACGACAGTCCTGAGCTTGGGGAGAGGTCAGGCAGCCAAAAATCTGGTCTGTGTGTAAGGGTGAGCTGCCAAAATTAAGGAAGAACAGGAATGGGTGGCAGGGGTTTTGTTGGCCAATCCTTGCTAACTTCAGTTTAGGCCTCACAAACGTTCTGGGGAGTTTTTCCTTGCAGATCCATCAGTAAATGAAAAACAGATTGCCAAGAAGCCCTTCACATAACCAATTGCATTCTCTTAAGTTGGCATAACTCTCCTTTTCTTCATCCTTAGGATTCTTTTTCACAACCTGCCTACTGTCACCCTCCTGTACCTGCATTTTGGCTGGAATGCCACTACATTTTGATGTTTTCTATAAATAAAATACGAGCAGATGGGACTGAATATCCAATGGAAGCCATTATAGTGAGCAAGAGACACAATTTCTTAACCATCTTTCCAGCAAAACACAGACATATATCATATAAACATGCTTTGGCTTTTTGAGTTATTATTAATTAAATAATCATGGGCTTTGTTGCTAGAAGTATTGGAATCATTAAATAGAAATACACACTGAAAGGAGCATCACATTTTTATATATATTTTTAAACACTCTGATTTTTTTCCAAAGTGCTTTGCAAAGCTCGTCGGAGTAATAAAGCATTTTAAAGTTGTTCAACATTTGGTAAGCTATATGAATTATTTAAAATGAACAAAAAATACTGAATGGCAGCAGAGAGTTGTATTTAGTCTATAAAAGGCTGTGTTAATGGGGACTATTGTTAGCACTCATGAAAACAAGCCTGTTTCCTTGAGGTGTGAATCAAAAAATAGGCAAAAAATGTTCCGAATTAAAACAGACTCAAAATTATTTGATTTACTGGGGGAACAGGGCTTTTCTTCAAAAAAAAATTCATACTGAGAAAGCAGACTTATCATCAAGGCAGGTGGGTTAATAGATCAAAGATTCCTCTTTTGTTCTGATTTAGGGTGTAGCACCAAAATCCTTATTTCTGTTGTACATTTTGCTGGACATGAAGAATCCCCTAATCTTTGCTTTTCCAGAATTTTAATTTTTATTTATTGCAGAATCCCTAAAAACCATGCAGCACAAGCTCTGCAGGAGCCCTCTGGCTCTAGCACAGGATCTACTTCTAGTTCCTTTATATTCTCTCAACATTTTTTGAGAACTCTCTAAGAAAAGTTTTGGGAGTGAAATTTCTTGGAACACTGTAGAACTTCCTTTTGAGTTTAGAATATTTTAAATTCTTTCTGTATTATTGGCATTGTTCTAGGCAAAATGTATAACAGAAATAAGGATTTTGGTGTTACATCCTAAATCAGAACAAAAGAGGAATCTTTGATCTCTTAACCCACTTGCTTTGATGATGTCTGCTTTCTCATTTTGAATTTTTTTCTGAAGAACAGTCCTGTTCCCCCAATAACACAGCCTTTTATAGACTAAATACAACTCTCTGCTGCCATTCAGAATTCAAAAAAGTGAATAAAATTCTGACACTTAAAAGAAATGTGGAGTTGTTTTTAAACCAAAGTAAATGTCTCGTAGGCAGAATGGGGACTATCCAAGGATGCTGAGCCAGAAAAACAGAATTAACCTACTTATCAGAATGTTTTGAAAAGCAAATCCCAGAAATGAAGTGTCATTGTTAAAAAGCAGAATAAGGGAACTCTAAGAAGCAAGAAAATACCCTGCCAAGAGGTGAAGCTGTGTTCAAAGGGAACGATACCGTGGCTGGTGGATTCCAGCTGGTTAAATGTAAAAGAAAAAGACAGGGAATGGGAAAAAAAAGGGTGAATAATAAATCCATTTTTTTCAAGTACATCAGAATTAGGAAGCTAGAGAGGAAGGCTGATAGATGATCAAGGTGCAGAAGGAACACTCAGAGAAAATAAGCCCACAGTAAAAACTTAATCTTCATTTTTGCTTTCTGTGTTCTCCATCCAGTTTAATCAGGCAGTGGAAACCTTTCCAGTAAGATGACAGAAATTCTGAAAGCTTACACAGCTTTCATGGGCAGATCAAAGAAATTAATGGGTGAGGAGCTCTCTTAGGGCTAAATACAAAGATGTTCTCTGTCTCTAAATTTGCCTGAGTCAGACATCACAGGATGATGGGAGAAGGCATCCCAGGGAAGTTACATTTCCTGAAAATCTCCTTGAGCACCCTCTCACTGCCCTGCTCTCCTCTCCCTTGCCTGGAAAGCTTTGCTGAGTGATTCAGCTACGTCAGGAGCTCAGAGAACTGGGGCAGTGTCGGGATCTGGAGTGTCAGAGATGCTCAGCACGAGGCAGGTCCCTGGGGGCTCTTCTCCCAGCCCTGTCCTCCAGAGCTGCTGTGGCACTGCCAGGGGCTGGGGGATGGACAGGGATGGGATGGGATGGGATGGGATGGGATGGGATGGGATGGGATGGGATGGAGTGGAATGGAATGGAATGGAATGGAATGGAGTGGAATGGAATGGAATGGAATGGAATGGAATGGGACGGGATGGCTTCCAGATGAGGTCAGAGGGGCACCTGATTGATTATTGGGTGCTAAATTGATTGGGAACTTGGGCACAGGGAAGAGATACAAAATTAAACCCTCACTTGTCTAAATGAGTATGAATAGTGATAAGTGCTCAAGCAGAGGTCATGAGTGACAGAACTATTCACCTATGCTAACTGCTGGTGTAAATGATGCATTTTCAAATTAATATTTAATAAATGTCAATATGAAATATGGAATTCCAAAGCACAGCTAAGAAAACAGTGCTTTCCTCTTCTTCAGGCCCATTTGGAAGGAGTACATTATGAATGTTCCTTATGGAGTGAAGTTTTAAAAAAATAAATTTTTCAGCAGCCATACCAAATTTATGTAGGTCTCAACACCTTTGGAAGCAGGGCTGTTGTCCAGAGTAACCCCTAATTGTGAAGGAAGTGAGACAATTGATGTTTTAATTGTATGTGGATAACAAAACAAAATAACAGAGGGTTATTTGGTCTGTTTGAATTTGAAGCTGGCTGGACTTCAGTGTCAGTGTTTGCCCCTGCAGAGTCCTTGCCAAGGTGTGCCCATCTGCCCCTTCCTTGGACCTCTCTGTCCTCTCTCCACCTCAAACCCTCCCACTCTCCTCTTTTCCCCTGGCAGCTCATCCCAAATCCTCCCAGTCCCTCCTCCTCCTCCTCCTCTGGCCTCTCTGTGCTGTGGTCTCTGCACCCTGAAGAAGTTTCTGGGAAGGTTCTGCACCCACTGCAGGAATATCCTGGCTGTGGGAAAAGCAGGGAGAAGGCAGTGCTAACAAATTTGGAAACTCCACACCCCCCTAGCTCCAGCTTCTTCTCTGAGGGAACAGATGGAACCTGACGGGGTGGAGGTGTCTTGCTCTGTGTAACCTGGTTATGGTTCCATTTTATGAATAAAAGTGACAAGCTGAGTGTGCAGTTCCAATATCTGCAATGGCATTTGATGCTTTATCTATTTTTGTTAGGGTTTGGCTCTGGGATGAGGGTGATTTTAAACATTTTGGACTGCCACAGAAGTACCATCTGCAGCTCTCTCTAGGTTTTCTAATATTTTCCAGGTCACTGATCACTTTTGTGGGGGAGGTCTGAACTCAGGAAACTGCACAGAATTCATTTTACCCTTAACACAGAGTTGATGAAAAAGGGAGGAGCTGTGCTGGTGACAAATCCCCAACGTTCAATAAAAAAGTTTGATTTGTCAAAGGTTTTGTCAGGGCCTCACACAAAGTTCAGGTCAGAGAAGAAGGTGATTTTTTTTTTCCAGCAGAAAGCAGGAGTAAGTGTATGGATGTAAATTTGGTTTAATCCCATCTTTTGCTAAAGTAAATCCTGAAAAAGTGGAGATAAGACATGCAGTTACAACTCCATACCTGTACCAGTATTTGGGCTCTTAATGAGCAACCTGAGGGAGGCCTTGCCTGGTGATGAAGAGTTTTTACTTTTATTTTATTTTGTGTTATGCATTTGACTTCTTGCTCCATAAGGAGTTTGACAGATGGCTGAACTTTCATGGGGAATACACTGATATGAAATTAGCCCAGAGATGCTGCAATGATTAGGGATTTCTTTAAAGTTCCCTGTATCCCAAAGTTAAAAAAAAAAAACCAAATCAAAACAACCCTCAGTTGAGATGTTTGTATTTGGGTCACAAGATGTTCTTCTTAAGCTGTATGTGTACATATGGATTTTTTTTTTGGTTTCACTTTGGGAGGAGCACAGTTTCAGAAGTTGAAGGAACCAATTTTCCTGTGCTGAGTTTTGTAATGGAGTTACATAAAGCATCCATCATGCAAATTCCAAATACATTAAGCTAAGTGTTTCAGGCTAATTGACAATGTTCCATTAATTTCCACTACTGGATGGGGTCTGGAACATTTCTAATGTCGTTATTTTTTTCCTTCCAATTCATGCATCACAACAGCCCTCTTATTGCTGCTTTTTGGTCCATTCTCTTCCAATTCTAAGGAAGATATATGATACAGCAGTAATTTATCAGGTTTTTAGCTACCTGCCTGTACTGGGGAATTGAGTTTTGTCTGCTAACAGCAGGAGCTCAAATTATTTCTTTCATTACCCTGCATTGGTCTGTTGTCTTGAGACAATTACAGTAACAAAGATTTCCTACCAGATATAGAAAGAAAATTTTCTGTAAGTCAAACTTCTTCTGTTGTCTGTAAAGAGGAAAAAAGAGAATGGGGTCCAAACCAGCTGTTCTTATTTTTGTAGTTTTGAAATTTTGCTGAAAATCACCACTGGAGGAAAAAGCTGCAGTGCTGAGAGGAAAATTATAGAGAAATGGCCTTGACATTTAGAAAGTAGGTCCCAAACCTTGTAAGTGATAAGTGAGGATGTAACATCTCAAGAATGATGAATAGCCATAAAGGAGATCATTGATTTTTTTATTTATTTCCATTTTTATGCTAGCATTTTTTGATGCAGATCTGATGAAGACCACAAATTAGAAACATGTGCTGTTGAATGTATCCCTTTCTTCTTTGTAAAAGTCCAAACAGTTGCCACAATGTTTGCAAATTTGTACATTGGTGCAACACCAACCCTCTGAAAAAGGGTGACAAAAGTTGATTAAGATCAGATCCCATTCCAATCAGTTGGAGAGCCTCCAAAGCAATTTCAACATGTGATGGTATTGCTGAGAAAGTTAAAATTATTAGCAGTTTGTTAATAGAAACCATGTGCAGGTAGTTGTAGTGCAATGCTCTGGCAGATCCCCATCCATCTGAAGAAATGGGAAAAA
>VZTZ01004332.1:8988-30623 GCA_013400955.1 Drymodes brunneopygia
GGGGGGGGGGCAGAGCACACGGATGCAGGAATGGAGGATGCGGGGATGCCGTGCACCAAACACAACCCCAAATTTTGCCCCAACCGACATAGCACAGCCCACCCCATCCCACAGGACACCGGGATGCCCGGCACACCGGGAAAAGGGCTCTTACACAAGGAGCCTGAATCAGGGCTTTGTTACCCAACATTGCACAATGCCAGGGAGAAGATGAAGCAGCAACGATCAAGTACGGAGCTGAAAAAAATATTACAAAATCTTAATCCCCCCTGAGACCCTCGAGGGTGCTTTAAATACGGAGAGAAATTGCCTAATTAGCTTTTTTTTTTTTTTTTTAAATGGATAATTGCCTTCCTGAGCTTTCAGAGGCAGCTTAGCAACCTTTTAACAGAGGCGCAGCCGCGGCGCAGAGCGGCAGGACGGGGCTGGAAGGGGTTTTATCCCTTTCCCGAAGAGCTGCTGACAGTAAAACCTCCAGCACCACAGGCTGGGGCTGTAATGGGCACTTGGGTGTCGTTAGGAAAAACACGATGCCGAGGCCGCTGGTCAATACGTGTTCACATAAAAGGCCAATGTTCTAATATTCATAATCCCCGGGCCCACGGGGCAGGGCTTTAATGAAAGTCTCTCCAGTTCTGGGCTCCACAACATCAAAGAGGCCAATAAAACTCCTCTCACACGCTGACAGGCGGGAGGCAGGTGGGGAAGGCAGCGCTGGGGGAAGGCCCTGCGGTTTGCCTCGGATGGGGCAGCACGGGAAAGGGCACGGAGCAACCCTGTGCCCAGGGAAAGGGCTGAGCCAGAGGCACAGATACACCTTGTGCCTGGGAGAAGGGGTCTGGAAGAACCCTCCAGCCAGGAAAAGGGCTGGGAGCACCACCCTGCAGCCAGGAAAGGAGCCTGGAGCAGCAGCCAGCAGGCAGTGATGGGGCACAAGGCACGCTGTGCCCTGGGGAAGGGGCTGAGCACCCACCAGCCCAGGCAGAGGGATCGTGCTGCAGCCCCGAGGGCAGAATCCGGCCCATCCGGAGGGCACCCAGGTGCCGGGGGCGGCCCAGCCCCGCATCCTGCGCCCCTGGAACGACAGGATGCAGCTGCTGCGGCGTGTTCCAGGCAGCAGCTCCTGCTCTGCAAAACAACGCGGCTGAGGACGAGGGGGAGCCGCAGCGGGGGATGAAGGGCACCATTTAACGCCTCTCATTGCTAGTCAAGCCGACATCCTGCAGAGGCACAGGGAGGCACAGATCCAAGGAATCGCAGCGGCGGCTCTGCCAGGGCAGCCCCACGTCCACCCTGCAGGTCCTTGTCCCCCTTCTTTCCCTGGCTCCATCTCCCCCCTCTGTCTCTTCCCCAGGGACGGAGCCCCATTGCCAAAGGGACCTCGGGGACAGCTGAGCTTTCCCTCGGAGCCGCAGGGCTCCTCCCTGGGAAGTTTATGACCCGGGAGCACTAAACCCGCCTTCCTCCTGGGTGGGATTATTTAATCCAGCAGCACTCGGAGCTGCTGCCGGCGGGCTCCGGGATTGCTAGGGTGAGCAGAGCCTGGCATCCCACTCTGCTCACATTGAGAAGGGGAGAAAACTCAGCAAATTCCAGCGGACACCGTGTTTTATGGGATTTTTTATTTTCCCAGTCAGAACACGTGTCATTAGTGATTCCTCCCGAAAGGAGCAGCTGTTCTTTGGCCATTACTGCTCCAAAATTAACCAAGACGGAAGAATTCAATCGCATCCCTCCTCCAGGCCCTGCTGAGGGCTCCATTAAGGGATTGGGAGCGTCTTTCGCTCGGAGTTCAGCAGCATCTGCATGCCTGGGAAGGCACACACAGCCTTGAGTAAGCCACGAGTAAACCACAAGTAAACTCCACCACGGAGCAGCCCCAGAGTGAATGTTATCGGCAGCAGCACCGGTGTGGGAGACGCTCCAAGCTGCCGGGCAGGAACCCGGCCAAGAACCAGGAGGGAGGATAATCTCCAGAAGAGCCAGCCCCTTCCTCCCTTCCGCTCTCAGTCTCTGCGAGGATATTTCAAGGCCTCCAAAGAACAAAAAAAAAAAAAAAAAGAACCCCGCAGGAGCAGAAGGAAACAAAAATGAAGTGAAGGAACAGGACGCGGCAGGGCCGAGGGGCAGCGCGGGGTCAGGCGGCACCTGCGCGCCACGGCCTCGCTCCCGAGCAGCTGGGGAAGGGAGGAGAGGCCGTAATTCCATCAGCAGCCCCAGCAAACAAATAATAAATAACAGGAACCAGTAAACAAAGCTGAGGCATAATCACAGGCTTTGTCAGAGCGAGAGCCGAGCCCGAATTTATACCCTCAGCACCAAAAAAAGAGGCAGTTCCCATAAATTGCTGTGCCTTTGAGGGTGATGGATGGCTGGAACTTGGGCTGGCAGAGGGGGAGAACAGTCCCGCTGGGCCAGGTGGGCACTGGGCTCATCCCAAAGAGGGATCCCTGCTCTGCCCCTTCTGGGGATCCCAGGCCTACACCCCACCTTCTTTCCCTTCCCACAAAGCACCACTGGAGGTCACAGTGGGCTTTTCCAGCAGATAAAAGTGCAGCTTTTCTTGGGAAGAGGCCACAGGAAGCTGGGAAGATGCACAGAGCTGCCTGGAAATTACCCTGCTTCCGCCACAATTTAAAAAAAAAAACAACCCTTCTTCTTTTTTAGAGGTGAAACTGGGAACAGGGCTGGGAAACCCAACTCCAGCAAGCACATACCTGGAAGTTTGATCAAATCCTGGACGATTCTGTTCTCCTCTCTGTCCAGGTGCTCCAAGCCCACTGCTTCCGTCCTCACAGGGGTGTCCTCGGTGGCAGACAGAGTGGTGTAGGTGCTGATCACCAGCATTCCCAGCCCAATCCACAGGATAATCTGCACAGAGCACCAGAAGGACAGTCAGCACAGGAAATCCAAGGGGACTGCTCCTCACAGCATTCCCACGGTGCCTCCACACAATTCTGAGCTCAGCACAGTGACATGAGCCAGAGAGAGGAGAGAAATGTCAGAGAGAAACAGGAAAGCCAGTTACTCCTGGCTGAGGTTCGTACTTGGGTGCAGAGCCACGGGAATGGGAATTTCAGAGGCTGGAAGCTGTTGGAAAGGCTTTGGAAGGGCTCAAAAGTGAGTGGACAGAACACAGGGATAGGAAAACGCATGTGGCAGACACAAGTCCTGCAGGAAAGACTCATTCCCTGGTATTCCCAGCACGAGAACTCCATGAAATCAGGCCTGGCTGAGCACAGAGGAGCCTGGCCTGGTTACAGCCCCCAACCATTCCAGGGAGCTGCTTAAAAATCCTTGGTTTTGAAAGCAAGGGTTACATGTCCACACACGGGTCCAGGGCTCAAGAACCTGCTGAGAAGTGACTCCCTGATTCCCAGAAAGCAAGCATCAAAGAGGATAAAAATAGAAGGATGGAATCTGGATCCCGTGGAGGGAAGGGCTCTTGGAATTTCTCTACCTCAAAAAGGAGAAAGTGATGAGCAGCAAAAGAATTTTTACAGCTTGTTATGTGATGACAAATTGATCTAAATGGATCTAATTCCACATGAGTCATAGGAAGTGTTGGATGGCACTTGGACAGCCTGGTCTGGTGGAAGATGTCCCTGCCCATGGCAGGAGGTGGAACTGGACAAGCTTTAAGGTCCCTCCCAGCCCAAACCATGATTCCATGACTCCCAATCCCCACTGTGCAGATTTACATCCCAATTCACAAAAAGCACAACAAAAAGATGCTTCTCAGCATGAGGAAAACCAGGAACAGCCACAGGGAGCACTTCTACCACTGGAAGCTGCCAGAAAACTGCAAATCAAGGGGAGAGGTAAAATCGGAAGGACGAATTAAAACATTGGCACTTGCAGAGGGGGAGGAGGGGCCGATGCTTTCCTCACCTCCTGAGGGAGGTCACTCAGAACCTCACAGCAGCGTGGTCAGAGCTGGGCCCAGGAGAGCCTGGAAGGCCTGTTCCCAGCACACCCCGCAGACAGCCCGACGCCTTCGCAAGGAAAAAGGCTGGCGGGATGTGGAGCAGCTCTGCATCAGGGGCAGCGTGGCCAGGGAGCAGAGGCCAGACTTTAGAGCTGCTGCAGAGGAAACAGGAGCAGAGTGTGCTGCCTGCCTTGCCCGGGGTGCACAAAGAGCAGATATCCTGCCATCCACCCGCCCCGGGGCAAACGCCGAGTCAGCAGGTCCTGCATTGCTGCCCTGGGCCCGAGCTGCTCCACTTCCTCCCCTCCCACTATCCGCAGCCCCAGCACAAATGCATTTTGTGCCTGGGAGGCTGTTCTGGCACCTTCCAGAAACAACAGCGGAGAGGAAGAGCATTTCCACAAAAAGGATCTATTCTGGTGCCACAGGAACCAGGAGCAACGTGGGAGAGGAGGGAGCTGTAGGAAACGGCTGAAAACATTAAATGCTTTAAAAGGATTTCTGTTGTTTCTTATCTTAGTGGGGAACCAGGGGCTCAAATGGCTCGGATTGAAACCCCTTTGATTGTTGCACATTTGGAGATCAGCTGCGAGCTCCCGGAGCAGTGGGTACAGGCACACGTAGCAGTTGGAGACAGGCTGGGCTGTCCCTGATCCCAGCTCCCCACGGCACCCTCTCCTCACCTACCCCCTCCCCAACTGGAAAACAGAAAAAAGAGGTCCATGATTTGGCTTAATTCCATGGAGATGCTTATGACATGGAAAAACAGGCGGGTTGTGCTCAGGGGACCACCAAGGCAATGAAGGAATGGCAGTGAGGGCTGCAAGGACTTGGGAGCTCAAGGAATCAAACCAGGCAGAGGAGCCACCAATCCCCACAGCATCCAGAGATCCTGGAGCGAGGGGAGGCTCAGGGGAGCCAGGGCACTTCCCAGCCAAGGTCTGGTCCCTTGGGAATGATCTCCCCCAGACCTAGCGATCCCACTGAGGGCAGAGACCCTTCTGCAGAAGCTGCTCTCAGCCTGGACATGGTGAGAGGCTGTGGAAAGCCCTGGAGTAGCTCAGCACAGCCAGCTCTGTCTCCTGGGAGCCATGGATGGGAATTCAGGAGAGGTAGTTTATCAGGCCATTTCCTTGGCTGGCCATGCTCCCTCAGCCCTCCTTCCTCCCAGAAGGTGACTCCAGCTCTGCACAGCAGAGCCATCAGCTCAGCCCCTCTCCAGCAGCCTTGGGAAGCAAACACTCTGCATTTGTGTGACGCCATCCCGTCCTCCTCCTGGACACCAAGCGCTCCGAGGGACCGAGTCATGGCCAAGGAATGCAGAGCCAGGTCACCGCCAGGTCCCTTCTCAGAGCTGCTGTGTTTGGGGGGCTGCACCTCTGCTTGTGCTGCTGGGGAAGGTGTGCTGGGAAGGGCAGAGGGAATCTCTTTTCCACCCGCACAGGAGCGAGCTGAGGGGTCACTTCCTGACCTCCAGCAGCTCCTCTTCCCCAGCTGGGACAACAGCAACTCCGGCCTCCCTAGGAGGGGCCTCTCGGACTAGCTTGTGTCAACACTGGCAAGGCAACACCTTCCTGCTGGCAGTTGCACACTCTGTTCACAGACCCCCACACGCCCTGAGGCAGCTCTGCCAAACCCGGGGCTCCCGGGGAGCAGCGGGATGCGGACCTTTACAGGAACAGATGCTTAACCACAAGAAAGGGAACACTCTCCCTGCTTCACTCACAGCACTGTGTGCCTGACTCCGGGGTTTTTAACTGCTCTGGGACCTGCCTTCCCAACCCAACCCTTCCAATCCAGCCCAGCTGAGCAGCAGCTCCAATCATTCCCAGTCCCTCAGCAGAAGCCCTTTGCTGGCCAGCAAACCTCTGCCCACTTCCCTCCCCCATCTGAAATCCTCTTCACTGCTTTTAGTGCAAAATCCCTGTTTGGTAGCCTCAGTTTGCACCACCTCCTGTAAAAACCTGACCTTCCATGTCACCACCTGCCGACACTGGACGCTGCTGGGTGCCAGAAGTGGCCCGATAAAAGCAGCCAGTTCTCAGCAGCACAAGAGCCAAGATAACCCAGAAAAGTGTAAAAGCTGGCGCTGGGGTTTGCTGCTCTGAAGGAGGCTGCAGCTGATGGAGGGAAGGAGGGAGAACGTCCATGAATGCTGCTTGGACAGGGCCAGGAAGGGAAGGACAGCTCAGCCCAGGGCTGGCTCCTCTCCCCCCGCCCACCACCTTCCTCAGGAGCTGACTTTGATGGAGTGGAGCACCTGATCAAAGGACAGCAGGAATGAAGGAGGAGACCAAAGACAGAGCTTCAGGGAAAGAATAAATGAGCCTTTGCAAAGACTCGGAGGGAGGAGGAGAGGCTGGGCTCGAGTCAGGCTGTGGAGGCAGGGAGGTGCTGAGCAGCAGCAGGCAGGTGTGTCCTCGCTCCGAGCAGGAATGCAAACCTGACAGGCAATGGATCACTCAGGGAAGGCTGGACAGCTCGCTGCCAGCCCCTCGAGAGGTAACCCGGGGCCTGATGCTTTAGATAAGCCCTTCCTCCTTTATGGGGATTTCTGCAGGACAAACATCTCCCTCAGCCTCGTGACCGGGTTTGGGGTCAGGCATTGTGAGGGCCCCAGTGTCCCACCCCGAGCAGCCAGGCTGAGAGCTCAGCCTGTCCTGAGTGCAGCCTCGAGGCACTGCAGGGAAACACTCCGGCTCAGCCGGAATAGAAAGCAATTCTTGAAAGTGCTCTTTGTTTCCCTGAAAAACCCAGGCTGGCATTCAGACTCCTGCTCGGGGTTTCACTCAAAGAAGTTCGGAGCTAAGTGTCAGAATTCAGAGTGAAAGCTGGAAAGTTGGACTATTTCCTTGTGTCAGGGAAAGCACAGGGAAGAAAAAGAACACACCTTGCTTAAAAAATTCACGTAGGTTTGCAAAGCCACAAGTCATTAAGCACAGAACAAGCCACCAGTTCTGTGGGCCCCACAAAAACTTGCTGCTCTCCCCTGCTGACGCTGCACTGTGCCCAAAACCTTATTCCCAGCCCAGCACTGTCCTGACTGGGAATGTTGGGACAGAGGCCTGTGAAAAAGGCAGTGGATTAAATTATTGTTAGAAAAAAAAAAAACCCAACCAAAACCTGTTAATTTCAGCCCACAGAATTTGCAGGAGCAGAGAGATCAAGCCCAGCAAAGAGCCACTTTGTTTCAGTCCCCGAGGAGGCCAATTCAAACTGGAGCAAAAGGAAAAGTTAAACTTCTAACAGCCTCTGAACGACCCCAATCCCTCAGAAAATCAATTCCTGAAGCAACACCTCTATGTGTGTGTTCCTTTTTACTATTATTTTGGTTGAAAGCAGAAAGCTGAGGGTCGGCAGCACAAACCACATCGTGCAGCCCTGTTTGTTTTACCCAGCCCGGGCAGGTCAGGATGTGAGGCTTTAAGGTTTTACAGGCTGCCTGGGTTTCCTGTTCTGAGGATCCAAAACCTGAATCCCACCAGGAGGAGGACTGGAAGCAGCATTTCATGCACAAAATCATAGTTTCACTTGCTGCTGGAGGGACAAAAAGAGCTGGTGCTCCACCTTGGGGCAGCACCTCTGCCGCTGTCTGTGCATCCCTAAGTGGTAGACACCTACCCAGAACAGCTCCCACCTGTACTGGGCAGACTGGAGGGGGAGGCTGGAGGAGGAGCTGAGCAGTTTCTGTGCTGCAGCCAAATGAAGCACGTTCCCAGGCTCTGCACAGGGCTTAGGGGGATGTCAAGCAGCATCAGCACTGACCTGTGAACAAAGCGCATTCTTGTGGATCTTCTTGTAAATAAGAGCTGGGCAGATGAAACAAATGAGGCTTCCCATGGTCGCACCTGTCAGGCCCAGGACTGTTTCCACTGGGGAAGAAGAGGAAAAATCAGCAAAGGTCTTTTCCAGGAGTGCCAGAGCAGCAGCATGGGCCGGCTGCCAGAGCCCCCGGGCAGGATGGGGTGTGAGCCTGGTCACCCCAGCCAGGAAAACAAATAACAGAGACCAGAGAAAGCAGCCAGCCCTTGCTCCCAGCTCCTCACTCACCATTTGGGATCATGATGCCTCCGACCATGGTTCCAAAGACAACAGCCAACGTCAGGGCTTTGAACCGGAGCGGGGGCATGTAGCCCCCGGCAGCGAAGGTGCCGTCCTTCTGCTGGGAGGGCAAGGGTGGAGGGGGAGAGTTTAGCTCTGGTATCACAGTCTACAGCATCTCAGCAATCCCCTCAGTCCCCCAGCAATGCTCCTTGCAGCTCCAGCCCATCCCAAGTGTGAATCTCTCAGCTGTGCCCCAGTCCCTGTGCAGGGACTCAAGAGAGCAGCCCAAGGCCAAGGGCATGAGGAAGGAGCTCAGGGATGCAGCAGGAGGGAGCAGTCACAGGGGACGAGCTCTGGCTGTGCTAGGGAGAGGTGTTCCCCAACAGCTCTGGGAGCAGGGCCATTCCCACTGTGCTACGCCACAGGAGCAGCTCCTCCGACTGGGAGGACACCCCAGGGAGATGGCAGGGGAGGATGGATGCTGCTGAGCAGCTGCTGCAGGAATTCCAGAGGCAATTCCATCCCATGCCATTCCGTGCCACCTCCTGAGTGGGAGGTGTGGAAGGCAGAGGCCCCAGTGTGCCTTGCAGACCTGGTGGGTCCCAGCTCTGCTGCTGCACAGATGGAAGAGGAAAGGCAGAGTGACACCTTCCAAGCCCAGCCAGCCACGAGCCGAGCCCAGGCGAGATCCAAAGTGTTCCCAAGTGTTCCCAGCGCTTCCTCCCCTGCACCCGCTGGCTCTCACCGACTGTCTGCCCCCATCCTCAGGCCCTCCCAACGTGAGAAAAGAGCGGGGGGCTCCTCACAGGCAGAAGTGGCAGGATTTAGAGCTATAAATTGCTCAAGTTTTATTTCCTGCCTAAGAGGTTTCTATTTATGCGGATACACAAAGGCCTCAGAACATTCCCACAATCTCTCACTGTTATTTGCTGAATCCCATCGGCGCGCTCCGCGTGCACAATGCACAGAGGAGAACACACCACTGCCACAAGGGACTCACAGTCTCCAGCAGACAGACCAGCTTCAGTCACAAAGGCTGGCTGAGGAGCTGGCCCTGGGAAAGGTGGAACGTGTGGGAGAGGGCTGTATCCCATATCCCACCGCCCGCCCCTGCACTGGGCTGGCCCCACAGCCCAGGAGGCGCTGCAGGAAGGCGACATCCGAACCCGGAGGGGAAAGGGCTGCTCCAGGGCTGTTGACAAAGGTGCTGGCTGAGAATAATGGAGCAGGAATGAGCAGGCTCACAAGGAAGCAAGAAGAAATGGGGCTGGGCTGGGCTCCGAAGCCGGGAACAGGAGCTGGAGCTCAATGAGTTGGCCAGCAAAAGAACGGCAGCTGGAGCAGCAGGAAATGAGGAGGCTCTGCTGCTTCCAAAAGCACATTTCTCCCTCTTTCTGAGGGGAAGAACCACCTTGGCTCTGAGCTGTGTAACATGTCTGTGCCAGAGCTGGAATCCCCAGCAGAGTAGGGAGCAGCAGCCACAGGACATGGGCTTTACACTGGGAACTGAAGCCCTTTGGCCCATGGAATTGCTCTGCAGAGAGGACACGAACCTCCAAGTGCCAAGGATTAACCATTATGCAGAGCAGGATTTAGAGATGGCCACAGGCTCCTGCTGCACTGCCACCACACCCTGGGCACTGAGGGTTTTATGGGAGTTGAGGCTTTGTCCCTCTGGTACCGAGTACGCCATTGTCACCAGAGTCTCATGGAGCCAAGGCAGGTTTGGGGCCCAGTCAGAGACCAAAGAGTCACGAAAAACCCTTTAAAAATCAGGTTTCACACTGAGGCAGCCCTGGGATCTTACCTGCTGCTCAAAGAGCAGGGTGTTCAGAGCCTGTCTGCAGGGCAGGATCATCATGGGGAACCCCACAGCCACTGACATCACGAATCCCACCCGGATCATCTCCGTCACCACGTTGGAAGGGAAGTTCATGAGGACATTCCCAGCGATGGCCTCGGTGTAACTCACGTAGCCAAAGAAGCCCACCTGGGGAGGGGAGCAGGGTTGGACTCCAAACACCTCACACCTGCTCCTCACAGAGGGACAGCATGGGGACCTCCCTTTGGAGCAGCCAAGTGGGAGTGTGTGGTCACTTCCACAGGCAACCTGGGAACCCCAGCACTCCAAAAGCTGGGACAGGTCGTTAATCAAGAGTGGGAGCTGCCTAAAATCAAGTTTCTCACCAAATCCAGGGGTTTTCCTGGAGGACACACTCTTTGCCCATGGATTGTCCCTCTCCTCACAATTCCCTGTAGCAGCCTGGCTCATAGGCCAAGATTCTCCTCAGGAATTATTAACCCAGTTTTATTAACTGCTGCCTTATGAGGCGTAACTTCCTTCACGACAGGCTGGAAAAAGCTCTTCCAAACTCTGGGCAGGAGCCCCAGCTCCAGGCTGGGCCCAGAAGAGCTGGGCCTCCACTCTGCCTCCATCCAAGGAAACATGCTACTCTGAAAATTTGGACTCTCCTAATGCCCCCTGTGCTCTTGGGTTCATCACCTCCCACCTAACTCTGCTTTCAGCACAACAACTTATCTGTCAGAATAAATACAGATAAGCAGAAACCAGCCCCAGCTGTAGATAAACCCTCATCCCCATGGCCCCTCCAGATTTCTGGCAAGGGAAGAGAAGGGGAAGTTCCTACCATGATGTAAAAGGTGGTGACCACGTTTAGGGAAGAAGCAAATATGGAGCTCATGATTTTGACAGACGGCTCATCCAAGCTGTCGTAAGTAGGCAAGACCTGACTGTAAAAAAGGGTAAAATATTTAAGGAAACCTGCAGAAAATGGGAGAAAACCCCCAATCCCAACCCGTTCTCTGCCTCAGCCCCAGCAGCAACAAATCCCTGACACCTTCCCCCTCTGGAGCATAAACACCCGCCGCTATTCCACAATTTATACTGCTAATGCCAAGAGATTTCAGAACACTCATAACTTCTAAGTGTTGCAAAAATATTCCTGCTCTCCCCACCCCACCACGTGGAGCGAAACGTGTGATGTAAACATTCGGGTTCAGGACGGGTTGCAAAATGAATGACCGTTTGTTCCCGGGGCCGCGGGTGGCTCTGGGCCAGCCCCAGCGCCACAGATTATTGTTCTTGGAGCTCTCCGTGCTGATAATTAAAGCAACACACTGTTTACAGAGGAAAAGTGGGAAGAAGGTTGGAGCATCCCACTGTCTGAAGGAAAAGTTAAACAAACAAACGCGAGCGCAGCGCCTGTCCTACTTCAGCTCCTACTTCAGCTCGCTTGGAGCGCCAATTCCCCGGGATTTGGGGTATTTACAGCCTTGGAAAGCGTGGGGAATGTCCTTTTTGACAGCAGGTGCATATTTTAGCAACTCATTAACCTCTTGTTCTTTTAATTCCAGCGGTTACATCCTGGGATCGTGTTACAGGAGGAACTCTGGGGAGAAGGGGGGGAGCCTGCAGGGAGATGGGAAGGGGATCCCCAGCTCCAGTGGGCACAAAGCCATTCCCAGGAAGTGTGTCAGGCTGAGGCCAAGCAGAAAGATCCTTAACCCTTAATCTCTGAACGTCAAAGGAGGCGGAGCAGTCGGCTCTGGGACACGTGCTGGGGCTGGAGGCACCAGCAGGGAGCAAGGCCGGCGGAATCTCCATTTGGGATTCCTCCCTGGGAGTGAGGAGACTGCCTTCCCAAAATCTTTCCATTTGGAATTCCTCCCTAGGAGTGAGGAGACTGCCTTCCCAAAATCTTTCCATTTGGAATTCCTCCCTAGGAGTGAGGACTGCCTTCCCAAAATCTTTCCATTTGGGATTCCTTCCTGGGAGTGAGGAGACTGCCTTCCCTGGGAGTTTCTCATTTGGGATTCCTCCCCAGGAAAAAGGAGACTGGCTTCCCAAAGTGTCTCCATTTAAGATTACTCCCCAGGAGAAAGGAGACTGGCTTCTCTGGAAGTCTCTCCATTTGGGATTCCTAACTGGGAGTGAGGACTGGCCTCCCAAAATCTCTTCATTTGGGATTCCTCCCCAAGAGAAAGGAGACTGGCTTCCTTAGGAGTCTCTCCCTTTGGGATTCCTCCCTAGGAATAAGGAGACTGATTACCTAGGGAGTCTCTCCCTTTGGGATTCCTCCCCAGGAGAAAGGAGACTGGCTTCTGTGAGAGTATCTCTCTTTTGGATTCCTCCCTGCCCTCTCCACAGCCACCTCCATTAGATGAACCTGCTTCATTCCAGCCTTCAGCCTCCAAGGGGAGGGTTCAGCCAAACATTCAGGCTTGGGAAGGGAAGGGAAGGAAAAAAGAGGAACTTCGGGAGGCTCTGCAGCATGTGGGATGGTTAAAAAGGTGATTCAGAGGTGAGCAAAATCAAACCTACCAGCTGAGACCTCACAGATAAAATATATATAAAGAGAGAAATAGAATACATAGAGAGGGGAGGAAGAGAGCGAGAGAATACACAGATGGAAAGAAATAAAAATATATATATATAAACATTGCCTGGGCTGGGGACAGTGTATTTTCCTGATGTTTGGAAAAAACACACTGCTTTAGGTTGGGTTTGCCACAAAAGTGCTGCCATGGAGCCCATATTTAGGTCCACACACACAGGTCCAGATCAAACCATTTCCCTGCATTTCCACCTCCCAGGAAAATTGTGCTGGGTACTGCATGGCTTCCATAAGGAAAAAAAAAATGGATTTGTTAACAAGGTAAAGCTGCAAGAGAACACAATTCCCGTTGCCAGTTGTAATGGAGACATTAAACAGCAAGCCTGGAGTGTGCCGGGCTAGGATCTGAGCTGCCAAGAGAGCCAGTAAGAGGGAAATGATGATTTGGATCTTGGAGTGGGTGTAAACACAGCAGTCTGAGCAAATTTTATCTGTCACATTCATTTACTGTTGGCACGAGACCTGTTTGCTGGAACTACAGGGGGGAAGCCCAGCTCTGCCAGGCTTACAGAGGAGGATGGTCCTTCCAGAGAAGGCCAGTCCTTGCCATGTCCAGGGCTGGATTTCCACTGGGTAGAGCTGTCATGGTTCTGGCCAGGCATGCAGGGCTCACGTGCTCGCCTGGTGCAGCAGGGAATGCTGCTGGAAACCTGGAACAGCCTGGTCTGTCCTCACCTCCTTCCAGGTGCCACTAACAACAAGGAACTGGAAAGGTGGAAATAGCCTGGTGTGCTCTCACCTCCTTCCACATGTCAGCAGAAACCCTCATTAAAAACAGGGAACTGGAAAGGTGGAAATAGCCTGGTATGCTCTCACCCCTTTCCATGTGCCACTAAACCCAGGGAACTGGAAATGCAGGATCAACCCTCCAAAGCAAACAACTGTCTGATCTTTGGAGTGTTCTCCAGGAAATTTGGGGAAGGAGAGCAGCCCCCAGCATTCACTGCTCAGGGGAGGCCCTGGGGGGGTCACACTGGGGTGACACTGCCTTTCCTGGTGCTTCAGCATTCCCTTCAAGGACCAGGGGAATTTCATCCCTCCTGCAGCTGCACCAGAAGCTCCCGAGGAGCCCCCGTGGTCTCATGTTGCTCCATTACAAGAATTCCCAGGTGAAATGGAACAACAAAAGGCTCTGAGTAACAAAAGGGTCAGGACTGAATGAGAGGCTGAACTTCAGCAAGCTGTAAAATACCCTGATGAAAATAAACCACCAAAGCAGATGGTATCTAACCCTTTGCAGATCCTCCTGACCCTGTGCCCTCACACAAACTCAGCTGCAGGAACAACTGCCAGGGCTGGGAAGGGCAGGTACTTACGACTGGCAGGCAAAGGACATTCCAAAGATGGGGATGCAGCGGAAAATGCCCTCCCAGCGCAGGTAACTCACTCGCTGCAGCCACTGCCCGGTGAACAGCCCGTGGTTGAAGGAGGACACCACAACCTGCAGCCAGGACACAGAGCAGGGGTGAGGATGCAGCCCCAAACAGTTCCATGGCAGCAGCAATGCCAGGATGGGACGAGAGGCAGCGTGTGACAGCTCTGTCAGGAGCAGCCTGAGCTGCCAGCACAGCCCCATCCCAACCCCCAGCTCCCTGTCCCACCCACACAGCTCCCAGGGCCACCATGGATCCCAGGGAGTATTCCAAGGGATCTGGGACATTCCCCCCTTGTTTGATGCCACCAGACATCACAGCACACACCAGGGTGGGACAATTTCCACTGACACATTAACTGTGAGATTTATTGCTCAAAGTAACCCCTTCTGTACATTTTTTAATGTGGTTTTAAAAATGTGCTTTTAAATCCAAACAGGAAGCACCGTTGGCCTTAGAGAATCCTGTTCAGCAGAGAGAGACAAAGGGTCCTAAAACAGGATCCCACCTGCTGCTCTAGGGCCATTTAACACCACCAGCTCACCAAAGAAAAGGAAAACTTTATGGAAAGGGGGAGGAGCCAAGGCCAGGGAACTCCCTTGCCATGGACACAGGAACTGGCAGGAGTTGGGTTGCACAGGCAGCAGAAGGTAAATATGTCTGAATGTCTGTTTATAACATCCTTGGATGGGGTTTCTAATCCCCGGAGATGCTTCAGAGCAGCCAACTCTTGTGAATGTTGTGGTTTCTTAAAGGCACAGCTCCCGGGAGGTTCCACATCTCCCTGAGGTGTGACCCCGCACAGCCTGCTAGAAAAATCACATGGAAAGAATTCCTGCACCTCCCTTTTCTTCCAGTCCTGAAATTTGGGTGAGACAGGGCTGGGGCTCCACGAGGGAACCACAGGGAGGTGAAACTGGTCATTAAAAAGCAATAGAAAGTAGGAAAATGGGATTCCCTGTGTCCATACCCACCACGAACATGAACACGGTGTAGAAGATGAGAGCCATGGCACTGAAGGACTGGATGGAGGCCATCATGTTCCTCTGGAGGCTCAGGGGAAGGACAATGCACAGGGAGACAGCAAAGAGCAGCACAATCCTGAAACTGCCTGATACCTGCAAAAGGGACCTGCATGAACACCTGGAGCAGGGAGGGCACTCAACACACCCACCCAGTCAGCAAACCCTGGCAGGGTTCATCTTTCCAGCCGCTTTAAACAGTGAAATTCCGTGTCTGGAGTGTTTGAAGATGCTGCAAGCTCGGCGCTCTGTGGGTTCTGTCTGTGCTGAGCTGAGACAGTCACTGGGTGCCACTGTTGCTCTGCAGTGTGTGACAGGTCTGAGCTGCAAGAATTTGGGGGGGTGGCTGGGGGGGGGTTAAATGTTAATCCATCACAAGCTATTTAGGTATTTTCATGCAATTAAATAAAACCTAAATTTACTTGGGGAGACGAGAGATTGAAAGTGTTGAAAACTCCAATCCAGAAAATTAATCAAAGCCTCACACTGGTATTTATTATAGCAGAACACTCTGGAATGCTTGGAAATATTTAATACCTAATTTGGCTGCAGCCTCAATGCATTTTTTTTAACTTCACAGTCCCTTAATCTGAGCTTAGGAGCATCAGGCAGCACAGATAACACTCCACCAAAAATCCTTTTGCTTCCCTGCACGGCCCTCGTGCCGGCTCTGAGGAGCACCTCTTGCCTCTGAACATCCTGAGCCAGCAGCAGGCTCATCACACGGCTGAGGAGGCAGGAACACAAAGACTCTGGCCACAAAAACAGCCAGGGACAGGACAAAAATCCCTCCTGAATTACAGGGAGGACAGCTCAGGCAGAGGAACTGCCTGTCACTACCCACTGGGGCAGGAATTAAGGCAGGAAGCATCTCCCCAAGAAATCTGCTCCAGAATTAACAAGGGACCAAGTTAAAAAGAATTCCTTTACTGGAAATGCCTTATTGGAGTTTTACACAGATGATTGTTTGCCATATGTCTGAGCTCCCCAGACTTCCCAGGGCTGAAGGCTCCGTGCACGAGGATCTCTCTGTGAGGGGACCCCACAAAGCCCCCTTGGGACCCAAGGGGTGCTGAGCACACTCTGCTTTATCCAGGGAACACAGGGCTCAGTGCAAGGTCTGGGAGCACTGCAGGAGTGATTTATTCACCTGGAGTCCGAGCATCTGGGCAAAGAAGTTGGAGCCCAAGTCGCCGATGACGACGTAGAAAGCGATGCAGGTGCCCAACATCAGCCCAATCATGCTGCAAACACAAACAGGGACGGGTCAGCAGGGCCACACTTCCATTCTCAGCCTTGGGAAGGGCAGGACACCCCTCCTGCACCCCACCCCAACAAAACAGCCACCAGAGAACCTCCATCCACACCAAACACTCAAGAGACACAGCTCTGCCCTCAACCTATGCACGGGTTTAACTCCTATTGGGAGCCACAGAAAGAAAAAAAACAAGGAAAACTAATCTTGGAGATGACAAGAACTCCTTGAACTCCTTCAGCTCCTGGAAAAATTGAAAAGAATCAGCACGAGGCTCTCAGGAGCCCCACACCCACAGCAAGGCCCTGCCATGAGAGCCTCGATATCCAACGGGCTCTCCAATGTCTCTCCACACAATAGACCACACTTTAATGAAAAGATTGTCCATGAACTGCTTCTCCTCCCACTCCTGGACCACTTTCCTTCCCAGTTCCAATTACAGAACATCCCTGTGGCAATTACAGCCTCTGCTTGCATGGACAAGTAACATCTGAGGAATATTCTGTGTATTTTTAGTGCTGTGCAGAAGTTTGCAGCTGGGGAGAGGGAAGGAGCCGGCACCACTGCCTGCCCTGGGCTCAGCATGCATGGAAAAGAATCCCTGCTGCAAAAAGCAGGGCTGTGAGGATTGTGCCATCACCTGAGACCTGCACTGGGGTCATGGGAGGAAGCAGAGCCTGCCCTGAGATGGAGGCAGGATTCCCCCTCAAGGAATCTGGCAGGGAAGGGAGCACAGAGGGCAGGAGCAGAGCAGATCCTGGGATCCCAGGAAGCAAACACTCCCTCCCACCAACTCAGCAGCAGGGATGTCACTCATGGAAAGCTGCCATGAGTGACACGGCTGTGATTTCACAGCAGAGCAGGAGAGGAGCTCATCCCCACCTTCTGTGCTCCCAGTGCCTGGGAAGCACTCCCATCTCTGGGAGCTCTGGAATGGCAGGGATGGAGGTGACACCTGTGAGCTGTGCTCAGGGCATCTCACCCAGGGGAAGGAAGGAAGGAAGGAAGGAAGCAGAGCACAGCAAGGCTCAGAAAAGTTTTCACCCAAACTGTTCACACGTTGAATCAGCAGCAGATTTACCTTGTTTCCACCAACATTTTTCCTGCTTTTCCATAGGCATGGAATGCTGGTGTAAAAGGGAAAAAAGAGTAGAAGTTAGTCAAAGAAAGGTCCAGAACAGGGCAAGTTGTCAGTTCACAATCAGACACTAACAGTGACACAGGGCAGTGCAGCAGGAACCCACCACTGGTATTTTGGAGCTGTCTCCCTCACCCTCCCACTTTTTTTTTCAGCCTTTCCCTTTGGAAACTGAAAACCACATAAGACAGGAACAGCGATGAAGGAAAGTCAGCAAGCAGGTTCTTTTTTTTTTTTTTCTATTTAAAACCAGAAGTGGTGTGAAGCAGAAGCCACACATGGCAGCCATTAAAGGCAATGGGAGAGAAAATATTCCTGTACAAGATCGTGTGTGGCGAAAGTTAAAGTGGTGCAGAATTCCAGTCCAAGTCCCCTTTTTATTTTTATCTTTCCCCTCAAACTGGGCCGCCCGACATGGCTGGCTGGGAGAGCTGAGCTGGTGCCCAGAACGTTCAATCCCATTCCCAGAATACCCAGTGCTCCCAACCCACACCAAAGGGCCGCTGCCAAGGCTTTGCTTTCCCCCCTCCCATCCTTGGGTTGGAGCAGAAAATGCTCAGTAGTCCTAAAATCATTGGGTTTTCTCTCAAGAAGACAATGCCAAGAAAACTTTGCTTCTATTTTTAGCTCTTACTGGGCAGAACGGGAATGGGGAGCTCCAGTGCCAAACCCAGACCACAAATCTGCCAGTGAGGTCCAGCATGAACCCACCACCCTGGAGTCCCCTCTGCCCTCCCTCAAGGCACAGCCCAACATTCCCAGCGCCTGCCAGAAAACAAACTCAAACCCTTTCTGGAAGCTTCTTCTGCTATTTTAAATATTAACTTCAACTCTTGATTTCCTTGGACGCTACTTGAGCTAAAAATTTAGGAAACGAGATGTTCTCCCACAGAATGAGCAAAAGGCACGGCAGAGACCCACAGCCCGGAGCAGGGATGTGGGGGAGCACCCAAAATAGCTGCTGGATTGGTGACAGGGGCAGTGGGACAGCTGCCACCAGGCACCGTGCCCGGGCACGGGGAGCGGCTGCTCCGCTCCAGCCTCCTCTGGGAATTCACAATCATGAGGGAAAAGGCAACAGCCCTGGGGGGAGGTCAGGCCCACAGACCAAGGGTCTGGGAGGAGAAAGAGGAGCCAGTAAAAGGAAAACATCCCTGCTGGGGATGGGTCAGTGACAGGCTGAGTTTGGGGTGGGGGGATGGAGGAACGGTGCTGCCGGTTCTTCCAGAGCACATTCCAGCCTCTGGGTATGGACACAGCCATGAGAGATGCAGGAACCAGCCCATCTCCCCGGCTGTTTGGAACTGATGTTCCATGAGAACAAGCCCCCAGACTCTATGGGCAGGTGTCCACACCTGGGGACAATGGAAAAATGGGATTCTTTATCTTCTCCAGGAGGTGATGACTGTAAAATGAATGGTACAGGCAAATCCTTGGAATGGGACTGCAGAACTCCCCCAAACTGGGCAGAGCTTGCTCAGTACCTGGAGAAGCCTTTTAAACCCAACATGGTTCCCGGGACAGAGCTTCAGCCCCTTGTCCTGCGGGGCTGAGCTGCCCAGCACAGCCCTGCACATCCCCAGTGCTGCTGGAAGGGGAGGGATTCACTCATCTCCTGGTTAAAATCCATCTGAGAACGGCATCCTGCTTCCCTCCTCACCCACACACCTCCCTGCAGCCCTTCCCCTCCGTGCAGTGGTGATGAGCCAGGGTCAGCCCCAGCCCGGGACAGCCTTTGTGCCTCACTCCCTCCCTCCCGGGTTCCTCCGGAAGGCGCTGCCTGCCTGCAGGGAATGTGCTCAGCCTTCCCCCACGGCTCAGGGCTGCCAAAGCCTCCCAGGAGTGCCCGCAGATGTCCCCGGGCCCAGCCTGCGGGCACAAAGGGGGTCTGTGTGGAGCTGTCCGAGCTCGGAGCATTGGGATGCGGCGTGGGAGTGCTCCCGGCCCGTGGCACCTCTCCCAGGGCAGCAGGAGCGAGCACGGGCGCTGCTGCCAGCCCCCGCCTGCCAGGAGGAAGCTGGGAAGCATTGCTGGCCCTCTCTGTATTCCAGCCCCCTGGCTCCGGGGCGGGCAGAGGATCCCTCTTTCCCGGGACATGCTCCAAGGTGGAGGGGACTCTCTGTCCTCCGGGAAGCTGCACACAAAGGCGTCTTGTGAGGGGCAGGGGGCGGCGACGGCACCGGCAGCTGGGCCCGGCACTCCCCCTTCCCCCTGGCATCACAACAACCTCCCAGACCACGGAGCTTCTCCATCCTTTCCGTTTCTAGCAGATACAAGCCGGCAGAGGCCGGGATGTGCTTCCTGGGAGCAGCACCTCGGGCAGTCTGAGGGAGGAGCAAACCCATCTGGCAGCAGCTGGTTCGAGCCCTTGTGCCAGGGCAGCGCCAAGCAGCTCCTCCTCCCACAGAAAAGCAAGGGAGAATAAGGAAAAGGAGACTTTTCCTGCTGCTCCATAGGCCAACGGCAAGGACTGGAACCCAAACAGCTCCTCCTGCTCCCCATGTCAGCCACAATCCCAAGAGAGGCCACGAGCAGAGGCCGATCCCGGCGCCAGTGCTGAGCTCCGAGGGTGGCCAGGCTGTGCCAAAACCCACCCAGGGATCTTCCAGATGTTTTTGTTTTCTCAGCCCTTTGGAACCTCACTCTGTTTCCTCTCTGCTGAGCCATAAAGGAGCTCCCAGCTCGGATCCAGGCAGCCCAGCTCCGTGCCAGGCTGGCAGGACCCGCTGTCCCGGCAGTGCTGGGTGGGGAACTCGTGCCCAGACCCATAATTAATTCATCCCAGAGCCACAATTCATCCCAGATGGCTCCCAGGAGCTGGGGTTTGGATCATCTCCTCCCCTGCCCCGCAGAGTCAAAACAACTCAGCACCCACTAATGGGGCTGTCTGGAGCAGGATCCAACTCCAGCACTGCCCGGGGGAGAGGCAGAGGCAGGAGAACGAGGGAAGCTGGGAACTGCAGCAAGAAAATATTTGTTGTTCCAATGAGGAAACGTGAAGTGGGAGGCCAAGGTCACCCTGCAGTCAGAGGAGCAGCAGGGCTGGGGAGCAGCCCCAGGGTCTCACCAAGGCCGGGGTAGGTCCTGCGCTTGCTGAGGTTGGCCGCCTTCACCAGGAACATGCAGGACTGGTGGGTCATCCACGAGCAGAAGATGAGCAGCACAGCTCCCAGCAGGATCCCACACTGTGGGAAGAGACCAGCACGAGATGGGGGTCAGCCCCCTCCAGCCCTCCCACAGCACCCTCAGTACCCTCAGCTTCCCCCAGCCATGTTTCTTCCTCTCTCAGGAAGTTCTGTCCCCTTCCCCAGCTCCACGTCCCTCTCTCCACAGCACAGGGACACGTGGGACACACTCCTGCTTCCCACAGCTCCCAGTCTGAGCACCGGGTAGGGAACTGGGAGCAGCTTGTGGGGCAGAACCTTCACCCTGGCTCGTCCCCCAGCACATCCAGACCCTGAGGTGCCTCCTCTGCTGCGAACTTATTTATCGGCGACCATCTGGCACCACAAAAGCCTCACCCAGCTCCTGCCCAGCTGCCTTCCCCACTGGTGGGGATGGGAACCACGGGGCACCACACAGGTGACGTGGGACAGATGCCAGAGAAGAGCGTGGGGGCACAGCAATGCTCAGAAAAGCCTCCAAATCAACTCACGTTTATCACACGGGTAAATCCTTTGATTTAATTTTTCCCAGGCAGAAAGGATCAGGTGGAGACCGCAGGACAGGGGAAAAACCCAGAGTTTGGTGCGGAAGTTTTGAGTTGGAGACTTCACGACTTAGAAAAACGCAGTGCTTGGAGCATGGGATGCCCGATGTGCGTTTTTAGCGTTTAGCTTTGCTGACTTTCCTCTCCAGTCAGGGAACCACCCCCGAAACTCGGAGCAGAAGGGCAGTGGCGGCCCCTGCCCGCCTTCCCCGGGCGCGGAGGAGCTCGCAGGGGCTTTGGCTGCCGCGGGCACGGAGCAACACCCCCGTGCAGCCTGGGGGACACCGGCAGGACCCCGCTCGGACACGGTGCCCAGCCGGGCGGCGCCTCACCTGTCGGAAGCAGAAGGGCACGGTGAGCACGCTCACCCCCACGATGNCCGCGGCGGGGAACCCGGTGTGCGGCCGCTCCCCGCGCCCCACGGCCGGCTCGGAGCGCCCAGTGCCCCTCAGCCGCCCGGTGCCCCGGGTGTCCCTCAGCCGCCCGTGCCCGCCATGGCCCCACCGGGCCCGCCCCGACCCGGCACCGGCCACAGCGGCACTTCCGACTTCCACCGCCGCCACAGGAAGTGACGTGCCGCGCGGCATCAGCGGGGGACGCTCTTGCCGCCTCGGAGGTCTGGACTCGCTGGTGCTGGAGGGCAAACGGGGGTGGTCCCCATGGTTGGAGGCACCCCCGGAGGGCTGAGTGCGGCCAGGGAGGTGCGGAGATGCAGGAGGACACGCGTCCGGGCAGACCCACGCGTGGAAAG
>VZTZ01004335.1:0-11865 GCA_013400955.1 Drymodes brunneopygia
TCTTTCTTTCTTTCTTTCCCTTGCTTGCTTGGTCGCTTGCTTTCTTGCTCTTTACCTCTTTTACTGTTAAATAAAATATACCAATTCTTTGGCACCAACGTCTAACTTTGGTTTTAATCAAGTTCTGGGGTATATTTCGAACACTTCTGGGGTCAATCAATTTTATTCACAGAGACTTAGTTTTCTTTGCTCTTCTGTGTTTAAATCGGTTCATAACAGTATCTTACCCAGGGAGTAATGTTTGGTCACCTGTATTCAAGAAAGATCAACTCAGAACAGGAAGGAAGGAAAGGAACTCTTTAAATTAAAAGACCTTGAGGGCAAGAAAACAAATTGGGAACAAAATTACCATTCAAAGCACCATGAAAACAAGATGCTAAAATAGTTTTTAGCAAGAATAAGGAAAAAAATTAACTGGTTCTACTGGACTTTGTTCAGTCCCTAAATGGAAATAAATGGAATAGTTGCCAATGAAAACACGAGACTGAAATTGAGGACCTTCCAGTTCCATGTCCCTAACCCTGTTTCAGTATTTTAAAAAAAAGTGTACATTATTTTGAATGGTTCCAGCTTTGGCAGACTTATCCTTTTTTATATGATTTGTCCACTTTCAAAATAAGTTTTAGTCTTATACATGACTGTCTGTCTGTCAATCTCTCTACCTCCCTCAGATTTCACATTTATTTGTGATTTGACAAGGTACACTTCAACCTGGCTAATAAATTCAATGAAAAGAAACCTGAGGAGAGGATCACAGTTCCTGACCTACCCTCACATAGGTCTAAGAACTACTGATGTAGTTGGGAAAACTGCCAGGTTTTCAGGACCAATCTTTTTTGGGCCTGAAACAACAGTGACATGTTTCAAACTAAGTGCAGGTTGGGAAAAACCACTTAAATTAAAGTTAGCCTTCTTATTCAGACAAACTGAGAGAGAACGGTAATACCAGTTATGAAGCAGAATAAAAACTTCAGAAAAAGGCCAGGGGAAAAAGTTGGTAGTGTTTGTAGAAATGGGAGTGAGAGTGGGACAAGCACAGCTGAGCAGGCAGTAGAATATGAGACAAGGTGTAACATGTGCCACCTGGCCAAGGTGAAACATGGGTCTCCCCTTTGATGAAGCCATGTCAGGGATACAGTCTTGAGCTAAGAAACAAGGCAACATGCAACCTTGATTCTGGCATTTGGCAATCTCACCAAAAAAACTTCTGTGTTCATAGACTATTAAAGTTGATTTCTCATCCTCCACTCTGAATACTAAAATGGAGAAAAGTATTTTACCACATTTATACCATCTTCTATCCAATCCTATATATAGATTCCATGAATTTAATACTGAGCAAGTATTCTGACCTCTTACTATGTAATCACTTTATTGTCAGTTCCCTCCTCTGTGCCATTCACCTAAAATCAACACAGTAAAATAATAATTTAAGTAATTAGTCTGATCATTTAAGTTAGATAAAGGTAAGGGTGTAGATCATGCCCAGTTCTCAAGTAGCCTATCTCCATTGAGAGACTGATGTAGGATAGAATACATTCTCTCTATGAAGTGGTCTCTGCTGAACAAAGCAACCACTTCCTTTACTATTCCTTTTATGTTTTTGACTATAGCACAGAGCAGCATCAAGATTGAATTATACAGCTCTCAGATTGCAAGTCCAGAGGAATACTGCTTAAATGACAGAAATTACTGTACATTACCACTTACAAAGGTTAGTGCAAAGTTTGTCTCATGATGTGTCCTTCAGCTTCAGGGGAGCCCATTTGAGTCACTTCTCACTTGTGTTGATATAAATCTAGAATAATTTAATGTAAGTCAATGCATCATATCTGAATGCATGTCTGCAGCAGGGACATCTCTGCTCAGAATTACTACTTCATTAATTTCTGATTCTTTAGAACTGTTGAACTGCAGGTTAGCCTACTAAAATATTGCATATCTAGAAGTTGAAGCATTAAAATGGCACTAGCTACATAAAAAGCAAAGAAGAAATTAACTAGAAATAACTGAATTAATCCAACAGTCACAGAAGATTATAGTGACCAAGACATGATAAAGTTTCATTGCTTTTCTATTAATAAGATTCATTTCTCCACTCTCATTCTTTACTTCTGTCAAAACCACTTGCAAACAAAATCTCAATAAGCAGCCATTTGAAATACTGAAATTTTGAATGTGTTGTAGTAAATAGTCATATGACTTTAATTTCATTTGTACATTTGAATCTGCACAAAATAGCTGTCTTCACTGTATTTTAATTCTGGTAGTAAGTAAAGTGGGGCCAGAGGCCACTAAAATCTGCTTTGCATCCTTAAGGACTCCCATGACACTGTCTTTAGGCCTCTGGGATCTCAGTTATCCAGTGCATTATGCATCCAGAATTTTAATCAAATCAAGACCTCTTACCCAGAACTACTCAGATCAATGTGCACCCCACTAGACCCAAAAGGTATGGGGAAAGGTCTCCTGTCTTTTTCACTACTAAATGGAAAAGATTTAGCAGAGAAACTTCCATTACGTCCAATCCAAAGAGTAGGCGAATGGCAGGCATAAAGAGCCAAAATGTCAGAGCAGCTCCAGTCCAGACACATGAGCCAGGCTGAGCAGCATACTAACAAATGAGCTTATTTTTTCCAATTGTAAAAGAACATCTTATTTTTCTTGAATTTTGATCTAGTTCTTCCTTTCTGAAGGAAACTGGAAGGAACAGATCTGCTAAGGATTGTGGGTTTGATTTCTAAAACAAAGCCACTTTGTCACAGAAGTCCTACAGGGTTCTTAAAAGCTATTTGGGGTAACACAACACACAAAATCCTGATATGTACAAACTGTTGTTCTCTGCTAATCAAGAAGACAAGAAGTGAGCCCCACAGAGGCCACCGTTAGGGCATCAATCCTCTGTCCCCAGAAGGGGATGTACACTGCCTGCCTACACACACACACACACCTACATGCTCACATGATAACAAAGGATTTTAGTACATTCAAAAGTCTCTGGTTATTATTTTAGCTGCTGCAGGACTAGCACTTCCACTAATCTCCAAAAGCAAACTGGGCATTGCATTCCTGTTAGCAACAGCATTCTCCTACCACTTTTGCCCAGCAATGACTGAGAACATTTATTTTTAGTTTGAAGGATGCTACCTACATGTCAGAACCCATATCTACTTGGAACTCTAAAATGCCTTTGGCATTGAGGTACATAAAGCTGTGGTCTTCCACCAGTACAAATGTGCTCTGAGTCACAGGTTAGGTCCTAACTCTGCCCAGCCTTAGATATATAGCCAACAGTCTTAATACTGAGAAACAGACCGCTTTAGCATGGCTGGAGAACATTGAAACACTTAAAAGTTGTACAAGCTTACATCCAGCTTCTGCTCCCTATACAGGTGACCAGTAAGCATGGGGATATATAGTTGAAAACATTATTTCAAATATATTATTTAGCTACTATATTTCAACCACTATGGACTATAAATCTTTGGAGGAAAAGCTAAAAAATTCAACTTTCATCCAAATTCATAGACTGAAACAGAACTCAAGTTACACAGATTGACACTCCTATTATAGGTCAGTATCACAATCACATGGGGTTTGATTTGATGTCGATAAAGCAAGACTGATGAAATATAAATAATTCTCATCACCTTTATTTTATTTCCATGGTTTTAAAATACTGTAGTCAAGTCAGTTGTACTGTTTGTCTCCAAATAGCTTGATTTTATAAGTCATAGAATTACAATAAAAGATGTCCATTATCCACACACAGATAAACTCATACATGGAGTATTTAATTCAAACATATAGGAGAAAACGTCTCCCATTGTTAATGGGAAAGTAGTTAACTAGACAAGGGCAATAACTGACAAAATGATATTATTAGGTAATTTTGCAGTCACTTTTTATTCCAAAATGTTGTAATTTTTGTAAACATGACATTTCCAAAACAGTGCAAGTAAATCAGAATACAGGTGAACACAAGCTTCTAAATACAGGTGACATCAGTTAGAGTGAACACATTCTTCCAACCACAAGTTCACAAAAAGAAACATACAATTTTACAATATATAAGCAGTGACATTCTGAGAAAAAGAAGGGACAATGGTGCAGGTGCTCTACTGTGCATGCAAATCAAGCTCCAAAAGCAATTAGTCTTCATGCCAGTTTAATCAATGCACATTATATGAATGAAATTCTACTTTCATTTATATCCAAGAAACCCTAGCAAGTGGGTAGACTTGGACAAAGGATAGAAATTAGTTCCGTGACTCCCTTAATTCTTTAGTGAAAGCAGTATTATATATTTCCATGTCAAATGGATACTATACTTAAAACTTGTGCAAGACTCCAAAATGTGCCCATAAACAGAAGACATCCAAGAAAGTTGATACTAAATATTGTCAAAGAAATCTTTTTCTCATCTATTGCTTTCAGCAAGCTGGGCTACCTGCATGTCACTGACTTGGTGGGGTCATTACCATTCATGTATTTAGGCATAGAAAGGGCTGTTTTCACTGTTATGCTTGGCATTGCAGAAGTCTTTGCCACTTTGAAATTAAAAGGTTGCTTACATGGTTTACAGGCTTGAAGTTTACATCAGGCATAACTTCTTTCTCAGATAACCCAAGCAACTTGTGAGATGACTTAAATTCAGAGGCTGCTCCAGTATTTTCTACAGTTTGGTGACTTCCTCATTACAATTAAGCAAATAAAATAACAAGTTTATTCAGAAAAAAATAGCAGGTGTTTGTTTACTACAATGGCAAAGAGAATACCAGTGATATCCTTGGAGCACACTAGTTGTGCTGTTGCTTGGGAAGAAATTTCAAGACCCAAACCCCTTGGTTTTCAAATGAAAACATGCTGTGAAAGATGGTTTTATCCCTGTGCTGTGGGCCACCAAAACTGTGAAATGACTGTGATCTTCTTGAAATCAAGACAGAAACTACTTGGGGTTGCAACAGCAGTGGCTCTGCATTAAGTGGCATTTTTCTTTGATTCCTTACCCTGCCTTTCTTCCTGATCATCTTTCTGTTTTCTTCCTATCCTAAAAACTTCAGAGGTACTATTTGTAAGAAGACACCTTGTACCTTGCAAGTTTTAGGTATCTCAGATGCCAGAGCATTTGAAAATGTTACTGCCCCACTTCTAACCTTCCTCCTGCATAGCTTATAGCTAGTGTAAAGTGAGTCTACTGTAAAAAAAAGGCAATGTAAATTCAGCAAACCTTTCAATGAAGTTGTCTAAGAAAACTGATGACATTTTCTCAAAACAGATTAACTGTAGAGTACTTGTACAATGACTACTCCCAGCCTCTGTGCAAGCAGAACAGCACAAAGAAACTAACAAGTAGCTGACAGATGGGAACTTCCAGAGCCCTAAAAGCAATTTCCAAAGTAACCATGTCTCTAGATATTTATGATTATTTCTTAATTAAAAACTCAAAACCCAGCAGTTCTATAGCAGAGGTACATTCTACACATTCTTGAAGTATATTATATTATAAGATTTTGGGATTAGAAACTGATTGCAGTCAACTGATAATAGTGGAACTTTTTGTTTGGTTGCTTTTTAAGGAGTGGAAAGGTGCATCTACAGTATTTTAATATGAAGAACTGGTATGATTCATTGTCAAATCCAACTATTCTAACTGGAACCAAGCAAAAGCCACAATGGAATTAGGTATTTGATTTTTAAAGTACTGTAAGGAAGCATTTCTAGCAGATTTCAAAGTAAATTTTTGTTTAAAAATTGGAAATTATTGATTTTAACTTTTCAAAGGGAACTTTCTCCTTTTTTTGAATGGAAACCTTTAAATTCAGTTCAATTTACAAGTAGTTTCACTTGTGCCCTGAATTATTTTTTTCAGCAATTTTACTTTTTAATAATTTTGGGGAGATCAGTTTTAGAGAGGGCAGATACTGAAGATTCTTACAGGTAATAAAAAGACCCCCTTTTTATAGCAAGTACTTCAAGCAATTTCAATTTATAGCTGTGAATCAATCTCACATCCAATTTCTGTCTGACTCTAGATTTTTTTTAACAGAAAAAACAGACAGTTAGCTTTTGTTGGTTAACAAAACTAACTGATGTCAGACATATTTAGGAATATGGAATTTAACAAGGAATTTAACAACCTTCAGTACTAGAGGCAGATATAGATTGGATATTTGAAGGATACTCTTTACTGTGAAGGTGATGAGAAGCTGGAACAGGTTGCTCAGAGAAGTTGTGGATAGCCCATCCCTGAAAGTGTTCAAGGCCTGGTTGGATGGGGGTCTGAGTAACCTGGCATGACCAGGGGCAGCGAGTTGGAACTAGATGATCTTTAAGGTTCCTTCCAACACAAGCCACTCTAACAATCTTTGACTTCTTGACAATACAGCAGTTCAAGGCCAGACTGGATTGGGCTTTGAGGAACCTGGTCTACCAAAAAGTCTCCCTGCCCCTGGCAGGGGCATTGGAACTAGATCTTTAAAGTCCCTTCCAACCCAAGGCAGTTTATGGTTCTGTCTCTAAATGATAATAAAACAGTGCAGTCAAATGCCACCAGCCTTTTGGTTTTGCACTCTGATGGAAAATCTGCACTCTACTGCATGTATTTATAACAGGATTTTGCTGTGGATTTTGGCTTAAATGATCATTTGTCATACAGAATCTGTCAAATCAACAATTACTATTTTAAGAAAGATAGTTGAATAGACTAATAGTTTTTCTTATCAGGTGTTGAATCAACACACTTAATTCACTTTAAAACTGCATGCAGATAGCTAATAGCTAATAAATATTGATCAATACTGTAGTAATAGCAGACACTTGATGACAGTGGTGGTAAAAAGCAAACAGGAATATGGTCCATTTTTTATAATTTGAAGCTATCTTGAATATGGGAAGGAAGACCAAGATCTATTCACATGCAGATTTCTCACATGTTCTCTGTATTCAAGTTTCCAAACTTCCAGCTGTTCTTTTACCACACCCTTAAGGAAGAAGATATCCTGCAACCTTTCAATCCTGGTTTCACTTTCTACCACAGAGCTTGGCCCTTCTTTCTTTACAAGGATTTTACACCAACATGACATTTACTCCTTATTTACACAAAGTGCAAAATACAAGTAGAATCTAAACCCAAGTCTTACAGAGTTCCTCTATTTCTATTCAGAAACCTAAGAGTTTTTTTAAGAAACATGTTTGAATTAATTACAATTGGATATATTCTAATTCAACAAACAATTTGTTAAAGAATTACCAGCAATAAAAGTGGCAAGCTGAGATCCAATAACATCGGCACCTTGACTTAACTTCTTTCTAAATTCTTAAGGAAATACATTCAGTACTTGGAACACCCAGATAGGCAATCTCAGGACTCAAATATCCAAATATTTTAATCCTTGCATTTACTTATCTCTCTTAAAATTATCATATAAACAAACTCATGACTCAAGTATGTAACTCACATGGCAGACATAATGCTCACAGCTTGTAGCAATTTATCACTTGCTTTTATAGCAACAGATCACAATCTTTAACAGTAGCTTTAAAACTATCCACCCTAGTATTTATCTGACTTAATTACTTTATTTTTTAAATTTAAAGAAATTTGTCAATGCCCTAGTGGTTGGCCCAATTATATCCTTCTGGTATCTCAACTGTACAGTCCTAGAGACTGCAAAAGAAAACTTCCCAAAGAGAACATTCTGTGATACCTTCTTCATTGAGCTAAAGCAAGATACATCTTGCTACATGTCGCTGAAGAAGTGTTTTTATCTTCTCCCATCCAGGCCAGTAAAGGATAGACTCAAGATACAGAGTATCACAACTGTGAAATACTTAAGGTTCTTCAGCTTAAAAATCAAACACCAAATTCAACTTGAAGAAAGAGACAGTGATAAGATTTTGGCTTCTTTCCATTAAATGATCTATATATGATATTACCAAACCTTGTGAATTAAGCATATGACGATTTCAGCTACTTTTATCTGCAAATCTCTATTTTCTCTCCTGCATTGATATTTAAAAGTACAATAGAATTTTTATATATATATTTCCAAAGATTTAGCCAGATATCAGTGCTTGAGTGAACTATATAGCTATTCAGTTGAAATTATAAAATATTGATACAAATATAAAGACATACTCAATATAAAAAGCTTATATTTATAAAAAATATTTTTAGGTAAAAGTCTTCCCCTGAGGGCATACCACATAGTTGGATTCATAAATATTGCTCTGCACTGCAGCTTGGTTACCAAAGTTCAAAGTTCAACTCTTAAATGAAGTGTGAATTGCTCCAGTCACCTGACATGGCAGCAGTGGTTGCCTCAGGGTATGTTCCCTAGTTTTTTGGAGTAATAAAAACACAGCATCAATGGGGTCTCCGAAAAATCTGGAGAAGATTCTTTCTTCCACATATGGAAGATACGAGAGCAGGACCTATAGGCAAGTGAGTGCATGTCACATGACTGGGCAGTTTTGTTTTCATGGGCAGTTTACTGATTTTTCTGGACCCAGTTCCAACTATCTTCATTCTCCTTTCTGCTCTTTTCAGCCTCAATAATTTCTTTGTACCTCCGGCGGAAGAAGCCCATCTGCAAATCAGAAGAGATGACAGTGGTAAGTTATTGAATCATTAAATTGAAACTTACTTTGTTGGTATGATGACAGAAAACATTATGCAGAAAAAACTAGCCCAGAAGTTAGCATCTAATTCATCCAAGTGCCAATCCAAAATCATAGCTCCTCATTTGCATTAGTATAAATGAGATCAGACTGGGACCCAAATCTTCATAGGTACTCTGCTCCTTATAGATGAACGACTCTGAGGTACAAGTTCTCTTATATGAAGTATGAGCTAAAAAAAAAAAAGCACATGAAGTATTTCCAATAAATACAGACCAGCAGAGGCAGATACAGGTTTATTGGTTTAAAATAGAGACTAATGCTAAATTTGCAGCTGAACCTAAAGCCAGGTTAACTCTTGGGTCTTGAGTAAATGCTGACAGAGTTTTATGAACAGTACTCTCAGTGTCTACAATTGCACAAAACAAGAGGGACCAGAGGAATACAGTACAGTCACCCACTTCCCACTTCTCAGTTCCAATTATAATCACTGATAGTAACTTTTGTGTATCTTCTTGTTTCCTAAACCCTGGTACTTAAAGAAATGCAACTGGTTTTCATCTCAGTTTGGATAAAAATTCTCATGTCTCTGGTTTTTTAAGTCTCTCAGATAAACATTATTTTAATAACAGATTTTGGTAAGCATTCAAGACTAATTCCTCAAACTTAGCAATGCACTGTTGAGCTCACTGAATAAATATTTTGTTCAACATAATTAAACATTTATCTAATTCCTACCACTCTAAACCTGTTTTCTTACTCCTGCTGTGTAAAACATGTTTTAGTCTTCTTTTATCAACCAGTTATTGCCATCCTTTATTCCCAAATTGTGTGTAGGAATTTTTTGTGTTGTTTTGTCATTACTAAAATTCTATTAAATTGGACTTTTTAGTTTCAGTTTTAAACAACTTTAATTTTCTTCAAGTGTATTAAATTCAGAGGGGTCTAAAAGGCAGCATATTCAACCTTTCAAGGGGGCTTCTCCAGCACATCTTCCTAAAGTCCAAGTCCTTGCCTGTGCCTTGAATTACATCCCAAATTCACAGCAGCATAAGACTATGCACACACCATCCCATATCATCAATCCTTATCTCTGCCTCTTGTCTTCTGTGCAAAGGACATAGAAGCTGCAGCATACTCTGACAAGCCCCTCTCTTTTGGTAACTGGACATGCTATTAATCTAGAGATAAGTGTACCCTGCTAGGAGCATAGGTATGCATTACATACATACCTACTCCTAGTTCCAGCCAGACAGGGATAATTTCTGCAGTAGCCAGACAGGGCATGGCTAGAATCTGGAGATTGTTCTACACCACCTCATGTCATTGCCGGGGGGGGGTGGGGGGAAGTCTCTTTCAGGAGAAGGGGCTCCTTCTGGTCAAGAAAGCATGGTGAAAGAAACAGTGGGATAATGCTGGTTCCAAGCCAGAGGGAGCAGTCTTGGTAATGTGGCTGCAGTCGGGTCCAGCTCGGAAGCATTTTGAAGGTGAATCACTCTTTTCTAATATTTTGTTATTAATATTGTTGCTGTTACTGTTTATTTTCTTATCTCATTGCTGTTTCCAATAAATTGTTCCTATCACAACCCATGATCTTCACATTTTGTACCTCCAGTTCTCTTCTCCATCTTGTCTAAGCAGAGTTTGGAGTGTTTCAGTGGGAATATTAAATTCAAGACATTCCTAAACCACAACAGCCTAATTTGGTGCCCAAGCGGGACAAAAAGATTATTATAACAACAGATCTGCCGGAGAAGGCTGGAAACAAAGTTCATCTAAGCATTTGTTGTATTAGGCACAGAGTCACTGGCTACAATGTTGCTTGATCTCTTCATGTGGTTGTGGGACTTAACCCTGCATATATTCCTGGATGTGCACCTTGCAGTGCTCTTGTTCAGAGCAGAGAGAAGGATCAGAATTACTTTGTTGATGTACTGTGTGATAACAGTTTATCACATGATAACATGCAATGAGGGTCATTTGAGGATTGTATTCAGTGTTGTTCTCCCACCCTTGCCTCAGGTGCAATATTTGGTAGACCAGTAAAAATCGTACACAGTCTGTTGAGGGAGTAGGGAAGGATTATTTTCCCCAGCTTTTTACCCCCTTTTCCTTCTTCAGGCCTGTTACAACAGCTTTGGAGAATTTTAAATTCCCTTTGGATGTTAAGGAAAGCATGTTGTGGTTGCTAAGCCTGCCAGATCTCCTCAGTGCAGTCTGCACAATGGTAAGAATGAAATAAAAGAGATTTTTAACAAGATCTTTCAAAGATCTGCCCTGATGGTGAATAGTCACGAGTGACACAGAATGTGGGAGAAGAAGGCCCAGTTGTTGGAGAAATTATCTGCTCCAATGGCTTGGAAAGTCATCCCTGAACAACTAGAGAACCCTGATAAAGTGACAGAATACTTGCAAGGAGAATGCTGTGGCAATTCCAGAGAGGAGCAATCTATTGCAATGTGCTGGGCCCCAACTATGAGTTATTGGACACTGCCTTGTACTAGATAACACCCTCAGGGGGAGGGGAATGAAANCGCCAACCCTTTGGCATTGATGTTAATCAAAGAAGAAGAATCACTGCTTCAGGTGATTACCCGACTTTGACAATATGAAGTTCTTTCTTCCTTCCTACCAACCTGTGCCTCAGCTGTGGAAAGACTGCACAAGACTGTGGACAGACTTGAAAGACTCAAGCAACCTAGAGAGAAAATGTCCCATGCCCCTGCCAGTATGGACCAGAATCTGCTACTGGGAGCATGTACCCCTCTGCTGGAGAGAGGGGTACACACCACAAGGTAACCTGGAGTTTCACCTGCATGACCACAGAGAGGACATGAGAAAGTGGGATGGAAAACCCACCTCTATCCTAACAGCACGGGTACACGAATTGAGAGGAAAAACATCCATCAAAGGAAATTCTTCAAGGATAATCCAGTTTCCAGTGGGCAAGTCTTCAGACAGAATGGAAGGGCTGAACGTTATTTCTGATCCTCTTGAAGGAATCTCCAGTTCATGTTTACAAGAACTGAGCAATGACTACCATGACCAGAACTACAGGGGCCCTGCCTCCAGCCATGTGGAAGAAAGGGAGAATCAGATCAATTGGACTGTGTACATCTAATGGCGTGGCACATCAGACCCACAAGAGTATATAAGGCTTTAGTTGACACTGGCACACAATGTACCCTGATGCCATCAAGATCTGTAGGGGCAGAATCTATCTCTGTTTCTGGGGTGACACGG
>VZTZ01004343.1:3522-31135 GCA_013400955.1 Drymodes brunneopygia
AATTTTGAGGGACTCTGATTTTAGAACTGGGACAAATTCCTCTCTTCAGGATTCCATGTCTGAAAACCTCATTAAGGTGTGTATAAATACATGTGTTCCAGAAATTTTCTTGTTTCACATATTCCAGATTTGTTTCTAGATATTTCTGTCAAGCCTTCCTCGACATCACAGCCCTGCTAGCTGTATGTCCAGTGCAGGAACCCCAGAGGCAACTGAGACCTGAAGTCCATTATCCTTTTTGTAATGCTCTGCTGATACAGCAAATCTGCTTTTGGGGTTGGACCTTAACCTTCTCACCAGGGCTATGACCCTTGTGTGGGCAGCCCCTAAAGCATGCAGAGTGTTACCACTGGCTTAAGGTTTCTTTTGGTTGCCCACACTTAGGGGACTTGAGGCCATTTGAGATATTCTCAGGTATCCAAAACAGAGAGAGGGCACTGGTAGATCTCAGAGGACCCGTGGTCCGCCAGCTGATCAAGGGAGGGGATTCTCCCCATCTCCTCTGCTCTGGTGAGACCCCCACCTGGAACACAGCATGCAGTTCTACTGCCCCCAAGACAAGGAAGACATGAACCGTTGGAGGAAGCCCAGAGGAGGCTGTGAGGTTGGTAAAGGGACTGGAGCACCCTGCCTATGAAGACAGGATGAGAAAGTTGTGGCTTTTCATCTTGAAGGAGTGTGGGGACTTCACAGCACCTTCCGGCATGTGAAAGGGGCCTAGAGGGAAGCCAGAGAGTGGCTCTGCATCAGAACTGGAGTGACAGGACAAGGAATAACAGGTACAAATAGAAATTTCAGTTACATGTGAGGAAGAAATTCTTCCCTGGGAGGGTGGTGAGGCCCTGGCACAGGTTTCCCAGAGAAGCTGTGGCTGCCTCACCCTTGGAATTGTTCAAGAGCAGGTTGGATGGGGCTTGGAGCAACTTGGGATAGTGAAAGGTTTACCTGTCATGACAGGGAGTTGAAACTAGTTGATCTATAATTCCCATTCCAACCCAAAACATTCCATGATTCTATGAGTCTCTGATTCTGTGTTTCTATGATTCTGTGATTCTGTGACCTGAGGGAGATTCTGAAGACCTGGACACAGAGCTGGAGACAAAACAGCATTGCCTGGGCTATCTGGCTTGTAGAAGACATCAGGGTGAAGGCTCATGAATAAATTATTTACAATTCAGATACAGCTTTATATTTTCTGGTATGGGTGTAGACTGGTAGGAAATAGTCAGCAGAGGAATAATCCTCCTGCAGTTATTCCTCTCCATGTTCTTCTGGGCTAACCAGAGGTGGTAAGACTTCAGCCTCTCAATTCTGCTAAAACACAAAGTAAGAAACTCTGGGGTTTTTTCTCTCTTCTGCTGCTGACAGTGTATTTATCCTCTTCAATTCTTCCCACTGAAATAGCCATTCAGTTCCTTTTGAATCAAATGGTCCTATCTCCAAAGTTGATACCTGACCTCTTCAAAATTACTTAAGAAGCCCCAGGGCTGACTTGTTCATTTCTTGTCTTTCAGCCACAGACAACCAGAAGATGACCTATGTAACTCTGCTTTCTGTATTATTTCTACCTCTACCTCTTCAGAATTTTATTGCCACACGGAATAAAGGCTTTAAAGCTTTCTCAAACAAAACACTTAAGCCTATTTTTTTTCCATCTTCCCTTAATTACACTTAAGATTCAAAACTTTTTTGGGATGGGTTTACCCATCTCCATTTGGCAACCTAAAGACCTCATGTAGATCTCTCTAACATGTAGACCTCAGATTCTCAAGGGGTATTAACTCAGGACTTACAGAAAGATTTCAACAAGTGCTAGGTAAGAACAGGTTAATTGGCTTCCAACACATTAAAAAATGCTCTAGGGGAAAAGGGAACATTAAATGCTTCATGTCCATGGTAGACTACATGAGAAATAATGTTTAAATGACAGAGGGAAAGCATCAGGAAAGTTTTTAGCAACAAATTAATTGCTGGATCTTAAAGGATATTTCTGAAAAGGTCTTCTGCACTGGTAGTGTTTAAGTTTTGGCAGATATCCTTGTCAAGGCAGAGAGGTGGCAAATATGATGTTTTTGTAAGTCTCTGCCACCCCTTTCAGTTAATACCAAATTATATTTTAATTCATTAATTGCTTCTCTAAGATAAATAGATTTATATCTAGAGTGAGGCATTCATATGAACTTTCATAATTTGACCTTAAGAAGTCAATTCATAAGCTAAAGAAACTTTTAGATACAGATATTATGAGCTCATCAGATCTAACATTTTTAAAACAGATAAGAACTGTACTGATACTTTATTCCCTTGACAGACATTCAGACATATTTCTTGGAGAAAAGAAAAAAAAAATTAGAGATTAATCTGTAGCTCACCACTAACTAAACAAAAACCTTCCATTTCCTTGCTTCTCCTTATCTGCATCTGACCTTGAGTGTCTCTTTTACCTGGCAAGCAGTGAATATTTTTCATCTACCCTAACTTTCATTTCTCACACTCATGATTGGAGGGGGGAGCCATAATAAACATGAACATTTAATCAATACCCTTGTATGAACCGAGCAGTAAAGCACAGGCTAAATAATGAAGAAATACAATTCTTACTCCTGACGCATCTTTAATTAGAGCTTTACTACACGACACAAATTACTTCAGTCCTGTGATATTACCCAAGATGCTTAAATGTTCTACAAAAGTATTGATTTTGTTTTGAATGTCAGATCTTGCACTTGGCAGCTTTTTCTGTGAAGCAAATTGGAATTCTAATTAAGCTGCGTTTCTCAAATGAGTAGCAGACAAACAGCAGCATAAGTGCACAATTATTGGACTGGTTATCAGCCTTCTTATGGTCAAAACAACCACAATTTTGAGTAGTACTGAGTAACACATTACATGCTTTGAATGAAAGTTTTCCAAAGATGAATTTCTGCATTGCCACTGTGTAATTTACCACCTGGAAAAAGATTGGTTGAATGGCTTGAATGGTGCATTATTTTTATTTTTGTTTAAATAGGTTTGGCGAGTTAGCAGTGAGAAGTATTAACCTTTGGAAAAAATCAATTGCCATCTCATCTCATCTAGTTAAGAAAAACACACACATGGAAGAAAAACTGCACAGAAACCTGATAGAATTAGTCAGCAGTGAACAGAACCCTCACCCTGAGCTTTTGGCATTGGTGTGATGCAGTAGATGGGCTGTGGCAAGGAGAGTTGAGAGAGTGGAGCTGAATAAGGGAAGAATGTCACTGAAAAGCTGAAGGGAAACATTTCATCTGCTTGACATGACCAATGAGATAATACTTAGCACTTGTTCTTCATATATTTTGAGCTGCAAGTTTCCCACGTCACTTCATTTGAATTCACTGACTCTTGAGACCTTCTGAGATTGTACAAGATGTACCTGTTAGAAAGTTCCATCTCATGTTCATCAACAAGTTGTACACCATTCTAACTTAATTTTAAATAATTTCATCATCTAAAGCTTATGTAGCTTCAGATTTATGTAGCAGATCTGTTGTTGCTGCTGTCTTTCTTTGACCTTTTTTATGTGTATGATTTGTAACTACTTTCCTACATGTGCCAAATCTGATTTCATCCCTTCTTTGGTCTTAATAGTGTCATCATCAAAACAAAAAGAGAAAACAGTCTCTGCCAAGACATGCCTAGTTTAAAATTTCTTTTTCAGCAGATTGACAAGAAAAATAGATCAATAGTGTAGTAGCCTCTATCACTAAACATTTATAGGTTTTCCAAAATTCTTTAATTTCTTTTTATCAGTGTTGGAAGAAATGTTAAAATTCATACCTCTGGCATTAAAACAAAATTATTCAGTCCTTCAATTACTCAAATGCCCCTAAGCCTGAATTGTGGTAGGTTTTCTCTTACACGCACACACATATATACACACACAGAAAGATGCACAGAGCTAAAGGAAAAAATCTCTGGTTTTGCAGAATCTACTTCATAAGGAATTCAATCACAAAAAGAAGTTCTGACCTCTTAGTAAGCCATTTCAGATATTCAGCCAAATGTTGCCAAATGTGAGCACATCAGATTCTCCATAGTTACTGCTAATTAAAATCCTCCTAAGCATCAGTGTCCTGACCTAGACATAACACTCACCACATAGTAAAGGATACTGCATTGTAAACACATAGGAGTGAAAATAAAATATTTCAGATAAAATTAAGTCTTTGAAATGATGTCTAACAGAAATCATCTTGCAAAGGAAAAACAGAAATCATCTTGCAAAGGAAAAACATGGAGCTTCAGGTTTTAGGAAAGATAGCTGGCCTCACTGATGCTTGGATGATGTAAAAATTCTCCTCTGTATCAAGGAATTTTTCTTCAATCATGTTTTAAGCTTTGTGAAATTTGCTGGACCAGAGGAGGGTAACAAAGCTGGGGAAGGCTCTGGAGTACAAGTCCTATGACAAGCAGCTGAGGGAGCTGGGAAAGGGGCTCAGCCTGGAGAAAAGGAGGCTCAGGGGGGACCTTGTGGCTCTGCACAACTCCCTGACAGGAGGGGGCAGCCAGGGGGGTCAAGCTCTGCTGCCAGGGAACAGGGACAGGAGGAGAGGAAAAGGCCTCAGGCTGGGCTAGGGGATATTTAGGTTGGACAATAGGTAAAATTTCTTTCCTATTAGTGTGGTCAAGCACTGCAACAGAGCAGGGTAGAATCACCATTTCTGGAGGTATTTAAAAGATGTTTAGATGTGGCACTTAGGGACATGGTTTAGTGGTCAACTTGGTAGTGCTGGGCCAGTAGTTGGAGACTTAGAGGTCTTTTCCAACCTTAATGGTTCCATGATTAATTAGCAATAAGTTTAATATTCGTTGAAAAACATTAATATTCCTCAGACATGAACATCTTTTTGTTTTATTTTTGTTTCAAAGTCATTTTAAGGACTGGGTTTTTTTTCCCTTCTACATCCTTTTTTCACCACATAGTTTTTCAATTTACTGCTAAAATTTCATAACAAGTGTACCAGAATATCTAACCAGACTGGAAGACTTCAGCCATCTATTCCTATAAGTTTTGCACACCCCCTTTTCAGACTAAATCATGTGCCTGCCACAGAGCTCAGAGGCACAGCAATGATCACCAGCCCATGGAGAGCAGCAGAAGCTGTGTAGGAAGCCAGGAGACCATAGGAGCTGCTGTAGTAATCCCAGAGCACACAAATACAGTGCAAAATCCACTAAATTGCTCCTGCTTTCATTTCAGAGCGCCTCGTAAAGAGAAAAAAAAAACTTGCAAATTGGAAAAGAATTATTTTCTGTTTATGAATAACCCATTGTTCTGACCTCTTCGCTTTGAAGTCAGTACTTGCTCCAGGGTGATTCAACGCCATGCTTTGGCTTTGATGTACAATCTTAAAAGCACCATTACAGGCATTTACTGGAAGGGAATACCTTGTTGCCATGGTTACTAGTGCATCACTTGAAATTGTGATATAGCTGGATTTCATCACCATGACACTAATTTTCTCCAGTGCAGCAAGGGAGAGACTAGATCATTACTGTATTAGATACAGCAGAGTTGAGTTCCCTTCTTTGCATTTTGTTCTTTTCACTTCTGAAGTTTTGTGTGGGTGAAAACCATGGCTTTAAGGAGAAATCTTGTGAGCAAAAGAAAACTGTGCCAGCTATTGTTTGGGAGAATGTGAACAGATAGGGAGTATTTTTGGCTTTGTTTCTTACTAGGAGAAAATTAAATGTGGAATGCTCTAGGAAATCAGCTGTCAGACTTACCACATCCCCACTGGTATGAGGTAATGAGAGTCAAATTCAGAGCTTCCCTGGTGATTGCTGGGCCCTCATCCAGCACTCACTGGGCTTTCTCAGGTGTTGGCAGCACAGTGAGGAACATTTCCAAATCCCTGGGGCATGTCTTTGTCACAGACAGAGCAAGGCAAAGAGAGGGAAGCATCTCACAACAGCACAGCTTGTGCATCCCCAGCAGCTCATGCACAGTGAACTCAGAGCAGGGAGTGTGGTGAAGTTGCAGCAGTGTTTGGAAATTACCTCTAGTCCCAGATTCGTGATGACCCAGTCCACCCCAGCTATCCCTGTACCTGCTGCAGAGATGTGAGCTGGGACAGCTTCTATGTCCCAGGGACAGCACAGATCTAGGGAGAAACCTCCAACAATTGGGTGTGGGGTTGGCTTTCAGCTGGGCTGAATGGAAAGGAGCAGCTTTATTCAACTACTTGACTTCATTCCTCTTCAGGCTACAAGCTGAACCAAGTTAACTGAAAAGGCAACTTACTCCAGCTGAGGGATTTAAGCAGGAAAAACAATAAAAATCCTTCATTCACTGGTTAGGGGAGCCTCTCAGTCATGCTCCCATAACCAAAATTAGGCACGCAGGAAGGATTCCAACTAAAAGCTCTTACAGATTATTGCCTTCCTCACCTAACTTGCACATCTAAGTAAGACTCACCTCACCTGAAGATTAAAGAAAGAGGGAGGCTTCAAAAATATCTTCAAGCACCTTCCTCGGGTTGTTTGCAATGGAGCTACATTAACTTGGGTCCCACTGTAAGAGCAGGATTTACTTTTTCACATATACTTCTGTAGTACCATTAGACAAAACTTCTGGATCAGACATTGCTGGCAGGTACAACACAGATGTTATCCAAAAAACACTTGAAGAGGGAAATAGCCATTTGACAGAACTCAATGTTAATAGACATGCAGTGAGCCACCCTTTAAATGTGACTTAGGGTCACTACTCAGGTTCAGAATTACCTCAAATAAGAGCTATCAGACCTTCAGAGTGTTTTTTGTGGCCTCAGACATATATATTAGAATAGGATGAAGTGAGTTTGACAGCATTTATATTACAGTATCCAAGAAAGAAACTTGAACAACTACTTTGTCTAGATACCTTGAGGTAAATACAACCAAGATGATTTGGTCTGTTGTTTCAAACAGTTTAAAAAAAAAGGTCAATGTGTTTCCAAAAGAATCAATTTCAGGAAAAAAAATATTTTTTTTAAAAAAAGTGAAATTAAAAAGGATCAGGTTCATCTGTTTCACAGTTAACATCATTATTATCTCTGGGTAATCACAGTTATTCCCAGTTCACCCCAGCTTAGGTGGAAGACATGAGTGGCAATGTTCCCAGTGAACTCCCAGCACACATCCTAATCTGTAGTTTTTAGGTAATAGATGCTGTAACAAAGATAAAGGTCTCTTGGAAGTTGTTAAGTATATCTTTACATAAATTCATTGCTACCAGGGAATTTTGATCCACTGCATTTTTAATGCATAAATTCCAAAGTGACAGATGTGTAAATGGCTTTTTGCGCAGTTTGGTTCAAATCCATTTTTTTTTACAATTGCCCAGTTTTGAATACACTATTTCAATCACCTTTTCTTTCTGCCTTTAGCACATATATTCCCTGTTTTGGTCATGCAACCAAATGAGAGTTCTCCAATTCTCCACAAGACTATTCTTGTTTTTAACATTTAGAAGACCTTGTAGCTCTAACTGACATTAGAAGCAGCTTAAAGAAATGCCTGGCTTACATCAGATGGGTGTTGCAATATTTGAAATTATATTTGAGCTTTACAATAAAATTATTCTATTGCAGGAATTAGTGGTTATAATTTGAAATAAGGTTACATATACATTTTCTAGTCAAATGTGAACATAGAAAAGTTAAGTTCAGTTAAAAATATTACTTTGGAAAACTGTTGTGGTGTCAAAATTTTAAAGAGAAATTTTTATAATGAATTCTTAGGAAGACAGAGTGACTTTTCTCTTCTGCTTCCCACAATTAGATGTAGATTCACCAAGTTCAACTTAACATCTCAGAGTTGCTCTGTATCTAAACATAGCTCTTCACTTTCACTTAAAGTTCAATAGATGTTTCCTGCAAAAATTACTGAAAAGAAAAATGGCTCTTGTTTTTTAACATTAATTAATCTGTGAGGCACAGCTATCATTACCCACAGATAATGAAAAGCATGAATTTTAATTTGTCCCATAACAAAGCCCCACAGAAGATTTTGAACTTAATTCTTCCCCTCTTCATAGCTGTTCAGATTTCTCCAGTCTTCTCTCTTTCACTCTCTGTCCTGGAATATGACCTTCAGGTTTAAGTAGGGACTATTCAAGAGAGATGCCACAAGGAAGATCCTGTCATTGGTTCTTAGTGCTGCTATTGAAGGGAGTCTGATGACAATACTTAGATATCTATTTATATAGCCACAAATACATTATTAATAAAAAATGACATTTTTTTTATTCTTGATTTTATAGCAAAAATGATGCAATTCTCTAAACCAAAACCATCTAAATTTTGGATAATATTTATCTTAGCTGTAATTTTTTTGTATATGAACTTGCAGGTATTGCAATTGAAAATGTTAACTTTAAACAACCATTGTCAAATTCTGGTTGTTTAAGTGCCTTTAATGAAGAATATTAGTTTTTTGGGTTTTGGGGGTTGGTTTGTTGTTTTGTTGTTGTTGTTGGTTTGGTTTAGTTTGGTTTTTGTTGTTTTGTTTTGTTTTGTTTTTCTTTGTTTTTCGGGGGGTGGGGTGAAATAGAGTGGGAAGGTTTTCCCATTAGAGTTTTTCCAAAATATCAGAAATTTAGTTGAAATTTATGAAAAATATCATATGATTTAGTAATGAGGTTTGTTAATCTTTCCTTCATTTGCTATAGCCTAGAAGGCTACAGTAAGATGTTATTTTTATTACTTTAGTCTTCCAGACTAGGAGGGTTCTTTGTAATATTTTAGCACTTTTTTGTCTCCATTTAAAATGTGACAGATCAGAATACAACAAGGATGAACAAACACTGATGGAAAGGGAAGAGAGGAGATGCTGTTTCCTGGAAATCACTCAAACCTCAAAAAAAAGGTCTGGTTCTGGGTGCCCATATCCTTAATTTAAAATCTCGTTAATCCATCCCAATGTCTTTCTCATTCACATTAGAGTGCCAAACTATGTCAGACCAGAATCTTCTCCTTTTTTTTTTTTTTAACTGCTACATAATTGAAACTTAAATCTACTGCTGTGTGAATATTAATGTGCCATTCCAGCAGTTATTCATAGTCCCTAAGTTATGATCTTCTAAGGGGGTGTTCAACTGAAGAGTGAAAAAATAAGACTTTATTTGAGTTCATCTGGTGAGCACAGAAGGCTTTTAATTTTACAGAAAAGAATGAAGAAGGAAAAAAAAACAAAAAGAAAAAGTGGTCTGTCCATGCCTCAAAGTAGCGATATAGAGCCAGGCTCTCTGGGGTTGCTGGCTGGATTTATTGTGTGCCACACAGATCAAAAGTAAGTGCAGGCAGGTAAAAAGTCTTGATACCCAGCTGGGTAGGATGGTTTGAGAGTGTAGCAGACACTGACTGTGCGACAGCACAATGCTTCTGCTTGCCAAGTTAATTAAGTTAGGATTGAATGCCCATGGATAGGAGATAATAATATCAGCCACATAAAAAGGATATGTGATATTGTAGATTAGGTTTATAAGAATGGCTTTGTCTCTCTGATAGGGAGACAAAAATGTGCTGCTGCTGAAGTCCTAGAGATGGGACTCCTGCCATATTCAGGAGCATACTTTAGTTTGTTTTTTGGGTTCTTTTTTCATTTATTATTTCACTTTCCCATTTAATAAAACCCCACGCCTTTTGAGCTGCATGCAAGTGAAATGGCAGAAAAGGTGACAAGCCCAGGAAACTGCCAGGGGTGAACTTTTCAACTCACAGGAACATCTCAAGGCAGGCTGTAAATAGGATTACTTTTATTAGACTGCTGCCTGCTGCAGCTGTTCTTGTTAAGGGCCTGTCACTCTGCCCATTGTGAGCTGAGCAGTGACAGCAGCCCTGGCCTGGGGGACCCCGTGCAGACCCCACTGACACCCATCACTCACTGGGGCCATCCCCTCCAGTCAACAACAGGGCATAAAACAGCATTTCTGCCTGCTTTACAGAAGATGGGCAGGTGTGGGATTACCTCAGGAACATGGGTCGTCAGTGCAAGGTCAGGGCAACCAAGAGCCTCCTCCCCATCACGGATGTGCCTCCAAAACTGAGGCAATTCTCCACCAGGCCACAACATCGGTGGTTAAACCCTTCTCTAGCTTAAATTTTTTCTTCCCATCACCTCCTAGCCCAGTGCCTGAATCACAGAGGTTTGTACAAGGCAACGCTCAGCCTTGATAAGAAATAATCAAGATTTCATTCAAGATCTCAAGTGTTCCCAAGGTCTGAGTTGCTGCAATACAAGCTGGGGGTGTGGAATAGATTATTCTGAAGGAGGCACAAGGATTAAGACAATGTCTACAACTCACATTTATGAAAATGAAGAAGATTAGACCAAACAAAAGAGAATAAGGAAATAGCTATAGGGAGAGTTTCCTGGAAAGACCAAGAGTTGGAGCAAATATTTTGTAGGCTGTCCATGTTACTGTAGCTGATCATCCATAGATTTAGAATATTACATCTGCAAGTCAACCTGTGCTCCCAAGAAAAGAAATTTTCTCTCAAATTATAATTTTTTACCCTTGGAATCTAAAATACATATGTGTATACATATGTATATATATGTATGTCTGTATGCACATATACAGACAAACACATATATAGACATATTCTTGGGGTGGTACTGTGCAGAACTAGGAGCTGGATTTCAGTGGTCTCTGTGGGTCCCTTTCAACTCAGAATATTTTATGATTCTATGATACAGACATACATATTTAAGCACTTGCACCTCCCATTTCTCTAAGTCTCTCACAAAACTTTGAGCTGGGAAGAAGGTACCACATCACAGGAGGCTGGAATTCTACCCGAGGTTCTTCTCTTGTGCATTTCTGTCTGTCTAAGCCATCCTTCATTTTACAGGAGGATTTGAAAGCTGAAGTTTTGTTCCAGACAAACACTGCAGTAGACATCCAAACTACATCAACTGAAGTATTTTCAGTGTATGATGCAATTTGAATTCCAGAAGTGACAGAAAGAAGCTGGGAAGCTGTGTGCCAGACTCGAGAGAAGATCCAACATTCAGATTTTCGTTACCCTGCAAGGGCATTCATGTACCTGTGTCAGGGACAAGCACAAGTTTAAACACTTTTTTAAAAAGGATATTTCATCTTAATATAAGGAAGAATATCTTTAGTGTGTGGGTGACCACAGATGGAGCAAAGACCAGAGAGGGCGTGGAGTCTTCCTCCCTGCTGTTATTCCAGAACTGTCTAGATACAATCCTGTGCTCTGGGATGGCTGTGCTGGATCAGGGAGGTGGGACCAGATGACCCACAGTGGTCCCTTTCAGCCTGACCCATTTTGGGTTATGATTCTGTGCGATATACACTTTGAAATTGCAATTCTGTTAATTTTGATTAACGTTGCTACAGTGCTACAAAATTGCATGGGTTTATAAAATATATTATCAAGATAAGTCTTGCAGGAAGCACTTGCAGCAATACATTTCTAATAATACCTTTTATTATTTCCTTTCTCTGAGCAGTTTTTAGGAGTGCACATCTCAAATCATACAAACAAAAAGCCATTAAAATGATCTTATAAAAGCTATTATGTTTCATGATCTGATTATACGTATTCTGTTTCAGGACAAGCACACTATTTGGAAAATTATAGTCTTAGTGCAGTCACCTTCTGGAGAAAATTCCTATTTATATTCCTGACTGACATTTCCTATTTCTCCAAGTGATTTTGTCCAGTTTGCATGATACAAATCATCATCTATACAGAAGAAGACCAGGTCCAAGTTCATTCCTGATTTATCTCCACCAATGCATAAAAGGGTAAAGAAAATCCATTAGAAACAAGGTTAAAAAGAGGGGAAGAGGAAAAAAAAAAAAAAAAGAAAAAAAAGAGAGAGACACAGCATGAGCTGCATGGAAGATAAATGCCAAAGACCTGATTGTCATTTACATTAAGGCAGAATAAAGCAGCTGTGAATGAGAACTGGAGACGGTCTGTGCTTCTGTTTATTTCTAGCTAAAAATATGCTGGAATCTTTAGGGGTGTGCATTCTCATCTGTTTGTGGGAATAATTTTTTACATTAACAAGAGGGTTTTTGAGCACTAGGTGAAAGGTTCAGCATTGAACTGAATTTACAAATTATCTAGCTCTCCAGGATTCACTTATCTCTCTCTGAAAGTGTCGGTCTATCTCTCCATCACAGGCCTTGCAATCACTGGCTATTATGCAGGGGTCAATCTCATTCTGAGGAAGAAAAATATACTGAATTAAGATGTATAAGAAATTAACCAGTCCAGGTTAATTGTGTTTTCATTTTCTCGAGGATTTATCAATGCTGCAAAATAAATCTCTTCATGTTTTTGCAGTTATTAAAAGAAAATGGGACACTGCATAATAGTGACAGTCATTATCATCAGATCTGGAAACAAAAACAGGAAAGCAATCCTTTCCTGTTGGAAGTAAAACCAAGTGGTTGCATATAACACTGTTTCTATAAACTCCCTGCTATTTCTTCATCTTCTTTTTCTGTTATCTTCACCATGAGATCTTTTCACTCTTGCTTACAACACCATCAGGAAGGCCTCTCTGTGCCTGTTGAAGCTACTGTTCCTGTCAGCTTTCCTTTCCAGGCCTTGTAACAACTTTTTGTGGCTGTGGTTTACAGACCATCCCTAGCGTAGAATGGTGTTTCTGTGTCAAATAATTGGCAGCACAGAGGAAGTGAGACACTGGCCAAATTGAGCTAAAGTGGTGGGCAGGGGAAAGAGGGGATTGTAACGATAAAATTTTCAAATCAAATCAAATCAAATCAATCTCCTTGATCCCTGAAACTGGGGAGGTGTTTTGGATCATCATCTTCCTCATGGCTGAGTCTGTGCCCATCCACTGGCCCTGGGGGTGCTGGTGCCAGCTGCTGGACATGAGTCCAGGTGTGCCCAGGTGGGAGAGAGGCCAATGGCCCCTGGACTGTCCCAGCCAGGTGTGACACAGCCCCAGGGCAGGGCCTGTCCCCTGTGCNTGCCCAGGGCAGTGGTGGAATCATCCCTGGAAGTGTTCACAGCTCTGCACATGTTACAGCTTAGGATATGGTTTACCGGTGGGCTTGGCCATGCTGGGTTAAGGGTTGGACTTGATTATCTTAGAGGTACACGTTTCCCTGAAATACAGGCTCTGAAGGAAGCAGTTGTGTTTTACAAATACTTTTATTGCATCAGGGATATTCCAACAGTAGACACAGGACTTTCCCTCATGTGTACCTTGTCAGTAAGGAATGGTGCATGCAGACACACTGAAATACCAGGAATGCCTTGCTGCAGATCTGGGGGCACATGCCTTTTGTGCCTGCCTGTGATTTTATTTTATTTTCCACCTGAGCTGAAACCTGCGGGACTGTGCAGAGGGCATGGGCTTCACACAAGATGACAACATGAAAAGTCCTTTATTGCATAGGGAAAATTCATTATATACTATCACATAAATAAGATATATCATCATATAAACAGGAAGAGGTTTACCACAGTGTTCCCCAATCACCTGGGCTATTCCACAGTTTTTACCTTTTATGGGAACACCTATACAATACTCTATAAGGTCCCACACAGTGGGTTTCACTTCTGACTGGTCCTGAAGTTCACAAACCCACAATTCTCTCCTAGCCCATCTCAAGTGACCTGGATGTACTTTCATGGGTTCCAGGGTCCCCTCTAGGCCTAGGAAAGAGGCTCATTCTGGTCTTCAAGGTCTGCTCCTCTATCACACACAGTGTTACCTGACAAAACCCAGAGCAGTAACCGGATCTCAGTCAAAAAAAACCAGTACCAGGTCTCAAGGTACTCAGCCAAGGTCACTGGGAGCACTTGATGTCAATTTGCAAGATGAAGCACCACTTTCTCCCTTGCATTACACTAACTACCATAAAATACATATTTAGTGCTATCTGAACTCGTAGGAAGTGCTGGGGAGGAGGCTGTACATCCCTCATTATGGTGATGGAGTGTTTACAACAGCAACCCTTTTAGCAATAATGAATTTCCTCATTCATAGGAGGGCTCCCTAGGGTAAAGGGAGGATCCAGCAATCAAGAGCCTTGAATTTCCTTTGTGCTCACTAAAATGAAACAAACAAACAAAAAAAATCCTGAATAGGGGAATAAAAACCCAAAACCAAACAAGGTGTCAATCTGAACACCACAAACCAGCTTCTAAGCAGGAAAAGCTGTGCAAGCACTCTGTTCTTGCCACTTTGTCGAAGATAAAACTGGAACCAATTTAGAATCAATATTAGCTCAATCAGTATTGATCTTCCTTAACTTTAATCTTCCTGCTTTAATAGCCCAAAGGACTTTTTACAGTGGATGCAAGAGGGGAATGATTCCAGATCTTTAAACTCCTGAATCATATTCAGACCAAGTCCAAAGATCCTCCTATATTGCCAAAGGAGCCTAGGTGAGCAGTTTTGTCATTAACTTAGCTCTGTGATGTGACTGACGACATCAGAAAGCTGAAACATCGTAACTCAGATTTTTTTTATCCACAAATTAACCTCTGTGAAAACATATGTTGCTTCTTTTCTTGGCCTGAAGTGAATGGAAAAGTGCATTGGAATGAGAAACTGAAGTATTTATACACAGCCCTTACTGAACATGATTTCTCATAAATATAGAAAATAGGTGTCATAGTTTAGCCCCATCTAGCTCCCAAGCTCTCACAGCCTCTCGCTAGAAAAGCACTGTAGGATTTCTGTTATCTAACCTTCTAATGTCACGGCTGCCTATATTTTAAAATATGACACTATTTCATAGTTTAAATTAATATTTAAAGTATTTTTTTGTTGAATAGTTTTTGTGGTTTTTATCAAGTGTTTCAAAGATGGAAACAAAACCTACCTTAATATAAAAGATTTTTTTCTTGCAAACTTTATTAGTGGCTTTAAGTCTTTCAATTCTGTTTTCTTCTAATTTTTCACTTTGAAGCTACACCTTCTGGGAAAAAAGACTTTTATTTGGCTAAAAATCTAAAATGTACAAATTACACCTGATCTTCAGCCTTAGGTGATGGCAAGGGGTTTGGATTATATTCCCACCCTTCCTTCCCACCCAAGGAAAAAGAATAATCCCTGAAGTATTACTCATTTTTATGGCCGGAAAGAGCATTTCATGTAACTAGGCTAAAGCTACTCAGTTGTGAAAAATGACACTGAGCATGACTGAAAGATGAATTCTCCTGAGAAGAGAAAAAAGAAAAAGACAAAGAAAGACGAAAAAAAAAAGTGCATAGGAACTTTCCATGTCATGTATTTGTATTCTTTCATGGCCTGAAGCTACAAAGCAATGCTTGCATTTCAACAGAGAGCAGAGGACAGACTATTTAAGCTAAATATCACTTTTAACTTCCTTTGGGGGCCATCAGTTATAGTTGCCCATAAATGTTTTGTAATAGGCAGGCTCATAAATCCAGGTGACAACCTCCCACTTTCAGTAGCTCTAGGAACAGGACACACTTGGAGAGGGTTTTAAAGCACATTGCCCAAGTAATTGCATCAGGGTGATTTGGACTGTTATTTCTTTTCCTCTATTTCAACACTGGTCAAAGAGAATGCATTCTTAATGGAAACACTTTGTTTCTTCTAAATGTTTTATAATAGAGACAACAAAGCACTTTTGACAGTTTTTGTATGTAATCCTCCCCTAAAGCTCTTCATGCGTAGAGTGACAAACCTCAGTGCTCCAATTCACATACCTAGACCTCATTATTATTATTATCATTATTATTATTATTATTTGCAAATCAACCTGATTTTCAGAAGGACTTCCAAGGCATTGTCAGGGGAATGTCTTCAAAGATGTCTCCAAGATGAACAACATGTCCAAGACTTTGTGACTCTGAAGTGCTGCCTGGTGCACATCCAGCTCCTCACTCTCTGAAGTGCATGTGGGTCCCTTTACCTCATCATTGCAATTGGCAGTAATTATAGATACCAGACTCAGTCCTCTCAGCCTGTTCCTGAATTAAGAGTCCATTTCTGACCATAATAAATCCCATTCATTTCAACAGAAAGAAGAGAAAGAGGAATTGAAAGAAATAATAGTCCTGGGTTAGTCAGCAGGGGTCAAAATCTAGGAAGTGACCTATGCAGCAGGAAGTAGTACAACTTCCTTCCTGAGAGAGAGAGCCAATAATCAGGTAGTTTTAAGTGCTGATATGTAGGTAAACCAATTAAAAGTTGATCTGCCTTCGAGGAAAAAATAATATATAAACAGAGGACCTCTGAGCCTCTTCGTCTTTTGCCTGCTGCTGCTCAAAGAGGAGCATCTCCCTGATCTCTCTATGGTAAGGCTGGGCCTCCCCTCCCCACGAGGGTGGGGGAGAAGGGAGGTTTGGAGCAGCCGTGCAGCTGCAGCTGGGCATGGGGGAGGAACTGGCCTGGNCCAAAAGAACCTGTGTTGCTAGACACAGAAAAATGGGATTTTCTTCACTGCTGCAATAAAACTGCTCATCCTTAAAAGGGTACCCCATGGACTGTCATGACCCCCCTGTAGTAGCTGTGGGAAGGCTACTGGTGTGGGGGGAGGGTTCCTCCACAAGCAGATCTTTCTCCTGGACGGGTGGCTGGTAGTGGGGCTGAAGAGCCATAAAAACCTGTATTTTCTTACAGAAAATCCATGGTATAAACAAAAGATAGTTCTCTCCCTAGATGAACTGAGACAAAAGCTGTTTCAGAGGTGGTAAACTGGGAGGTTGAAGTGTTGTTTTTTTTTTTAACATGTTGTCAGGTGGAAAAAAATGGAAAGGTTGGGGAGGAGGGGTGGTCTGAGGAGTTTGTTCTGGTTTTTCTTGTCTTTTTTTCTTTGCCTTAGGTTCATTAACAAACTTTCTTTATATTCTATAAAGTTTGAACCTGCTTTGCCTGCTCCTAATCCTCATCTCACAGTAAACATTAGGTAAGTTTTAGTAAGTGTGCTGGCATTTGGCCAGAAACTCAAATAAGCAAACTGAAAACCACTAGAGAGAATCAACAAGAAAGCCACAATACAGAAACACTTCCTTTTTGTCTTTTTTTTCATGTTGCTGTCTTCTGTGTTCCTCTCACGTTTTTTAGCCTTTCCTATCTTTTCCAGACACACTTCACTTCCAAATCAGGGTAAATGTTAGACTAGACTTTGCCTGAGTAGCCACTGCTCCCCTTCTCTTCCCTCCCCTCCCTCCTGTCTTGCAGTGGGGAGAGGCTGAATTTAGTGAAATTCAGCTGAAATTGAATACCCTCATTAGCCTCTGCTATCAGGTTGCCACATTTTTGTCACAGTGACTGAGTGCCTTCTGCTGTTACTATAGCAATTCTGCCCTTATTTACAAAAGTTAGGCACAAATTACTTAACTTTGTTCTCTATTACTGGGTCGATTATTGATTTAAACATCCAGGTGCACAAAAGCAAGAAGAGAAAAGACTCCAGAAAATTTCTATCAAAGATTTCTGAAAAAAATAAAAATATATATTTCTTTCCGAAGATTAATTAAATTGGCATCTCAGTGGTGCCCAGCTTAGGTGCTACAACACTATCAGGAGTCTCCTGGAAGCGGGGTCATTACAAAGTGCTAATGATCTTCACCAGATAAGGGTGGCCTGGGGGTGTAATTGGTGGTTGACCTACCCAGGGTATATATATGGAAATTGTGGTAGCTCTTTCTTATTATCAGGGTGTGTGCTGGCTGCAGCAATGATCAAAAATATTTATGCTGGACCTTGTCTCTTATTATTTACATTTTTTTTTTTTTTTCCTCCCCATTTAATTCACATGCTCTTTCTTCTTGTCTTATGTTGTTCTTTTGTATAAATCCTCTTCATTGCTGGGTCCTTCCTCTGCTTTCTCTGCTTCATTGCGTGTGGACACATTTTGCCAACAATTAAGCCTTTATTTCTTCTGTAAAAGGGCTGCATAGCTCATAATGTCTCATGTGACACAGTTTAATACTAAATTCAGCAACTGAAGAAACTAAAATTTAATTCTTTCAGTCATTAGCTGAATAGTCAGATGGGAGCCCTATAGTTATACAGGAGAAGACTTCTCAATAACTCTTCAAACCTCTTAGAAGTGATACTTATGGCTCTAAACCTTCTGGGGATGCTGATCTATCAACATGATATTTTGGTAGAAGAGGGAACAAGTTATTTATTTTTAAATTACAGATTACAGTGAAGAAGTTTGCTGAAAAGTAGGGTTAAATGGAATAAAAAGTACAGGAAATGGTGCAAATCTTGGTTGCCTGAAATATTGGATGCAAAAAGAGTACATCTATGATTTGCCTAAGCATTGCTAATCACATAGAAACATTGTCAATAATTTGCAGACAAAAAAATTAGCTATCAACATATAAGTATCTAAAGTATACATTACAGGAACAGAAGATATATACGGTGAGGTAAAGGCTGAGAATTTTTTCTTTGTCATGAAAGCAACATCCTTCATTAAAAACACATCCTAAACTTTTCCTTATTTGTTCTGTGTATAATCCCTCCTCCTCCTCAAGGATTGTGTCAGCAGCACAGGGCATTTCTCCTGGCTGAAATATCTCCAGATTGCCTTTTGTCACTTTCTCCAACATTCGCTTCATTTCTCTTTTCTTATCTTCTTGGTGACAACTTTGCCTCCAATGAAGGCCTGTCCCCAGGTCCTGACCAGGGTCCCCTGAAGGGCTCCAGAGCATGTCATGAAATAATTTCAAACTTTTGAATGTGAGCTATAATGTCCAGCAAAGATAATAAGGACAACAAGCTTTGACAGCTCCATTTAAGTCTGATTTTCACCAGTCCATAAAAATGTGAATGTACAGTGATTTGGGAGATGTGAAACTTTTCCCTTTTCTTCTTCAACCTTCTTTTGGTTCCTAAACCCACCAATTTTTTGTGCCTTTAGCTTCAGTGGTTCAGCCAAAATTTAGTCCTCACTAGAAACAGTAACTGACATCTCCCTTTGTTCTCCATAATGACTTCTGTTCATGAATTGTGTGGAGAAAGTGCCTTCCTGCCACGCAGAGCAGAAATGCAAATTTTCCAAACCTTAATTATAATTTGGTTTGCATTCAGGTAAGTTCCATACAAGCTTATTAATTTACAAAACTTGATTTGAATCCTAATAATAACGGTGATGGTGAAATAAAAATTATGATGGTAAAATAATAATGTTAACAATTGCCAAAAGTTGTCAAGCTTTTATATAAAAGAGATAGGAACAAACCCTGAGATTCCACACAGGAATTAATTGTTAAAAAAAAAAAAAAAAGACAAAGAATAGAAAATGCTTTTCTGCTTAAAAAAGAAAATAGTGTGAGAAAGAAATATTGTTTAATTTATCATCATGGTCTTTTGTGTCTTTCAGCATTCAGCATACTTTATTTTCCAGAAACAGACTACAAATGAAGAGACTGGAATATGACTGTGATAAACAAAAGCATGAAACAGTAAATAGGGAAATGAGAGATAGAATTACAGGTGCAAAGCAATTATTACTGTGCCACAGCATTTCAGCTACTAACCATTTTATTCCTGCATATTCTATCAAAGGGATCAGCACTTGGCTTGCAGAGCCACTGATGTTTTCAAGGTCTTTGCATTCATTAGAATTTAATATTGTGAGATTTTACTTTGCTTTCATTTTTAACCTCTTTTATTCCCTTCAACACATTATAGAAGAGATTTTTGTATTGAAACACCACTTAGGAAAGTGAAATACACAGGAATGTAAACCATTTTACTGATCAGCTCTATTTTTCATTTTAAAATTATTTCTTTTCAGTCTCTAGGATGTCTCAGCTTTTATCTGTGAAGCTTGTGTAGAAATACTAAATTCTGAAAGGTTTAAAATACTTTTTTAAAATAAGCCTTAGAAAACACCATTTGAAATATAAATAGTGACCATTTCTGTGGCTCATACTCAAACTGAAGTTAAAAACACAGGAAATTTCCATCAAGAGAAACTACAAGGATCCACTTCGAATAAAGTATAGAATTGTAGTCATACTATGGTCACGGGTCATGCCTGAGACTTATTAGGTACCTTGGTATGAGGATTAGCTATAACACAATAGAGCATAAGCTTGATCTCTAACATCACAGAAGGGACTTTATATAAAGGGTGATTCACACCATTAGGAGATAAACATCTCCAGAGACTCATCTCTCTGTCCTATTTCTCTCCACTGACAAAAAAATAAAAGAGCCTGGGGTGACCAGCTCAGATTTAGATCTCTAACCTTTAGATATCTCAGATGAGATAAGACAAATCCTACCCTTGGATTCCTGCGCTGTGAGCAGTGATGGATCAGTCACCCCAAAGGGAGCAGCCCACAAAGAGGATGTGCTGAGCAGATTTGGTGGGCGGATGGCAGGGTGGGCAGCTCTGCCCGTCTGCCTGGCTCCTTGTCTGGAGTTGCCAACACAAAGATGTGGACAAAGAGCCTCTGCCCTTACAGGACTAGAGCTTCCCTGGGTTTGGTTTGCTCCGCGCTACCAATGGCCCAATTTGTTCAATAATTAGGTAGGTCAAAATCAATGCATTTAGAAGAATCCATTGTATGTGGTATAGCAGTGAGGTTCTGCAGCAATCTCTCACCTACAATTTTTTTTTTTGTTATCACTCTGCGGTACATCCAGCCAGGGAGTAAAAAAAAAAGGTAAAAATTTACAACATTTTAGCAGAAGCGTAATTTTTTAAGATCTGCATAAGATAACATGGCATTAGTTTCAATGACTATTCCTGTCATGTTTGGTGGGTTTTAATCAAGTAAGAGGATTTCACCAAATATTCACCCTAAGGAAAGCTGCAGTAACCCTCTGTTTCCCTTCTCTACAGGGCAATATGGAATATAATTTGCAAGTATATTCATTAAGGCTGGGAATTTTGGGAGAGCAAACCTGGCAACTGAGATTGCACAGTCTTGTCTAATTATACCATAGGTTAAAAGTTAAACAGCATTTTGACTCCTCTTCATAAAATATGGTGAATACCGATGTCAATTTTTAATGCAAATACTGTGCCAGCTGTCTGTGATCATCTTTGTATGTGTGAACATCAGAACAGGACATAGGAATGGAGGAGGGGATGGCACTGATGGCCCTCTGTTCTGTTGCTGAGGGGTTTTTTTGGTCACCTCGTGGATGTTTTTTTCTCAAAGATTTTTGCTGCTCTGTGTGGTGTTTTGATGGCATTTGTAGTCTTTGTTCTGTGCGGGCTGCAAGTGTCACACTGAAAGATTGATCAGTGCATTGTGACAGATATGTAACCTAATGAGCAAGAGTTTTGCTTTCCTGATGAGAATGTGATGCTCCTAATGTCCTCAGGGAGCACACATGGCATTTGTATCCTCAGCTTCATGGAGCTGTAGGGGAGACACTGCCAGGACAAATTCTGGTGATCGATAGTTTTAGTTTTTTAATGGGTCAGCTTGATATTTAACATTTATAATTTCTCTTATGGATACACAAAGGTGTATGGAAGCATGCAGTCTCTTGTGCCTTCAAGAGAATTTAGTCCTGTATGCAACCTGGAGTTTGGACTTTTAGATGGTTGCGTAGTTGCTAGAAAATGATAATATTGATTAAAGCACAGGAGTGGGTTTTATGCCAATGAAACCTAAGCTTCTGTTTTCCCTGACTCTGGCTAATAAGAAGAAATGGCCTCAGGGTGTGTCAGGGGAGGTTTAATTTGAATATTAAGAAAGAAAATACTTCATGGAGACCAGAGTAAAGGAATCTTGGAAGGAAGAGTTTCCCTTGGCCAAGGAGGATTGGGTCAGAGAGCACCCAGGCAAAGGCAACATCCACTAGTCCATTGGTCTTTATAATTTTCATCCATGAATGCTGAGGGAGCTGGGACTGTTCAGCCTCGAGAGGAGCCCCAGCTGAGAGGGGACCCCATCCCTGGGTGTCCCTGTGTGCAGGGAGGGCTCAGAGCAGGGCCCAGGCTGTGCTCCAGGGCCCAGCAATGGCACCAGAGCCACGGGCAGGGACTAAGCCCAGGGAGTTCCACCTGGACATGAGGGAGAACTTCAGTCCTGGGCAGTGACCGAGCACTGGGACAGATTGTCCAGAGAGGGTGTGGAGTGTTCCTCACTGGGGATATTCCAGAGTCCTCTGGACACAATCCTATGCCCTGTGCTCTGGGATGGCTCTGCTGGAGCAGGGAGGTGGAACAGATGACCCCTCTGTGGTCTCCTCCAACAAATCTGTGATTCTGAAATTTCTTTCTTTAAAAAACCCCAAACAAACAACACATGCAGGGAGATTATCTGGTAAATTGATGCAGTCTTTTTGTGAAAACTAAAACCTGTTTCCCATATGCACTATATTTCTTCCTGGATTATTAATGGAAACAAGTTACTTTTGTTTTGCTTAAGTAAGATTTAAGACTGTATTTGTGTACCAAAGTTCTGGGCTGCAATATAAGTCACATATGGGAGTACTGAGATAAGTTTTAAACCTTTTGTTCTGACTTTACAGAATCCTGGAAGTACAAGAGAACTCCAATGGACCTAAATTTTTACATCTCTCTAAACAGATTGATGTTTGTCACTCTTTGAAAATCTATTTGATTTATTCAAGACAGCCCTGAACTGATCATTGATAGTGATTGGGATGCTAACAGATGGGATCAATTATTCCATTGCTTTCCCCTGAGTTCTAATGCTGTCCCTGTTGGAGCTATTTTTGGTGTCTGCTGACAAGATAATACTATAAGATATGAGTTTGGATACTAAAAATCAATTCTTACAGAGTTAATTCCTTTTTTTTTAAGTCTGGTCCCTGTAAATCTTAGATCTCTCTCTCTTTACTCAGTTTCAAAGGTAATTTTGCTCTAGTAAGACTGCTAAAACAAGGCTCTAATTTTGTGCATTCCCAAGATACATACTCCAGTCAGTCTGAAAGAAAGTATAAAAATGGCATGTACTGAGTTCAGACCTTCAAAGTTGACTCGGTGGCTCTCTTTTTGCTTTCAGGCTGATAATGATGGATATTCATTCCTCTCTATTTATTTATTTTTTTTAATAAGGGACTTTTTATGCTGACTAATAGCACTCCAAAAGGAATTCCTCTTCTACAGTTACAGCATGAAAAACAGGAGGGGAATTTTGTTTTGATAGTTCCATGTGAATTCACATCAAATACATTGTATATTTTGTATATTCAATGGCACATGAACACGCTTTGAGCCAATTTTTCCTTTTCCCAGCAATTAAAAGAGCAGTCAAAAATGTTGAACACTGAAATTGTAGTCAGGATTAAAATTAAACATGCAGTTTTCATGTCCTATTTGTGTTTTGTTCCCATTCAAAACTATAATTACCAGGGAAAAATGTTTAGACATCTGTGAATCAAACCTGAAGGAAAGGTTTGGCTAAAACTTTGTGGTTTTGAAGCCAGGGAGGCATCTGACAGAGTGTTAAATAAGTCTACCAAGAAGAAAAACAAAGAAGAAATTATTGAGACATTACATGGTAAAGAATGGAATTCTTGTCTTCCATCAAATGTTATAAAACCTCTAAAATCTGACACAGATCATGCACTGTTAGCTTTACACCTGTCTCTCTGCCAGAAAATGTTTGCATTTTCAAGACTATTTCAATCTTATCATTTAAACTATAGCTCTAAATCCTTTTTTTCCCATATGCTTGACAGGAAGACAATGATTTGGCTTTGCTACCTGACTATAAGATGAAGTGCCAGTGCTTAGTATAAAAGCCTTCAGTGCTTAGGCCAAGTTAGTAGTACCTCAGTGAGAGCAAGACCTAACTGTAAGAAGAGGATTTGAATGCTCTGCACCTGTTTCAGAATAATGCAATTAATCCCACTTTTTATTTTTTTGCCCTCACACTTTTCAAGCTGTTATCTTAGTTTTCTTGCTTATCAGCATCTAAAGCCTTTATATTCTGTAAGTTTTGCATTTTCTCTGTTGTGAATGAAACAAAAGTGGCTTCTTTGTCCTACCCTCAAAGTAGATTTCCTCAAAATTGTGATAATAAACTGAGTGTATTGTCCTGAAATTGTCACATCATCGCTTATGTATTTACCTTCTTCTAACTGACAGTGAAGCACATCAGAAACTAACAGGAAAAAGATAAGGAGACTGGGGTTTATAGAGAAATTCCATTAAATTTGGTATCTAAACCAGGACATTTTAATGAATGGACTTGTGCAGCAAAATGTGACATTTAATGAGTTTCATTGTGTATATAGTGTATCACCTCCTGCAGTATCTTGGGAAAATTTATTTTGGTAGAATATGGCATTTCCAATATGTCCCCCAATATTCACTGAGCAAATTTTAGAACTTTGTAAGTACACACAAAAAGAATTAATTACCCTTTCTTTTTGGTTGGAGGAGACATGAGAACTAGAAAAGTGAAAACTGGAAAAATGTTATTTATATTTCATGTAAATAATACTGCCAATGAAAATGTTGGCATATAAGCAAGTGTGAACACTTTGGCAGCACAACTGTCTTGACACAGTCAACACCCCGTCAGACTTCCATGGTTCTTGTCAAATGCAAAGTCATTGTTAATATAATTCTCTCCTTATTGTGAGAAAGGACAAAAGGAATGAATCTACCACAGTGCACCTTGATGAACAGCAAAGGTGGAGGTCTTACACTAATTAAAAAAAGGAAAGGTACTCTTATAACCAAGGCAGATAAATGTGTTTGTTTTTCAGACACATCTCTTCCACTCCTTGTGTGAACTAATGATGCTGTCTGCAAGCAGCGTTCATTGTATGCAATAGTAATTTGAGACTAATCCTTATTTTGCTCAGGCATATTTATCATTTTCCCTTGAGTTGGAACCAACCTTGGTACAATGGGCCACAGTTGTAATCAGCTTCAAAGACAACTGAAAACTGGGTAATCTTTGGGGTAATCCAACAGTATTCCAGTTGGTCAAAGAGAAACATCATCTCTGGAGAATAGCAAAGTTAAGGAAGAGGAACAAACCTAATCAGGACCCAAATGGGATTTCAAGATGACTTAAATACGTGACAATCATCTCAGTGTCATTGTAACTGAAAATCAGAGTGAAATAACATGAAAAATTATTCACCTTAAATTCAGAACCTGAGCTTTGAACTGAAGCAGACATATATAACCATCTACATTGTAACTCAACACACATGTATATATATATAAATATATTTAAGAATTTTAACCTAAAATAAGGGATTTCATTAGCATTGCTGTTTGATTCTGTTTTGTTTCTTGTCTCTGTCAACCTCTGTGGCTAATTTCTCCCTGGAAATTAGTGAGACTGATAGAAAATAAGACTACCAAAATTTTAAAAGGAGTCACCTACTTCATCGTTTTGCAGCCAGGCCAGCTTCATATACTGTAAAAATACATTTTTCATACCTAGTTGCTTAAACCAAGGCTCATGTAAGCATTTTTCTAAACAATAAACAAAAAATAAACTCTATGTCTCTGTATCCATGATCTTTGGCTCAAATAGATGAGGCCAATAAACTTATTTTACTTCTTATCACCATAATTTTTATCACTAGAAATGTCCAGTTCTACTTTTGATATGTCATGATCACACTCATAATTTAATCCCATTTAGGACTTTTTCATCTACCTTTGGGATTGTTTAAGTTGTGCTTGTTGTGTTTGGTTCCTTGTACCACAGGAATTAGGAAAGAGGAAGCATTTCCTGGAGATGCCAATTTGGCTCTGCTACAGAAGGCAGTAGAAGGAGTTGAGACTGCCTGAGGTGGGCATCTCACCTTGGACAGGGGTGCCAGGACCACCAAATCACAGCTGCTGCTTCTGATGTTGGCCAAAGTCAGTTTAGTGAAGTGCTTTTTGGCAATGTCAATTGTTATTTGGGCAGCAGGTAATAAAAAAGTCACTGATATGAAACAAGGAATTACACCGGAAGATGCAAAAATCCCCAAAAGACTGGCAAAAGGGCTGGAATCAGAAACCAAATAGACAGAAAAGGGTGCAGTAACCAAGGATTAAGGGATAGCTGGTTTAGAGGCAGCAGGTATGAAAGCCAGAGAGAAAAATGTATTAATTGCATTGGAATATAGATGAGAGTTGAAAACAAAATTTTAACTGGATTTGAATGGGAGAGTATACAACAAGAAATAATATTCCACCTTATTTTAAAAAAAACCTGTTTTGTTTTAGAGGGATGAATAAATAATGCATATCAAACATCTTCGTCTGTTGTCTGAACAAATGACAAAACCAAAAAATAAAGCAAAAAGAATTGAGTTGTTTAACATGTAAACTAAATTCCTTTCTTAGCCTGAATATTCTTTCAGCATTAAGTCCAAGGTGAAGAGAAATGCTGGAGAGGTGGGGGATAAGATTTTTTTTTAATATTTACTGTAGAGTAGGTAGTTTTGGAAATTTTTAAGAAGATTTAAAAATGGAAGACTCCATGGCTGAAAACAGGCACGGGAAAGGAAATGCTACCTACTTTTGGTCCCATATGTGTTGGTTGACATCCAAATACTGAATGGGTAAAACTAGGACAAGGCAAAGGTTAGAATTTACTTACTAGTGGTAATGTCAGGTATTTTGCCACAAGGTATTTCATGAAGCATTCAATTATTTCTTTTCCTTTGTGTGGAAGAGAATTCATTGTTATATTTTTTGTTAGAGTCTGTCCGGTTTTTTTATTTGAAATGTTCTTTTTTTTTTTTTTTCATTATCTACAATGAGTTGTGGGGATATTGAAAGCATATTTTTCAAAAGCTCCTGATGCAGCAGTAAAATTAAACCCACAGATAATGCCTTCCACTGGATCCCAGCTAGGCTATTCTAAAAGGTGGGATGCTAGTGATTGGGGATTTACTCTAAATACCCATGGCCAGCTACACGACTTGTTTGATCAATAGTGTTACACTTTGTCTGTCCACATCCTGGAGATTCAAGCTGTGTCTTTGTTCCTTAATCCTAAATGAGAATTTGATTCTCCTGTCTTTCCTTCTATAAGTTCATTATGTGTAAAGTTAAATCTGGCGGTGTCCTTCTCTTTCTCTCCCCATAATCTGTGAGCAACAATATCTGGTTTTCCAATGTATCTCTATCTCAGACAACCTTATAGTTATTGTTACTGCAATTGCCTGTCGCAGAACTCAAATGTTTGGAGTAAGATTTATCCCAACAAGCTTTATGCACATAAAAGTCTGGTGTGTAGTCTAATTTCTAATTGGCAAAGAGATGAAAGCACCTCCAAAAGCGATTTATCCCACCTCGCATGCCTGTCTCGGGATGGGCTGAGACATCCTCGGGAAATGACTATTCCTTTCAATTTCTTTTAACTACATGGCTGGGGTTGAATATTACCATGACAGCATTCACTGGGAAGAAAAGTCTTCCACAGGAAAATTACCTGCCAGCTGGCAATGGCACTGGGCTATAACAGATTGTCACACAGGAAAGTGGAGCGTTTCAGGACATTGCAAAACACTGTGGGCCCCAAGGGTTAACTGCACACCATGAATTGATGCTTGCAAGCAAAAAAGTCTGTGTTGGATTCTGAGTTGAGCAAGACTGGAAAAACTAAGCTTATTAAACAACCTTAAATCTTCCTGCTGTCATTTAAACCAGGATGTCTATTCCCAGAACACCACCTTCCAGATTTCTCCTTTTGGG
>VZTZ01004343.1:31153-72530 GCA_013400955.1 Drymodes brunneopygia
TCTGTTGGGCTTTTTTCTGATTTTTTTACTTTTTTTTTTTTTTTTTTTAACTTCAGTAAATTGTATTTTTTGAGGTTACTTTTTAAGCATTTTTCTTTTTCTGTGTAGAATGCAGGCAGTGTCCTTAAAGTATCTAACAGTGGGCACTGGAAAATTCAGAGAAATATTTACATTACAATGATCTAACACTAGAATTGTTGAGATAGAACTGTGTAGCTGCCGTGGAGGTTTCCTTGGAAACCTCCAGGGGAGAGGGCACAGAAGAAGAAAAAGATAACTGGTGGAGGCCCTCCAAGAGAGCCAAGCTCCCNCCCAGCGAGCTATAGAACTGTATAAATGCAGGTGCAGGTAAAAAGATTACTGACTTCCAGAGTGGATTTCTGATAGTGTTACATGAATAATGAGGATTCCATTATTTTGTAAGGGACAATTTGATAATTGAATGTGCGAAGAGAGCCAGAAATTATAAGATAATGCTAAAAATGTAGAAGTAATTTCACAGTATGGGCTATTTCCAGAAAGGGAACTCAATGGTTTTACAGGATTCTGAGATTCCTGCTGGAAGTAAGCTGAGCATCTCACCACAGTGGTGCTGTGGAAAATGCAAAGAATAGGATCCTACAAAACTGCAGTGTGGAAATCTGGTTAGTAGATCATTCCCTGTCTGATGAGCAAAAGTGAAATCACTTCTTGAAACCTGTGTTCAATTTTGGGCCACTCCAAAAAAGACATTGAGGTCTTGGAGCATATCCAGAGAAGGACATGGAGAACAAGTCTGATAAGGAGTGGTTGAAGGAACTGGGATTGTTTCTTCTGGAGAAGAGGAGGCTCAGGGGGAACCTTCTGGTTCTCCACAACTCCCTGACAGGAGGGGGCAGCCAGGTGGGGTCAGGCTCTGCTTCCAGGGAGCAAGGGACAGGACAAGATGGAACAGCCTCAAGCTGCACCAGGGTAGGTTTTGTTTACATTCCAGTAACATTTTTTGTCACTGAAAGGTATGTCAAGTGTTGGTTACGCAGGGCAGCCATGGAATCACCAGCCGTGGAGGTATTTAAAATTCCTGTGGACATGGCACTTGGGACATGGTTTAGTGGTGGCCTTGGCAGTGCTGGGTTAAGGGCTGGACCCAATGCTGTTACAGGACTTTTCCAACCTTAATGAGTCCATGATTGCCTCGATTTATGCTGTCATTCGTGTGACATGAAAGTGGGATAAGCAAGGTTTACCCTTTTGAGGTCCAACAGGGGAGTTGTTCTCCATACTGGCTAATCTGGAGTTTGTGTAACTACAGACTGGCCTGAAGAATTATTTCTAAATTGTCTGCCATAAATTGTAAGCAGCTGTGTCTTCAATACAGCTGCACAAAGTATTAGGACCACATGGAGTATGATGTTTAAAACAAAAGGAATAAGTAATTAAAAATCATGGTTTAAATAAATGCTCTTTATGTCCTTGTGGGGGTCCTTCTACTGTGTGCTGCTGGGATTGCATATTGGATGTTTAACTTGCCGTGAATCCTGGGAGTGAAAATCTTCATGGAGGAAGAAGCTTTTTGGCAATACAGAAACCCAGAATCATTTAGGTTGGAAAAGATCATCGAGCCAAGAGCACTGAGTGCCACATCCGGTCATTCCTTGGACACCTCCAGGCATGTGGACTCCAGCACCCGAGCAGCCTCTTACAATGTTCAACCACCCTTTCCCTGAAGGAAATTCCTCCTGATGTCCAGCCTGAACCTCCCCTGGTGCAGCTTGAGACCGTTTCCTCCTGTCCTGTCCTGTTCCCTGGGAGCAGAGCCTGACCCCCAGCTGGTTACAACCTCCTGTCAGGGAATTGTGGAGAGCCACAAGGTCCTTCCTGAGCCTCCTTTAATTCAGGGTGAGTCCCCCCATCTCTCTCAGCTCATAGGATTTACCCTCTAGACCCTTCCCCAACTCCATGGTTCCTGGTTTCTAACAGGCCTTCCTTTCCTTTGCTTGAATGCCCCTAAAGTGGTCCTGTAGACACATGAGCTCAAAGAGATGTCCATAAATCTCTAAACATCCAGGAAGAGAAGTGATTTTACAGAATATCTAGCTTATGAGGGCATACTCAGTTACCTTTGAATAATTTTTTTTAGAATTAAGAATTGTGGGTTCCATATGAGGAACATACATTTGAGGCCCACAGGGCAATTTAATAGCTGACAGGGCTCCCCTAGTCCAAAGATGTGGCAAAAACTACTGACAGGGATAGCATTAACATTCCCAGTTGCCCCCATCCTCACAGACACAGAGATCTATTGATGTGGGCCCTGGAAAAGAAATATGTTGCAGTCCATGGAAACAATCAAGAACCGTATATTTTGCAAGTATTTTATATATATTAACGTATATTATACAGCATTTGTCACAAGTCCCTTGAACTATACCCAGAACACACAATAAAGAATGAGGAAATATATTAACTTTCAAGGAGTTATTTTCACGTAATTGTCTGGTCTCAGACCAAGTCTCAATCAGATAAAACCAACCAAATGCTCCATTGATCAAAGTCTCTCCAAGAGGCAGTGCAATATTCAACATTGATCTCCCATTGATTTAGTGCTATTTAAACAAGGCCAAATTTAAGCTAGCATTTTCAGAGAGATAATCAAGAACAGAACCAAGTTTATTTGGCCTCTTAATAAATGATGGTGAATTGAAGAACCCTGTTAACCAAAGCCAGCTGTATGCTTGTTAAAAATAAGCCCAGAAATTGTATCAGACTAGACTCTGATAAGATGCTCCAAACATATTTTGAGCCATTTAACTGTTATTCAGTGTTGGAAACTTTGGTTATATTTCCATGAAGACATTTAGGTTTTTTTTTCCCATTAGGAACATAAGAGAACAAAAATGTATGTAGAACAATATACACAGAAAAATGGTGGCGTCAGACATCTGTGCTCCTTAACCTCCTCCATAAATATAAGGCATCAGGTAATAGAAACCAATTAATGTGATGTACTGTAAGTCAGGTGCTATTAGAGTCAAAGTTTACTATCTGCCCTAGTAAATAGTTCCAATAGTCTGATACACGTAAACCATGGTAACAGATAAGAAGAAAGCCATTACAAGTAGTCTCCACTGTTTATTTGAATTTTTTTGGAAGCACTATTGAAAGATTTTCCTATGCCATCCCAATCCAAGAGGAGATTTACATTTCAACCTGTGCAAATTCAACAAAATTAACAACTATTTAAAAAAATAGATGAAGAAGCAATGGTCTGAAGAAGTTAGAACTTCTCAGAAGTGTTTCCTTAATAGCTCATTCTTTATAATACCAATAAACTGAAAATAAGATTCAAAGAATGAAAGTTTGTTTTACTTTCCACCAATTGAATTTGAGGGAAGAAGAAGAAGATATTTAGACTTAATTTCTAAACCAGATATCCACAGAGACCAACACCAACATCTGGCAAATATTGGAATTGGGGCTTTATGGTTCAGTAGCCTTGAGGAGTCTTCTGACACTGCACTGGCACCTCAGGACTTTACCCTTAATTTCCAATACACTGACAGGTAAGCAAAGCACTAACAGGGCAGTAAAGCTGCTAGTGCAGCACTCTCCAGCTAATTCTGAATTTTACAACCAAAGCTTTCCTGTGTAGCTTGAACTGTTTCCATTTATTGGTAGATGGAGGTCTATTTTTCTAAGCATTTATAGCAGATGTTGCTTTGTGCAAAACCTGCAACAGTAACAGATATATAAAACACTTAATGATGTGTCTGATTGTATCAGATGCAAACTAGCAATACTAAAAAATTTAGGATTCTCTGTACAAATAAGCAGTCTTGAAGAACAAATTTCACATAACTGAACTCCAACTCTTCTAAATTGTATTTACACATGGTTTTAATTGCCCTTTTTTTTCCCCATTTTCATTTCTTACGTCTGCTCTAAATTTACATACTTCCATTACAGCTCTTCAGCAGAACCTGTAGCATGTGCTTTCCTGAAATTTAAGCAATTTTCAGCAACAGTTTTTTGCTTGTATTGATTTGAAAATTAACATATGGAGCAGCTCTAGTACGTTTCTCAACTGGGTTCCCAGTTTTATGAGTCCACTTTGATTATCTTTAGATATTTCTGAATGGGTTGGTGCTATTTTCTTTTGCTGGTGGTTCTTATATCTTTCATTTAACTGCAGTTAGGCTTACAAGCCATCTATTTTCTCCATTCTCCATCAGTCTCTTCAGAATGTGTCTCACAAGCATTCACCATGAGAAAATAGGAAAAGGTGAATATATATAAAGTATGGTGGAACTGATTTGGGAGCTACAGGAAGAAAAATGCTATATGTTTATTTAATTCAGTGAAAAGAAAGGATAAAACAACCAGGAAATTATATTCTTCACTTTGGTCGGTATATCCACATGTCTGAAAACAGCATTCTCAGTATAATTCTCTTCCATGAGACTTCACAGAATTTTAAAGAATTTTTCTTTCTCATAGCATCTTTCATCCTAACTTCTCTCCGGATAGGAAGCAGATTCTTCTGAAGTTTTGACATATTCACTTCACTTGCACAATTGTGAAAATAACACTTATCCATTAAATTAGGTCTTTTTCATTTGCCCTCTACAAATGAGGACACGTGACTGACAAGAAAAGCCAAAATACGAAACGAAAATCCAGTCAAAACACTTTCTGATATGAAAAGGGAAAATACCATAATTGTTTCTACTTAGTATTCCAATTCAGGTTTACAAAAAAAAAAAAAATTCAGGCAATTCAGCTGAAAATGCAGAGTTTTGTGAGTGTATCTGAAGGATTCTTCCTTGCTGATTGCCCAGTGATGCTCTTGACCATTCCCACATATTTTTGGATAGTGACCTTAACCTCTTTTGATGCACAATCTCACAAAATCACGTTTGGAATAATTCTTCTGAATATTGCAATAGGACTTCTCAACAGGTGTGATTATGTTTAATTCTCTAGAAGATATTTTTTTTCTTAAGCCAAGCCAGTAAGTAAAGAGAATATTTTAAGTGATAGTATGATTTATATATCACCATGTCAAAGGTTTTATACTGTTTTATACTGTTTTTTTTTTTTTATAACTCTTTATTTTCAGATACATTTGATTTTGATAAAGGTTGTTTAAATGTTGTTGCTGTTAAGCAACAACAAAAAAAGTGATATCTGTGTGCTACAAAAGAACCCCAAACCTTTCTGAAGTGTTATGAAGCATAGCCAGATCAACATGCTGTGGAAAGACATAACTCTGAGAAGAATCCTCACTCTGCTCTCCACTGTTCAGTAATCACAAACCATCTGGGGACATTTACAACATCCATTACAGCATGCAGTACCAGTAACTCAAGATATTTGACCAAAATGGCAAAAAGAAATTGTTTCATCTTCACAAAACAGGGAGTGTGTTGCTACTCAATTGTTCTATGACCACATACCTCAAAAAATTGGAAACCTTGATGTCACCTTTTCTTATCCAGCCTGGCCTGTTTTTCTCCTTCACCTATTTGGAACAGAGGGGTTTTTTTTTGTTTTCTTTTCTTTTTTTTCTTTGTTTGTTTGTTTTGTTGTTGTTGTTGTTTGTTTTGGGTTTTTTTTTCTTTTATTTATTTTGGTTTTTAAATTCAAATTCCCTCAACCCAGTCCCAGTAGAGAGACAGCACAGACTTTTCTATGGCAATAGTTCTCTGGTCAGGTTGACATCCTGAAGATTGGTGAAAGGATGGACTTGATAGATGGTGAATCTCCCACAGAGGTCCTGCAAGGCAACTAATCTTGTCAGAAAGCTTCTTTGCAATTATTAAGATTATGTCTGCATTTGACTGTTAATTTTGCTGATGACATTCACCCTGCATTATTGAAATTGAGAGGTCAACATAAACACCGAGCTGAAATCTGTGTGTAATCCCCTAAATAACTACTATTCTCATCTCAGTCGTTTTAAGGGGATCAATTCACTGGTTTGAGGTGATTAAGTCTTTGTTGGGTTGTACAGTGTGGGCTGCTGTGTTTTGCTCTGGCGACTTCCACAGCCTTGTACAAGCCACATGTGACAAGGATTCTTGGTGCCCACCTTTGCCTGATTGTTTGCACGGGTTTCACAAATTTGGATTCACTTATGAATTCTTACTGGAGTTTATTAACTTTTCCAGGAAGATGAAAATGCAAGGCAAATTCATTCAAGCAGGTGAAAAAGTTTTTTTAAAACAAAATGCCTGTTTTTCCTTGCCCTCTCTCACTTGTCAAAACCCATAGATTTTAGTGAATTTTGGGGAAATAAAATAAAATCTATAAAAAATGTTAGGATAATTGCTTGATTTGGAGAGAAGCAGAAAACTATCCCTATTCTTCTTACCCTATAACCTGTAATATCCTTACCATGACAACCATTTCATATTCAACAAAAATGCAGTCTTAGCAGGCCATGGAATATGCCAAAATGGACATTTCTAAGTATTTCATTCTTGTATGCTACTAGATTGATTTTCTCTTTTTTGCTAAAGACTGCAACCATATTTTTCATATGAATTATGTATAAAAAGAAAGAATGAGTAGCTCTTCTGAAAAAATTCTTAAAATAAATTGTTGTTAGTGACCTCCTCTGTTTTCCTATTTCTAATTTTGATATTGGAGGTGAAATGCTGAATTTTTAAATGTTTATTCTTGCCTTCATTATCATCTGCTGTGTGGCTATAGTGTGTCAGCTGCTTTTGAGAAAGGCTTGACACACGTGACCTTGCTTGGAAAACTTGTAAATCTGATAGCCAAAACAAACAGCTGATGTGAGAGCACAAAGATGGAAGTTAAGGAGTCACAGATTGGTAGCTTCTCTCTATTTTTATTTTAAGGAAAAAAAAAATAGGTCTAATTTTGGAGTTTCTAGACATTCTTTTAGGGATTGAAATTCTTCACAATCAGTGAATAAAGCAAAATAGGTGGCCATCTAGCTAGAATAGCCTGAGACTCCACAGGAAAAATTTTTAATTTATTGTCCCAGATGAGGTTACACCATATTCATAGAATTAATGCAGGTAATCCTAGCAGGGTATTTATCTTACCACCCTGAATAATCCACTTTCTTCCCACTAGTATTATTGATCCTGTATCTTGAAAAAAGCCTCAAAATTTTAAAAAAATAAATAAAAAAAGCTCTTGGACTTGACATAGAATAATTACTTTTAATAACCAATGTAAATCATCATAGATTCTTGATTCAGTATAGTGACTTCTGATTTACTTTACCTGATTGATGGGAGAATCAGGCTGACTGCATTTGCACTTTAAAAGGCCAGTGGTTTCATTTTCATAAGTAAAATGGAGGGATTCTTAAGAAGCAGCTGTATTTCTTTATTTGTGTGTGCTTGTGAGGAGACACCAGAAACTATCCAAATGTTGCAGTGCAAACCAGTCTGATGGATTGCTGGTGTAGAGTGCCCTTAATGTGAGATGTTCAGCTTTGCATCTCCCCCACTTATATGTTACCACTAACTTGGTTTTATGCTTCATTATTAATCTGTAAACTGTCTGAAGAACAACAGGAGATGAATGTCCAGGCTGAAATGGGCGGGGGCAGTCATTGATCAAACCACTCGAGACAGCTCCCATCGATTTCTTGGAGATATGCATCCCTACATGTCTGCAATAATATAGGAATGTGCTTTGCAATACCACAAAAAAAAAAAAGAAAAAAAAAAAAAAGAAAATCCCATGTGTTTCGATTTTGCTTAGAAGGTAAAAGATTTTATAACCTTATATGTGTGTTTTGTAGTTTGTTTTATTGGTCGTGTTGATGCTGGTAAGTTCTTGGGGACTGGGCCGCTAAGAGGTTTTTAATTGTGGATAAAAAAGCACTGAACAGAATTGTGGCTACAGATTCTGTGGGGTGGGGAGTTTAGATGATTGTTTTTATGGCTCTGAGAAGCTTCCAAAGGCCAGTTTTTTTATTGTATTGGTGCAAGGCTGAGTTGAATTGGGCAAACTGGCTTTATAGCTCACCACTCTCTACTCCTGACAACCTTTATCAGAGATAAAAAATCTCAAAAATTTAAGAATTTCTCTGTGAGATTTTCTGTTACTTAAAAAAAAAACCAACAACAACAACAAACAAAAAAAATTTCAAATAAACAAACAAACATGAAAAACAAGCAAGCAAACAAAAAAAGGAAAGAAATTAAAAATAGAGCCTATGACATTTAGCTGGAAACCTCAGATGAGAAATAACTTCTTTCCAGTCCTGCTGCATTCCCTTTTCAGGAATTAGACTGAAATTTCTAGTAGGATATTGGCTGAAATATGAGAATATGAAAAAAACCTAAATAAATAGAAGGAATTGAAAACTTCTACGCAATGATTTAAAAAGGTGTCCGATTAGGCTGAAAAGGTGCCCAGGTTGGCTTCAGTAAAGGATGTATGTGTATATATGCACACACACATACCTGTAGCCAAAATACAATGAATTATAGGGAGTTAGCACTGGGGATTAATTTTGGTGGTAAAGAGCATTGAATGAGATTAATTAATTTTGTGATACATTTAATTTCTGTCCCTTGACAATATCTAATTGGTATTTGATACAAAGCCGGGACAGGAAAAGTTGAATATTTCTCATCAAACATTTATGCCTTGCCTTGTTATATACTGCACCTTCAGATTCTGAGGAATGAGGAATGTTAAAAGTTGGCAGTGCTGATAATTGATGCCTTTACAAAGCTCCCCATGTCCACTCCTGTTCAAACAGGAGCATATTATACTTTGTTTTAGGGGAATTCACATTTATGCTTTTTCATAATTTCGAACATCTGAAAGAAAATAGAGTAGGAGAATAAGGAGAGTTATGTAACAAGGAAGAAAATGTCCATCTTTTCTACACAGTGACTAATTTTCATGAATCACATAAACAATAGTAAGGAGTATTAGATGTGTTGGTGTTATAATGTCACTTCCATCTTCTATTTATTCCTTTTCAGTGGCTCTCTTAACTCAAAATAAAGATTTCAGCTTTGCCTTGTAGCATGGATCTGAAGCACGGTTAAACCAGTTATTAAAACATAGAGTGTTCTGAGCCAAGGAAATAATCAAAATTCCAATTAATGCTGCTGCAGCATTACACTATTGTCATAGTAACAGTGGCATGAAAGTTTACATCAAAAGCCTTGTTAGGAAGTGCCAGTCTAAAAGAAATCAAGTCCCTGGGAAAGCATTCAGAAGTTCAAAAGAAACTAATGAAAGAGGCCTTGAGGATGTAATTTCATCGACGGTTATTCTTAGTTAATAGAGGCAACACAACCAGGGTCTTCTGTTGCAGGGTGGTTCCGTGGTAAAAACAAATGTATTAGAGCAATTGTGCTGGGATTAGCAGAAACAAAGGGGCTCTGTGCAGGAACCAAAGCACAGATTTGTGTTTGCAAAAGCTAAATCCACAAAACAGCAGCAGCATTAGGAAAGTTCTGGAAAAGAAGCTGTATGGGCTGAAAAAATGTGTAGGAAACTTGATTCAGAGTGCCTAGAAAAGAGGAGTTTGCAGGGTCTTTCAGACTGAGCAAGTGCTTTAAATGTTTAGCTGAGTGGTCCTTGGCATGTGCTCTGTGTGTAATATGCTGTCTAAAAGACTGTCTGTTCTACCAAGGAGGCAGTGGGGGAGGAAAAATACCAACAGAAAATGAAATAAACTGAGAAAGCACATGCTGATGTTAGGCAGCATTAGAGATTTTATATGATTTCCATCATGAAGTTAAGGAATATGCACCACATGCTTTTTCCTATTATGTGTTTTATGTGGGGTTTTGATGAGGGAAGTCTGGTGTTGTTGATTACAGTTTGAAAGAAGCTGAAATCCCACAAGAAAAGTCATTCTTTAACAGCGTTAGGGGAAGAGATAGAGACATTGTCATAAAGATGGATATTCTCATGGGAGTTCTGCTGCTTGCACAAAGGGAAGAAAAAAACCCACACAGTCATTCCAATACCTCCTAGGCTCACGAGGCTGCCAGATTCAAACTGAGATAGAGGTCTTGAATTTCAATCTAACAGAAAACTTAGTCCTCATTTTGAATCAAATTTAGACTCGCTGGTCAAATTTTGCAAGCTTGGATAGCTAAAATCAAGTGAATGTGTCACACTGAAATAATCATTGGTTCACGTCCCCAATATGTACAATGCAGTCCTGTCAAGCCAAAAGCATACAAAAAAGAATAACAGATGTGAAATAACATCTAAAATCAGAAGAGAGATAAGAAATGTCTTGGGAGGAATGGGGGCATATAAGAGATTCATGCACATTCAGGTAATGATCTTTTGATCTGCTCTCACTCCTGTATTTCATGTTCATCAGTAGTGCCTGCACAGAGGGGAGGAAGGATGGAAAATAAGGTAATTAGTTACACATGTACTTTGATCAGTACTGCATTTTTCTTTCTCAAGTTGTTTGCCAAAGTGCTCAGAGAAGGAAGAAAGGATTTTATTTATAGCAATTGTTCAGCCCAGTACGTTCTCATGAGTGTTTCCATAATCTCAAAATTTAATCCTGTACTTCTTTAATGATCGATTAAAGGTGATTTGGACTTGATTTTATTTCATTCTTATCAAAGCTTTCTTCCTTGTAAATTTTCTTTATTTTCATGTCCTTGATTTCAAGCCATTGATAACCAGCATGCTTTTGGAGATGATGAGCACCAGATAAATAAATTGTGAGTAACTAGAAAAGTTAGAATTAGGTTTAGTAATGTCCTGCTTAGTGCTTAGATGCTGACTGTTGGTGGCAGTTGATGCTGTACACTGTCCCCTGTGAAGTGACATAGTGCCTATCATAAAATAGGATCCTCTATCCTCAGTTTATCATATCCTCTGCCATTCCACATCAAAGAGAGGGGAAAAAGCAGTGAGAAAATTCTCCTGTTACAGAGTCAGGGTCCTTTATTTATAACGTTCCATTGGAGTGAGCCATTTTCAGGCAAGTATTGACATGGAAATGAGGATATAAAGAGGGACATGGCTGTACCCATTCAGTTCCCAGCTAGAAGGGGAAGGGGAGCAGCACACTCTTGTGTGTAGCTCTGGGTTTGTACTCCACTGACACCGCAGGCAGGGAGCTGCTCAGCCTGTGAGATGTAACACAGGTCATTCCCCTTCACATCCTGGCTGGGGGCAGCCTTTGGAGCAGGGGTTGTGGTTTAACTATGACAATTCTCTACAGAAACTTTCAGTGGAACTTTAAAAATGTGCCCTGCAATAGCCTTAGACAGCAGTCAGCACGGGTTTGGCTTTATGATCCCTCTCCTCTCCATCACAGAGTCCCAGGTCACCTGTCCATAGAGCTCCCCACAGCCACCATAACTAATGAGGTTGTGGAGCACAGCAGAACAGCATAGGTCATTCACTTCCAACAGTATGACAAGTGTTGGTTCTGTATAAATTACCTTGTAGACATGTTTTGTACAATATTTCATTATTTTGTATGGCAGCTTCGATAGCAGCAGTATGGGACACATCTCCCATTAGTAGTGTACAATATATTTTCTTGTCAGTTAATCTTGAAAGCTGGCTACCATTCCTCAAAAAGCCTGAATCTTTCATTTCCTTCTAATAAATACTTCACACTAAATGCATTATTGCTAGAGAGAAGTCAGTAATCAAATGCTTATCATCACATTTTCCTATGGCCTATGACAAAAATATTTTTTGTAGTGGACGCTGAAGGAGAGGAAGGGAAGCACTGGGAGCAAAATAAGAAAAGGACATCAAAACAAGTGTTAAATTAATAGACCTCTGAACAGCCTGATCTTCTTTAGAGAGCACAAAAACTGTAAGGCTCTGAGAATGGAAAGGAAATAGAGAATATGTTTCAGTGGAAAATAACCCCAAACAACACAGAACCAACCAAACAACAACAAGAAAAGTCTGAAGAACATAAACAGGTAAAGTACGATTATCTCTTTGAATTGTTTGCATATTTTCTATGGTGCTTACTCTTTTCTAGGTACTTTACAGCTTGCAAAGTGTAAGCTTTTAATCCTGGAGTACTTATGCAATTTAAAAGACAATTATTGGGGACTTTGCTCTACCAAAATTGTTGTTATCAATATTTTGGCAGCATAAATGTGTAGGCCAGGGCAATGACCCACTATTTCTTTGGCATTATTATCCTTTTGCAGCTCCTTACAAAGAATTATCTATTTCAGGTGTCTTATATATGTTCCAGTTTTATATTGCATGCAGAAAAGCAGCATAGCAGCAGTTTACATTCTATTTATTCCAAAAAATTATGATGCAGCTGCCATGTGACTACTGAGAACACAGACTTATCAAAAGTTGAAGTAAATGAAGAAAAACACAAAGGAAAACACAAAGGACTCCTATATAAACAACTGTGAGGAGGTGGTGAGTGGAGGCATGAGAAGGGACAGGTATAGCTTTTGCTTTTAAGCCTAAAACATTTTGAAGAACAAAGATTCATGCAGGTTTCTAAAGAAATGGGTCTGCAGATCATTTACTCTGCAAAGCAAGATTTCAGTGGATAATTTCTTGTTGACTGAATCCCATTTTTCTGCTTACCGTCAAGGAAGGAGTGGGTTTGTGACCTTGGCTTCAAACTCTCAGAGGTTCCAGAGATCCAACTCTCTCTCAGGATGGCAAAATAACAAAAATAATCAATCCTTTCACAAGAAAAACCTTGTGCCTTCCAAGTGTCTAGTGTGCCCATCTCTCTCAGTGCATATCTCCATCTCTTCCAGTCAGCACATGGCACAAACCCTAGTGGCACAGGGGGAAGATGTTGAGGTGTTTCGTTCTCACTACCTCCACAGGCTGAGAAAATCACTTAGCCTTTCTGTGCCTCCTTACCCCTGGTGATGGAGATAAAATCTGTCATTACTCCCACACTTTTTGTTGCCCATATCATGTATATATTAGTTCTTAGGCTGAGCTTCTTATCAGGAACAAAATAGCATTTTGAAAATGGGGCCAATTCCAGTGTCAGAGGTCCTTGGTGAGCTGTAGTACAGTTATTAATGAAGGCTGAGGTGAAAAGGGAACATTTGGCACATCATAGCACTCAGAAATTCAGAAACTGCCTGACTGGAGAATTTCTAGGCATTTTTTGACTCCTTAAAGCCCACTGATATATTTAAGGAAAATAAAAGTGAAAAATCAATCTGTTCTAATGTATCTGCCTGTTCATCTGTGTAGGGTTTTTCTGCATTACCATCCTATCACAATATCTGAACAGTTTTCACACAAAAAAAATCAATAACATTGGTGTTATCTCTCCCTGCCCTTGCTGGTTTTTCTCCTTTTCACTTCTTCTCTCATGCAGGTTTCAAGTTCATCTCCTTCATGCTGCGAACATCAGCACTGCCCCTCAGCTGCCTTGGCTGAGGAAGGGAACCCATTTCACCTGACAACAAGGTGCACAGAGAGTGAGATTTTCCCCTTTAACTGCAGCCATCATGGACCCTGCTGGGATGTTGTTGTGTTAAGAGTATAGAAATTTGGGGAAAAAAAACCAAACCTTTTTTTCCAGCTGGTTTCAGAGATTAGAAGGATTGGGTGTGGCTGGGCTTAATTTCTGATGAGATCCAAATCTGTACTTTAAGTCTGGTTATGTACAATAAATCCTACATGCAGCAATAGTGTGGCTTACACTGTTATTCTGGTCACATTCATGATCACAAATTCCCAATTAATACAGTTTATCAATCTGACCAATTTAACTCTGGCAAAATTCAGTAGGAACTTCCATGAACACAGATTCACAAATAGTGCAGTTTATTGAAGCAAAAAGTTTTAGATTCTTATTGGAATGTTGATGAAAAGTTCACTAGACTTGCAAAATATTAGTGTATGTACAAGTGTGTATCAGTGCTATGTATGAGTGTTCCTGGGTATGTTCTGATGCAGCCAGGACACAAATCTTACCAAAATGCCCCCCCCTGCTTTTGGGGAGCAGAGAGGAGCAAGCCCTCCAACTAGTCTGTAAGGTGATCAGGTTCTCAGCCTCTGCTATGAAGAATTTTAAATGTCAAATTCATGCTTATGGGAGAAGTGGAGGTGAAACTGTAGTCAAATATCCCCTAACTGCTGCCATAAAACAGGGGGGGAGAAGCCACTTTATGTGTAGATGGTTTGGATTGGATTGGAAAGGATCTTAAAGATCGTCTAGTTCCAACCCTGCTGGGTTTATCTGCCCCACTGGGCTTCAATCACCTGCTGAACTGAAGCAGTCTGAAGCTTTTGTTGTTTTTCTTTTTCAGCTTTGCATCTTTCTTTCCTTCTGTTTTTTTTTTTTTTTTTTTTTTTCTTTCTTCTAGTTTGCCAAACTCTCTTGACTTTTGCATTCTCTCTGTGTGCGATGAGGGCGGCTGCATGAGCTGCTCAGAGAATAATTATCCTTGCTGAGACCCGACGAGGCAATTCATCATGTCAGGCTAACAATGACTGCAGATAGCACAAGGAAGACTACATAACTAAGCATTGAAAATTAAGCACAGAGTGCACTGAATTTCCCTGGTGAATATAGAATTTTGGGTCGTTATCTCCCATTTTTTGCTGAATATCAGTGGATTTATTTTGAGGCTAACTGATGCATCACCTTGGCTTTTATTTCCATCTGCCAGGAAAACAGAGGATTTATGGCTGTTCCAAAGAGCCCATCAAACAATGCTATGAATAGTATCAAACAGTCTTTTTGCTAAATCCTGCTTGCCTTGGGGGTATGTGTAATTATCTCTTCTGATATATTGCATATTGAATAGTATTTATTTTTATTGTGCTGTGCAATAGTATGTTCCCGTTCCACTTATTGACATCTTGCAGATAGATGGCAATTTAATATAAATTTGTTATTTATTCCAGAGGAAGGCTTCTCTGAGTGCTTGGATCTGGGTAAATAAACTTCATTTACAGCTTCTGTAGTGATGGGCTCTTTCCTCTTTTAAGACCTGGCTTGCAGCAGGAACACCTAGGATTTGTGCCTACTCCTGTGAGTTCCTAAGCCCCAAATTCAGAATCTGCTGAGCTTCATGGCAGATAGAGATGCAGTTTATATGAACTAAGAGAGTTTTTTTAGGCCTGCAGGGAAGAGAGGTGTTAATCAGTTCAGTATGTCTGATATCAATGGAAAGAGAGTGAAATAAAACCTGGCAGAGATCTCCTTTGTTAAGGGCATTTAGTATACACATATATATAAGTACATGTATATTTTTATCCTTCTTTTACCAAAGCTTTGATAACTTTGTGGATAAAATGTTTTGAAGATGTTGTCAACCAGGTTTTCTGGGAGTAAATTCTTCTTTATCATTAAGAAGGGAGGGTGGGGAACTCAGCTTGTTAATATTAAAAGATAAACTGTTGTGACATAAATTTCACTTCCATGTAATATGGAAGTTATTTTGAAATTAACTCCAAAAATAAAAGTAATTTGTCATTTTCTGACTATTAATTTGACATTGGACCTTTAAAATAGTGATCTTAGCTCACAAAACTCTCATTTCACATGTCTTCATAAGCTCTTCTGTCTGTTTTTTTCAAGTAAAAGAATATTTTCACTTCTTTCACAGAAGGGAGATGGAATAAAGCAAAATACATTTTTCAGAACTTTAGTGTGAAAAAAATTTAAGAGCCAGATATCAAGCAAAACTATTTCCTTTTTTTTTTTTTTACAAATACAGCTGGAAATAAAGCCATTCTCTAAACATCTTCTACAATGGACTGGAGGAGTTCAGTAGGCGAAAGCCACAACACAAAGTGAATTTATGATTGAAAGAGTAATGCCTGTGCACTCAGGGGGATCTGCATGTGAATAACTGTGTCAGGGCAATATCCTCAGAAAAATGTAATGGCAGGAGAGAGAATTTCTGTAACCAGCCTCCGTGTGCATCAGTACTCACCTGGGTGAATCATTCTTTAAGGGCTGGGTTGTTACGCAGGTTTCCTGCCCCTGGAAGAGAGAAGGGATGTGTCACAGCACTCTCACACTCCTCCACAGGTGTGAAGTGGAAAGGTGAGGTCTTGGCTCCATCCCCCCTTCCTGCTGCCTCGTGCAGGGTGCTGGCCAGGCTGTAAATCACTGCACCACAGAGGGAAAAGAGAGTGATACCTAGAGAGGGACCTCTAGAGCAGAGCCTTGAGTTTGCAACTTGTTTTAAGACTGCACCTAATGCTGACAATGAACCCCTCACCCTCGAATTTCTCACTGTTATCACAAGCAGAGCTTGTAATATGAAGGCATCCTTGTGCCAGGGAGCAGGCAGTGTGACAGCCTGCCTTCACCTTGGTAAAAGTGGGAGCACCAAAACTCTGTAACTTCCCAAAGCTTCATCTGGAAATTCACAAAGTTCAGCAGCTCCTTTGTTTTTCATTGAACTGAGAGTCTTCTATGCAGGCTAGCCAGAAATCCTTTATCTGGAATTCACAAGGGTTTTCATCTTTTGTAGGATTTTTCTATTCAGTTCCACAGAGAGTTTGTGAGATTGGTCTGTGAGACTTAATGAAATAAAACATGTCTAGTCAGACACTAGAATCCTTGTACTTTGGAAATTTAAAAGGCATGTGAAAAGCTAAATTAGGCTTAATACAACAAGCGATGTATCCCTCATGAAATTCAACTACTGTGATTAGCACAGGAAAGTTGTGGTAATATTACATATTACAGTGTTAAAAAATGTATGAGGCTAGACAGGATTGATCAAGAATTGTGCTCTGTGCAAGTTTTGTAGGCCTGTGTAAGTTGCAGGACAGCTCCTGATTTCCACATCCTCATGAGAGTTACTGATAGGCCAGGACCTTCATAATTTGCTAAAATAATTTCTGATTGAGTAAGAGATCCACCTTTTTACACAGAAGAGCTGGATTCAGAACTGGAAAACCAGTGGGTAGTCTCAGCTGTAGGTCAGAGTTATGTGGATCACAATACAAGGGCCTGCTGTGAACCAACAGTGTTTGCTCAGTGAAGCAGAAGCTCTAGAATACATTATTTGGGCCTATGTTTTCAGGAAAAGAGAGGTGAAGGAAGTTGCAAAATACATACAACTTGATGCTAACCCAGAATGTGATTCTAAGAAAATTACATTTTGACATTTTTGAAGTAAAATAAAGTGCATGGCTGCAATGCTTCAGCACGTCTCCACTCTGTGACTTCTGTAATTGCCAGTGTGATGTAAAAATGGTGATGGGTTTTGTGATGTTTCTACTTGGCTGGGATGCTGAGAATGCAGTTTCAGTCTTGCTTTGCTGTTTTCACACACCCTATTTAGAGAAGTTAAAGGTCTTTGAAAATCTGTTATGGACTGAGTTGGATCTGAGGCCCTGGCACAGGGTGCCAGGAATAGCTGTGCCTGCCCCATCCCTGGAAGTGTCCAAGGCCAGGTAGGAAAGGGCTTGGAACTTAGTATAGTGGAAGGTGTCCCTGCCCATGGCAGAGAGTTGGAAATAGAAAAGCTTTTAGGTATTGTTTAACCTGAACCATTCTGTGAGTTTACAAATCACCACACCTTCAAAATTCCAGTGGCTGGGTTACATTTTAAGTTTCCCCTGACAGATAGTAATTTTGGAAAGTCAGGCTGATGACCAGCTAGCCTATTAAAAACAGACTTGAAGCACTTGTTTCTCAATTTATGCTTCAAAGTCCTGGTTATAGTCTGGTCTTTATCAATATTCCATGTTGGGATAAAGGCTGGTTTTTTTTATGCATAAGATAATTTATTGTAGTTGAGGGTTTCTTATCTTCAGGGAAACCCCTTCCTCCCTTCCCTGCCCAGGGAATTACAGGAATCCCCCCCCAGAATCATTAGTAGGCATAATAAATTTTATGACTCGGTATACAGAGAATTTGCTGCTAGACTGTTAAAACATTATAGTTTATCAAGATGCTTTGGAGTAGTTTATGATTTTGGGAGTATTTCATTAGCATTTCCACTTCAGTGAAGATTGCTACAATTTAGAATAAAGAAATAAAATTGCCTCAATGAATCAACTTTCATTCTACTCCCAGAGGGTAGTTGAGAACTGGAACAGGCCCCCCAGGGAAGTGGCCACAGCACCAACCTGAAATACTTTAACAGCATTCTCAGGCAAAGAGTTTGATTTTAGGGCTGTCCTGTGCAGGGCCAGGAGCTGCATTCAATGATCTTTGTGGGTCCCTCCCAGCTATATTATATATTATATATCCTCCCAGGATATTGTATGATTCTGTGATTCTGGGATCTAGGTCATGACTCAGTCAACTTTCAGGATCCAAAAGCTGGCTTGAAACACAAAAAAACTCATAAGAGGTTTTGAGGTTTCCTTGGTGAGCACTTCACCCAGCACCTGGCAGCTAGCATCATCCATAAGACCAAGTGCAATTTTGTCCTGCAATCCTGAGTGCAGTTGCCTCTTGTTCACATTTTATTCGCTTTGAAGTCCTCCAAACAGGGAACATTGCTCTACATTTCCCTCTGTGCTCTTTTGTGTCCTGTCCCCACCACTTCTCCTATGTGTCATAGCTTCCTGCTTGTTCTAAATACTGAAAATTAATGCAGTAAGTAATGTGCCCTCAGAACAAATATATTATATAAATAGACAGACAAAATATGATTATTCCTGTTTAACAGCTGGGGAAATTGAGCAGGAAAAAGTTCAGGAGCTAATCTAAAGCTGCAGAGGTAGTGGCAGGAAAAAAAAAGAAATGTCAGAATCACAGATCCAAATCATGCAGACCTTCCTCAAGATTGTAAGAGTCATATTTAGTTGATGAGCTGATATAGGATGAAGCAGAGTTTGCCATCAATTACAGAGCAACATCATTGTGTCTATCTTTGCTAGGATCCTGAATGAACCAAAGGTCTGTCGGGGCTGAAAGGGCCCCAGTCAATTCTGCTAACTGTGTAATTCTTAAGCAGAAAATTCTTCTAAACTGTATTTATGCTAAATTTCATGGCACCTGATGACCTCAATTAAAACCTTTCAGAGGAAATCAGAAGTGCCAGCAAGGTCCTGCAAGATGAATGCCTATGGTTTTCTTCTGCTAACTGCTGATAGGAACTTGATGATTTTAAAAAAGATTTTATAGTGATGCTGCTGCTGTTTTTTATCTAAGGTGTCAGAATGCCAGCAGTGATAATGTCTCCCTGAATGAGCAGCTTGCTTTCTCTGGTCGCTTTCCTAGAGCACATAATAGACATCATTAGTATCCAGATAAATCTCCCTTTACGGTGTATTTGGGCACAGAGAGGAATAAAGTTGTGTTTTCTTAAAGCTCCCAAGATTATTTCTGTTATGATCTTGGACAAAGGCACAACATTTTGTAACTTTACTTGCCTTTATTAGACAAGCCAGTAATTTTCAAGAAGGAATGAATTTCTTAAGAATAGATGTAGCCAGACAAAGAGGAATAAAACCTGACTGCCACTGGCTTTAAAGAATATATATGGCATAACTTGTAGGATACAGAGAACTGTACAGGTCAAAATCAAGTGCAAGACAATGCATCAAACCCACATATAATTCCCTTGTTACTGAATAAATGTCCATAGAATAGTGAGAAAAGTATTCTTTGCACTTTATGTTACTCAATGTCATCTTCTTGAAAATATAAAGACATTTATCTCTTTTTCTTCTATTGACTTAGCAATTTTAGCTTAAACTTTTTATAATTAATAAATATTTAAGCCTGCCAAGGAGTGTAGAAATTTCTTTAAAAAAAAAAAGCCTTGATTAGGCAAAATGATGGTAGAAGCAATTATTTCATTTGCTTGGAATTAAAGTCAAGACTTATTGAAGACTCCCTAAATGTTTTCATTATTTTAATTGCGACGAATGATATTTGAACATGTCTTGATTTTGCTTGTGACAAGCAAAAGTGTAGTGAAAAATACTCTATGACAGGAACCTTTTCAGCAATGATGGAATTAAAAAACGTGATTCTGGAGAGAATGTATTTTTAATTGCATGTCTGTTACGGAACTTAGGACTTGAAAATTATTTGTCTAATTAGGATGAAGTTTAGGCATATTTTTAACTCCATTGACCTACAACATAAATATGTTTTGGTTGAACAGAGTTTGTTTGATCAGCCTTAAATCCCCACATTCACAAGTATGCAGCAACCACAGTCTTAAACTGTTCATTTAATGTTAATCACAGCCACTGTAATGTGGAGCCAACCAGCTCTAAGGGACATGACCTTATCACAGTGGACAGATGGCAAAAAAATTTCAAGCCGTGTTAAACCTTTCCCTTCAACACTTTTTTGTTCTTAACATATTTATTGCTGACACCATATATCAATGTTACAGCTTCTGTTCAGGTGAATACAATCAGTTGGCAGTAATGGGTTCAGCGCTGGGAACCTTCCAGCCATTGCTTTTTGAGCTCTTTCTGTAAATTCAGTGTCTGGAAAAAAACAAGGAGAAAAAGACAAGTTAGGGAGGGAGAGAGGCTGTTGGAAACCCTTCAGCCTGGCTTAATTCTCATGCAGAGAGGAGAATAAATTAATGCAGACACCATGTTTCCCTGGCTTGGATGTCATATTTTCTTGTGATTGGGAAGATCAGCGGCAATGCAGGATGCGTGGAAGAGAAAGGGGGAAAAGCAGAAAACAAAATAGGGAAAAATATACTTGAAAATGTTAAACTGGGTTCTAGCAGTACATGTTCAATGTCTTCTGTATTTGTAGGAGAGCAATGTTTCCCTGCATTAGCGTGGAACCTCTGCTGCTCCTCTGATATCTGTCATCCCAGCAAAAGAACTGAGTGTGGTCTGAAGGCACAGTGGGAAACATCCCATAATAAATGCAGTTGCAACTGGATTGTGTGACTTTATGGATGCTCTGTGTAACTGTGCAAGCTACAGATATATTTCATGTGCGTAAAAATTTCCATCCCATTTCTTTTTTTCACATTTTTCCTGTGTTCTCTAAGACAGAATATTTTGGTGCCTTTGTATTTTTGGGATGAAGAATTGTTGCTTCCCAGCTCCAATTCAGCAAGTCCATGAAGGGATTTTCAGGTGCAATAGCACTTTTCTATTTCATAAGCAGATATCGTCATGATCAAAAGATTTTTTTAAGGGACTTTGCAATTTCTCTGTGCCAAAAACAAGGTCAGCTGCAACTACTCTTACTTCCTACTTGGCAAATATCTTGGCTGATATGTATCTGGTATAAATTTGGCATATGTTCTGCGTAAGAATGGTGAATATCAGCAGGAAAAAATAAGAGCATCCCACCCAGAGAATCATCATTCAGAGGTCCTAAGAGCAGATTTACTGGGAGAAGATGGAAGGAGGTGTGAGAATTGCCTGTCTCAGCAGAGAGGAGCACTCAGCCCTGAGAAGCAGCATCCCTGCAAAGTTGTGTGGTTGCAGATGTATCAGACTGCAAGTGCACAGCATGTGTTCTGGTCTGAGAGGCTCACAGTAATTAAACTGTACATTCAATTAAACTTAATGTACCAATAACTTTTTAAAATACAAAGGGCCCATACCTTCAAGAAGGAAAAAAATACTCAGGCTCCCTTTACAGACCAATAAACCTACAATAAATGCTCATGACTGGAGGCCCTGATCTTTATTTGTGGCCACAAAGCAGCATTTCCATTAGTTTTAGCACAGTCACACTGGTTTCTGTTGGTTGAGGATTAGATCATGAAAACTCTAGATAGTGCTCCTGTGCCACTTGGAGAAGGAGGTAGGGGACAGTTGCTCTTGGTCATGTTTTGGGAGTCAGGGATCCACTTTTAATCTTGGTTCTAAGTATTTTTTAGTTCCTTAAGGCCTTTCAAAATTAGACAAGAAAAAGTTGAACAAAAAGAATTAAAAATTAATCCAATGTGCTCTATATTGAAAGAACATTCATCCAGCTCTGCCACCAAGTGTTCCTGAAGAATTCATCAGGCTGATTGTGTAGAACAGATGAGGTCTTCTTACTTAACTTTAGTCCTCTAAAAATCAAAAGAATTGACAGCATGACTGACTACAGACAAAATCAAAGCAAGTTTCAAACTAAGAAGTAAATAATTAAGTAGATGCACCTACTGAATACAGGACTTGCAAAGAGAGGCTCACCTTAAGAACTTATATCAGTTTAAGTTATTTATATTAAACAGAGTGAAACTACACTCAAACTGAAATACAAGGTCTTTTAATACTTCTGGAAAGCAACTCCATCTCCTCTCTTCCCTGCCCCAAATCCTGGCATTGTAGAGCCATAGAATGGTTTAGGTTGGAAGGGACCTTAAAGATCATCTGGATCCAACCCCACAGCAATGTTGTGAGGGGTTGTGAGCTTTGTCAGTTCTTCACAGAGTGACCCAACAACTGACAATAAGTCTGATGATGATGTAGGGGTACCAACAGACATACTTACATTATTTGTTGTTTTTTCATGCTCTACCCTGTCTGGTTTTTTCCTCTGTGTGTCTCCTATGTAAGGTTTAGAAGGCAAATTGTAAGAAACAGGGCCTGTCTTTGTACTGTGTTAGCAAAGACTTCTGAGGAAATCCAATCCTACTTTTGAATAAAGACTCAAGAGTTCTGCTGTATTTATTACTGCTCCTGTTGGTTTTCCTCAGACTAATAATCCTTGGGTATGGCAAGTAGGGATCATTCATCATCCCCAATAAAACAGAGCAATTGAATGGAAATAACATTCAGACAGACAGCAGGCCAAACCCAGAGCCTTTGCAGAGAGTTTTCCTTTTAGATGAGAAATCAGTGACCTGGGACATGGAGGAGCACGGCAGGATGGAGGGGAGGAGGGAGCTGCTCCTCATGGCAGGCTTTGGGGATATGGTGTGACAGTGATTACCCAGAAAACACAGCTGAATGCTAAGTGGCAGGGCAGGCTGGGGAGCCGCCGTGCTGCTGAACCAAAACTGAAGGGAAAGGTGCTGCTGAGCAAACTGGAAAGATGAAATGTGTACTTGGCTGGAATCAATAATAAAGCATGCTGCACTCTGTTTGGCAGCAGAAACCAAGGGCTTATACACAACATATTCCCATGTAGTGGAAGACAGGGCAATAGCAGTGTGATTGCTGACCAGGATATGTAAAAATGTGTAAAAACTTCCTTATTGTACCTAAATCAGTAAGAGACAGACATCCTTCTGTCTCAGCAGAAGAGAGGAGACTGATAGAGCCATCATGGCTTACACAGAGTAAAGCACATGGCAAATGGGAATTTCTCAGAAAAGCTTTGTTATCTTCCATTTTAAAAAGATTTTGACAGCTAAGTGCAACCTGTTCTGGAAAGTGTCAACTGTCCAAATAGTTTTCCTAAAAAAATAAAGCCAATCAAAGACTATAGAAATTAAAGAATGAAACTTTTACGTTGTCTTTTAAACCAAGAAATAATTTCAATACATACATTCTTATTCCGGATTCCATGGGTAAAATTATTAGTGGATGAAAAAATTCCCTAGCCTCTTTTAAATCAACGTATTCATCCATAATAATTTCAAGATCCCCAAAAAAGCACAGTCAGCCACAACTTCTACACCTTGTCTTAAACAATTCTTAAGGTTAGAGAACAGTTATTACGCACTTGACTTTGATTTCATAGACGTAAATAGAAAACAAAAATTTAAAAAATCACTTTTTCCTGGTGGAAACTCTTTCTTAACCAGAAGTACAAGGCAACTTTAGATTTGGTATCAAAGACAAATTGTCAATAACTGTAAGTGCTGGGAAAAAAAGCAAAGGATTCAAGGAGAATTTAGAGCTCCTTCCAGTGTCTGAAGGAATTCTTCCCTGTGAGGGTGGTGAGGCCCTGGCACAGATGCCCAGAGCAGCTGTGTCTGCCCCATCCCTGGAAGTGTCCAACACCAGGTTGAATGGATATTGGACCAATCTGGGATAGTGGAAGGTGTCCCTGCCCATGGCGGGGCTGGAGGTGGATGATCTTTCCAGTGCCTTCCAGCCCAAACAATCCAAAGGTTTCTATAATTTTATGTATAAGTGGCATAAACAAATATGCACAGTTTATCCACTCAGCCTGCCCACACGAGGAGCTCCTTACTGAATGCGCTGACCCTCTAACACAGAACAGCACTAATTACCCAGTAGTGATTGTCTGGGATTTCATGACATGATTAATGAGCCTGATTTTCCACAGTATGATTATTGATTGGGACCATATCCCGTAATTCTGGATGGTTTTACTACCCTAACTGCTCAAACTTTGCCTAAGATACATATGAGATATGGAAAAATTTTGGCACATTTTAGTCAGTGGATCAGAGTTCAGCTCATGCGCAAGGGCTGATGTTTAGCACAGCAGAGCATTTGTTGCCATAGTGTAGCCTGCAAGAGCTGCTGGCTGCTGAACACTTCCAGAAGGTAAGAAAGATCCCTCAAATCCTCCAAGCCTGCTATGCAGTTACTGAAGATTTACAGGATATGTTTTCCATCTTTTGCAAAACAAGGTTTTGCAGTAGAAATTAAATTGGATTGGACCAGCAGCTGGCTCCACCAGGCATAGAAGCAGAATTTAAAAAAAGGGGGAAAAAGAGAAATTTGTTCTCTCTAAGCTAAGCCAGATGGTTGGCATTCCAGACTCGTGTCAGAGTGGAAATATATATAGCTGATTTGTCCATGCATTTTTTGATTTATTAAGCGAAATTGCCAGCGGAATAAAGACAAGTGAGAAATGGTGTTGGGAAACCACAAATTACATAAATACTCAAAAAAGGAGCATATCAGAGCAGATAGTTCACTTATACTGGCACCACACAGAGCCCAGAGGAAGAGATGCTGGAAATTGTCAAGAGAAACATGTTAAAAATGGATATGCAGCTGACTTTTTAAAAAATATCATATCTATGCCTCAAAAAGACAAAGAAGCCATGCCAGTGAGATTTCTACAAGAAGAGAGAGGCAGGAAAAGAAGTGGCAAAGAGACATAAAAGATGCTGCAGATGTTGTGAACAGTGAACTGGGTAGAAAGAGAAAAGAGAAGGGCATCAGAGATTTGAAAGGATTAAAAAATGTAGGTGTAGAGGAAAGAAACATTAGGAAAGCATAGTGTTCTGTGTGTCGTTAGAGATGTGATCAGCTCTCAGGAAACAGCTGCTTTGATGCAGCCCACACCACTGCAAAAAAAATAGATGTTCAATCAGTAAGAAATCCATAAAGGGTACAGTAGTTGAGGTGATGGTAAATGGAAAGAGGATGTGTCTGAGCTGTTAAAAAGGAGGATGTTTACAGGGAGAATCAGCAGCTGTGTTTTGCGAGTTGACAGAGACTGGTTCAAAGCCCAGTGGAGGTATTTTGGACTGGACAATGACAGAAACCATCTTATTTTCCAGCCAGAGAAAAACACTGGATAGTAGAAAAGATGAGTTATGTGCAATGTAGAGTCTCTGTGAAGGATATGATACAATAAATGGCAGCAACAACTGGGTACAGGAGACCAGAGCATGACAATGATGTTGATCACAAAATTGCAAAAAACATCTCCATGTAGCACTGCCCTTCCATCATGATCCAGAGCCAGAATGAAAGGCAGAGGAAAATGTTTTTTTTATGACAGTGAATATTTCTCACATGGGGAATCCTAAGAAAAAAAATAATGGCGTGAGTGGTTTTCCAACAGTTTGGAAAAGTTTAGGAAAAGGAAGATTTAAAAAAAAGGTACCTAAAAGAAGAAGTTGCTATAGCCAAATGCTCCTTACCTCTCTCCAACTGATCTACAGCAATTTGATCTGGACTCTAGTGAAGAATACAGCAGCATTAATGTACTTTGGACTGCTTCTCCTTTAGTGTGGAAGTGTGGAAACAAAGGACACATCGTGGTAGGTAAAAGCAATATTTTTCCCCATCTATAATATAAAGCTCCACATCCATCTTGATAAAACTATCCCCTGCATTTAATATTGCACAAACTCAGTCTCCCTACCAAAGATAATTGCTCTTAATTGTAATTGTTTATAATTATGACAGTAAAAATCCAATACAAAATATCTATTTGCAAATAAAATACTTCAGTCAAAAACTGTACTCAGCACAAGGACAAATTCTTGACTCATGAAATAATGCAGATGGGTGGAAGCCATAGGTACAGTAGTAAACTCCCTCATACGGTGGCCTTTTCCCACTTAAACAAAATCATTCTTTAGCATACCAATTTTTATATCACTTGTTTACATCTACAGTGGGTGTTAACATCTTTTCACATATTTTCAACTTGTTCATTTTTCTCTTTTGCTTCAATATTTCTGCTTCGTCCTGTCAACCCTCTTTCCACCTTCAAGCTAAATTGCATGTTTATGCCATAATTTGTCACTGTAGAAAAGAAGAAACTTGCAAAAAAACCAGAAATGCTTATTATGAAACAGGTTCAACAATAATTAGAAGTTGATTTGTGAATAAATAATCTAATGAAATTAGTTAGTGTTTTATGTCATTTATCTCCTTTACCAGTTTTCTGGCAAAAACCCTGAACCCTTCCACCGCTTTCAGTGATTCCCAATTTTCCACTTCCCTCACTACTCCTAAGATTATTTATAAGCAAGTACCCCGCACAACTCTGACTAATTTCTCCTCCCAATGCCTGAACTCTTCCCCTCTTCTCTGTGTAGATACTTTTTGGCTTATAGCTGGGAAATATTCACAGGTAACCTGCAAATATGCAGATGTTGATCTGCCATTAACATTAAATGGAAGAAGGCTGAGGGATTTCTACCTTTTCTCAAGTAGTGGCATTCAATATTTTCTTCACCCAGATGTACAGAAACTTGATGTCTTTCAGAATGCTGTCTCTCTCTCAAATTTCATTGAATCTGACAAGAACATTAAAGGATATTAGAGGAAGTTAAATTTACTGACAGTTGGACAGCCAGAATGAGATCATAACTGCAGGAAACCTTTTCCTTTAGGAAACCAGGCTAAAATCTGTCACTTCAGAAATGCAGGGTGTGGTTCTTCTGGGCAGCTGATGAATTCTTCCAGAGATGGAGTGCATGGGCACAATGGTGCAGGGCTGGAAGGAGTGGCTGATGCATAAAAAGATTGCATCTCCCTTTGGAGAGGCCTCAAAAATTTGGAAAAATGCACACATGGGAATCTTGTGATGTTCAGCAAAGGGAAATGCAAAGTCCTGGGCCTGGGAATTACTGTTCTCTGTAGTAAAGAACTTTAGGGTTCTAATGAACAGCAAGTTGAATAAGAATCATTAATTTTCTCTCTGTGGAGTTGCCATTTAAAACCTGAGAAATAAAAAGTCCTCCTCAGTGTGCGTATTAGTTAAAGAGAGCTAGGAAATATGCTTTGTGTTCACAGATTTTATGATAGCGTATTTCTAAAAAATTCTGATCCTAGAGAGAAAAATAATAAGGAAATCATTTCAGCTTTCAATAAAATTTTCCTTTCCATGATACATTTGTGCTCTCAAATGTTTTAAATAAGCAGCTTTGAGGTTGTACTTTTTCCTCATGCTACCTTGCACACATAGGAAAAGCTCAACATAATGAATATTTGCTGAGACACTTCATTAACCTCCTTGAAGCCATCTTAAAACCCCTGATGATGTAGAAAACTGAGATTTCAGCAGCTGTATGCTGAGCTGACTACTGCAATAGTATTGAACAATCACAAGTAACCTCTACAAGTGATGTCTTTTTGCTCAATAGGTGTCATTTAAGATTTTGGTGTGAACTCACCACTCTTTTTCTGCACTTTGGGCAATGGTAGTTATAATAATCAGAATAATAAGAAACATCATAATAGATTTTCCACAACTCTGTATTGTATAATTTGAAGTATTTGAAACCACTCCTGTAAATTTCTAAAAAGGTTACAGTCAGAAAATGCAAACATTGGTGTGAGTCAGTCCTTCTAATTGCTCTCCATAATCCTCTGTTCTTCCCCAGACTCACTTTTCTTTTCATATTTGAGTTATTTACTGTGTTCTTTCATCTTCCTCAGTGCCCAGAAGTGCAATATTTGCTATAGAATTTTCTTTCTGGCACTTTTTTCTCCTCTTCGAGCTTCTAGGGATTCCTGAAATTGTCAGATACAGTTTAAGAGGCTTTATCATGGAATCACAGAATGGTTTGGGTTGGAAGGTATCTTAAAGAGATCATCTATTTCCATTCCCTCCCATGGGGGCCACACCTACTGAGCTGTCAGGTTAAAGCAGTGTCAAAAATGTTGAAGAAGTTATGGGACTGCAGCACAAGGGGCAAAAGCTCCTGTTTGTCCTGATGTGTTTTGTTTAATTAGAGGTTCTCAGGAAACCCCAATGTGTGTCATTCTGTATTTAGGGGATAGAAAAGAAAGAGCTCCTTGGTGTTACACAGAGGCACTGACTTTCTATCTCCATACAGAGCACACCAGAGGAAAGTCTGGCAGCGAGGCCTGGTCACCCCACAGAACAGTAAGACTGACAATTACAGTCTGACAGCAAGACAACCTCAAAATTTACATTTTGTTGTATTCAGATGAGGTCACAGTGAGGCTGTAAATACCTGCATGACCTGAGGGTGGAATAGGAAAATCTGGGAATCCTGTGAGAGATTGTAAAACCCCTGTGCTCCCAAAGCTAGGAAGGCAGAAGAGCCTGCTGTTTGGTTGCAAGGCATTTTTACACTCTCTGTAGGCAGAAGAGCTTTTTGTACCCTCTTTCATTAGAAAGTGTAGGTTTAAAAAAATTATTTTCTCTTCCTTGCTTTTTGTGAGGCCAAGTGGTCATAAATCCTTGCTGGAAAGGGACAGAAGTAGGGTAGAGGGATCACAAGCAATGAGCACAATTTAAGCTTTCTCTGTTTCTCTGTGAAATTCTTCAGATTGAGGGAGATGCAATGAAAGAATGCAGCACTCCCTGCTCTAATAAATATTTAGGATCTTGCTCCCGTGACTGAGGAGCTTTGATACTGATTCTTACACTGCTGAGAGAAGTTGTGACTCCTCTGTCACTTCAGGGAGGAAAACCGTGATACTGAACTGAGGAAGTGGCAGGGAGGGAAGAAACATTCCCTGAGGGCAAGTGAGTGAAAGTGCAGAAACCATAAATTTTAGCCCCTGCTGTTTCATGGCGATTGACGATTGTTTTTTTGTTTCCATCACAAACCTCATTATAAGAAAATTCTCCTTGCTATTCCCTTTGAGAGGTAAGTACCACCTATCAGCTTCATGGAGAGTCATTCCAGTGAGGTCTGGGATGAGAACACAGCTGGCTGATAAAGCAGAGTTGCTGCTCAACAATTTCATCACTCAGACTTTTGCCTGGCTTGACGCCAACTGGATGCTTCAGGAGGCCACGTGGCAGGGGGACTCCTATCCTTAGTTTCTCATGCGTATGCTTAGATGAAAAAGGTCTGAAATAAGAAGGTTTTCTCCCACAAATAATGTTTTCGATGTTTGGGGATGTGGGGGGTGGTTGGGTGTCGCCCTGATTTTTTAGAGTGCTGTGTTTATAGTTGGTAACAAAGGTTCTCATGGATTTTGTGTAAACTATCTATGTTTCTATAACCGGCCAAGGACTATTTGCACTTTGGATGTTGTTTTTCATTCTTCTTTCTGGGCTGGAGAATGTGATGGACTGTGTTTCTCACCTATGGAATTTGAGAGGTGGCAACCTCCTTGTCCAATCCATGACTGTCTGTAAAAAGGTATAAATATAAGAATAAAGAGAGGCTGGGTCTCTTTTGCTCTCTGCCCGGCCTTGGTGGCTGACCTCCTGAATTGCCTATTTGTTTCGTGTCCGACAGAGTGACAGTTGGGTTTGTTTTGTTTTGTTATTTTTATTTGCATTTTGTTTTGGTTTTGGGGGGTTTGTTTCTTTGTTTATTTTTTGTGGGTTTTGTTTGTTTTGGGATTTTGGTGTTTTTTGTTTGTTTTATTTTCCTGGAAATAATACTTTATTCCAGTTTTCTTCTAAATTTAGGAAGTACAGGAAAAGGAGGTGAAGGAAAAAAGAAGATAACCAATATTATCACACTGGTCTCCATCCAACAGTTCAGTGAGCTGGATTCTTCTGATGGATTTGATTTTCTTGATGTTGTAGTTTTAAGAATTATGTCTGGAAATTGTGTTACCACCACATTTTAAATTTAAAGACCATGAAGGTTATCAGCAAGTTCTTAAAAAAGAAAAACCAACAAAATCAAAAACTCAAAGAAAGAAAGAAATAAAAGGTTCCCAAAGAGGCAAATAAATAAATACTAACCCAAAACCCAACCAGCTTTGAAAATCCAGGTTTTGGATGTCTAACTTCAACCGTCATCCCCAAGTATCACTTTTTTTAAAATTGGATTTTCCTATTGCATTCTGATGCAACAAAAATTAATGGCTACAACAAAAACTAAAATGTCAGATCAACAGAGTATACATACAGAAAATATGTGTTATAACCTCCATATTAACAAGGGACTGCAGATTTTCAATTAGTTGACTCCTGTGTGAATCAGACTTTAATTCTTAGGGAGAAAATACAAAAAACATAACTAGATCAAATCTCCATTAAAATTGTAGGTGATGGGGTCTGAAATACTAAATCAGTGTGCAAGTGAACCTAGCAGTAGAAAAGGTCAATCTTTTGCATATATAACTAAGTATAAATAAGAAAGAAAAATGCAGTGCCCTACTAATGTAGAGATACTATAGTGTGCCTTGCACAGAATACACAGCACCATATTTGAGAAAAAAGAAAAAAATCCATTTTTTTACAATGGACCATAGATCTGGGAGCTTGGCCTTAGAGATTTAACAAATAAGGACATAGAAATAAGCCTTCCTATAATATTTAACATCATATTTGAACCAAGCTGAACTAGCAGGGTACCTTTCACTGAGAAGATAATTGATTTTGTCTGAGGAATATGTTAGATTTCATTTTTTTGGGCTTCAGTGAAACATTTGATATGGTATGCATAGAAAATGCCAGTGATATTTGAGAAGAAAGGGATGAATATTATAATTGCGTAATGGGTAAGACACTGGCTACCTAGGCATCCATTATATTTTTGAAAGCTGAGTTGTATTAATAGAGAGGATTTAATAATGGTGTTTCTCCAAGACTATTCAAGACAGGCATTGATGGTGCTTTTTCTTTATTTTTTAAGTTATTTTTATAATAAATTTTGATATAAAGTCAAATTAACGATATGTGATGAAGTGTAGTGAAATAGTGGTAAATACTGCATAGCATCTGTCTAGTATTGTATAAGTGTAAAGTCTGGATGTTATGTCCTTTTAAGCTTTTTTTGAGAAATTAACTCATTAATAACAATTAATTCCTCTAAGGAAACAGTTAAAAAAATTCCAAGAGATCTTAGTTTTAGCCCTTACTGCCTATGGGTCCTGGGTCATAAAAAAATACCTGTGAACAAAGCAGGAAGGGAGAGAAAAGGCTTATGCAAAAACAACAGTGATAAATTGACTATAAATAACATTAAATGAACATCTCTAGCCTGAAAATTACAGTGTTTCTAGCAATAAAACCAGTGAGATTCAGGAAACAGTTGTTCATTTAGGATAGCAAGAAGAGAAATATACCCCATTTTAAGAAAAGATTGGTTTATGAAAGGGTTTATATGAGATGGCTGTTGGAAAACTGATTTTGCGGCAATCCTTTCTTCTCATTATTTTTAATGTCTCTGTGTCTTGCAATTACTAAATTCTAAAATGTGCCTAAAGAGGCTTATTTTAGAGGACTTTTACTTACTGAATTACACCATGAGAAGTTTTACTCGTAATTAACATGCTCTAGACACTGCCGGAAATTAATTTCCACAGAGGCCTCCTATGGCTGATGGGATCTCTGCTCATTCGCTGTGTCTGGTCAGCCTTTGGCAAGACATTAGCTTTGGGTACTTTCAGTGCAGGCAGGAAAAAAGGCACGTGTTTTTATTTTCCTTTGAGATTAGAAAGGTTTAAAGATCATAGATGAGTTCCACTTTAATCAAGGCAGATTTGCCACCCCCAAAACATGGTTAAATTATTCAGATTCTTGGCTTAAACAAATGCCAACTTTAGGCTTGATGCTAATAGATGTATTATTATCTGCTTATTTCCTTACTGCTTGTTTGCAGCTGTAATTCAAATTAGTATAGTCAAAATTATTTCAATAACTCTCACAAATTATGAATGTAATTATTACGGCATGTATTCCAGAACACAGCTTTATTTACAAAGGACACAGCGTTGATTAAAACAGCTTGAATTATGCTAACTACAACACTGAAATCTCTTTGCAAAACCATCTGAGGAGCACAGTAATTTGAGTTCAAGGGAGAGGCAGTATTACAAGAAGGCTAATGATAGTCGTGTTTAAGGTCACTGGCAACTAAAGTACTTACTGTACAGGAGCCTTCTGTCAGAGACAATTATAGTGAAGGGCCTTTGAATGGGGTCGAAACACTCCGAGTGTGTTTCTGTGACAGCTTTGTTCTTACAATATTTATCCTGGTTTATCTGCAGCACAGTATTAAATTTGGAGTGTCACGAGCCGAAGGGCTCATGCAAAACTAAATTGACAGTATGCAATGATGTGGTAGTTACACCACAGCCTTTCTAATAATGGCACTGCCTTGTTAGATCAAAAGCATCCCCCAGGACCCAGGAGGCAGCGCCAGGAGTTCCTGTTCACATGGATTATGAAAGCACTGTTGACTGCACAAAGCTGTAAGAAACAAAGAAAAATCTGCTAGGATCACATTCTTTTCTGTATGGCCATCAGTCCAGAATAGGTATTTTTGAATGGTGTGCCGTTTTTGCTTGTTGTGCATCTATTTTATTTCCTTTCACTTTTGTTTGTGGGGAAGGAGGAAGTGGGTGGGCTATTCTAGCTTCACGTGTTGTGGTGTATCTAAACAGCTCATAGCCTTCAATTTGCTTAATCTCACCACACACTTGATGGTTCTGTGAATATTTCAGATTATTTCACAAGTTCTGAACTTTCGAGATTGTTGTTTATATTATCTGCTATCAAATAATGCCAATAGTGTTTGATGGAACCATGTTGTCTATCAACATATTATTATATTTTCCTCTTTGAAAATAAATATATTATTATATCATTCCTTGTCTGTGAAATTCAAACACAGAGCCAGGAGAGGGTTTTCATGAGAACCTCATTAGGACTGAGCTTGCCTATTCTTTTTTTTACAGCAGCTATTTTGCAAACTTCAGTCTTTGCAATTTTCATGAGAAAAAATAACTCACATGGGTCCTGTCCTCTCTGAGGATTAGTTAGAATTGAAAGGAAAGATTAAAAAAACAATCTATCATTTTGACAACAGCTTTTTAATTAACATCTGGATGTACGGATTTAAAAGAATCTTAGTATTTTAATGAAAAAATAAGGAAACTGATAATAATGTTGATTCATCTTCAAACAGGTTTAGGATTAACTTTTAAACAAATAATGGAGTTGGTCAGACATTTGAAAATGCTGCTATCTCAATTTTTCAAAGTCTTTAGTGCAACCTGATGCAGTTTGAATTCTTATGCTTATATCACACTTAGGAACCAGACTTATCAAATAATAATTTCCATTATTTTACACCTTTAGAGAAGATGGGAAAATAAGGGTAGATTAGACAATGTATTTCCTTGAGCATGTGCTTCCCAACAGACTTACACTCAGAAGATATGGGAAGACAAGAAACAAAAAAACTATCCCATAATGCAATGCAAAATTTTAATCCATTTGCCACCTTCATTCTTCAGCCAGTTTACTGGGGCTTTATTTAAAACAAAACAAGTTGGGCTAGCAAAATGATACTTTCACCATGGATATTTGAAATTGAAAAATATCATTAAGAAAAAAATAATTTTTCATCTAAAAACCATACTGACATGTTGGTTTGCTTTTTTTACAGAACCTACTGTGAACACTCATTACTTTACAGCAAATTTTGGTCCACTTAAGCATATGGATATGGGGAATTATCCTACTTATTTAGTTTTAAGAAAAGCAAAATCTAAAGCACATTCATTTCAGTGTGCATTAGCTACAGACATCAAAAATCAACCACTCCTACTTTAACAAATTCATACAGAATGCCAGGAAAAAGGATGGGTTTCTTTCCTAATGTGTAAAGCAAAAAAAATCAACCACACTTTCTGTTCCCTGGTGAATGAACATAATTTCCCTGTGTTTAAGCCTGAATACTTTTTATACTTTTTATGCATTAATACAGTCCCATTTACATGGTTTTGAACAGATGTCAGGCTTAAAAATAATACACATGGCCAGAGGTTGATTTTTTTGTTGAGTGATCCATTTCCTTCTCTAATGGAAAAAAAACAAAGCAGAAAAAAAAGAGGAAAAGAGAAAACAAGGGAAACCCTGTCCTTTAATATTTGGTCATAAAGGCTGAGCTGGGAGAGTAGAGCCATTTGAGGAGGTCTCCCTGCAAGGTTTTGGCCAGCTCTGGGATGCAAACACAATGACTGGCATTTGGTTCCATCCTTAATAGTGCCATCTCCTCAGCACTGACTGAGAGGCATTAAATATTCATGAGCTTCTTGAAGGCATTTGGGAAGAAAGTCCTAGAAAGGAGCATTAACATGCTGATCTTTTTTTACTAGCCTATGTCAATGAAGGCTTATTAAATAATTAAGTCAATCTAAACCATTTTTTGCACAGAAGGAGGTTAAGATTAGCAGCCCCCATGTGCTAGGAGATGCCACCTTTTCCACTGCCGGGGCTTTTAGACTGAAGGAAAAAAAAACAGAATAAAGGGGACAGGTTGAGTCTCAATTAAAAAAGGCACTAAAGCACCATTTGTTCCATGTTGTGAGCCCCTGTGTTAGATTAGGAGTGCCTTTTTATGGCTCCAGATGGAAATGTGACCTCGTAAAAGCCTCTCCGTAGACAATACGTTCTCAGACCTCTGCTATGAAAAGGCTCATACAGAAATTAATCGTGCAGAAATCACTCGGTTTGCTTGTAAAAATACTGATTCTCAAAGGGCTGTCCCCCCGATTCCTGCCTCCTGACACCCTGTGTTATATTTTCCTTTTCTGTGCTGACCCTCAGAGAGTTTAGGCAGATGGTTCTCAGAGTCTGAACATCAGAGATTCTGAATCTCTGGAAGGGTGCTTCGAATGCCTTGGGGCATTTGAATCAATAGGACAAGGATAATTTTAACTGAGTCAAAAACAGGCAAAACATGCTTAACTAAGTCATGAAAACACATTTTGGGGAGGTCTACTCCTGCAGACACTGACATACGCATGAAAAGGTCAGAACTACAGGCTGCAAAACATGAAGCACCCTTAGGAATTATATTTTATAGCTTGAAATTTTATGTTCTCAATGGAATTGGGCTAAAAAAATACAAAAGATTGCCTTGGAATAATTTTTAAACCTTATCCCATGCTTAATTTCCATCTTTAAATAGTATTTAACTGTTTGGACAACCTGGGAATATTTCATGCAGGAGAGTTAGAAACCTCTTTCTGTGGCAGTTCGTGTTTAGAGGCTGATACCACACATCAGACAGTTCAAGGCTTTGATCTGTTAAAAGGAGAAAAGAAATGTAAAATATCTCTCTGACATGGCAGGTGATGGTTGGGCTATTAGATGTTATGGATAAATTCCGGTCCCTAACCCTCATTCTTCACAGCAAATTTGACAGCTCTTGCAACAGCCCTGAGACAGACTAGAGGAGGGGAGAAATATTGGATGGGAATTGGTTTCCTCACAACTCTTCCAAATGGCTCTGTTGCAGAACAGAAAGCATTTGAAGTCTATTAACACACTTTTTTCCCCTCAAATATATTTTTAATACCTGCTTTCTTTATATCCAATTCATTAATTTCCACATATTTAACTGAGAACTCAACAGGAGCTTAATTTGAAGGGACTGATTCTAACTGGATTTAAACCGTAGTGGACAGAGAAAACAAAACCAAAAAATAATACCATATTACCACTATATGAAATGCAATGTTAGCTATAAAAACTGAAAAGAAACTCCTGTTTTAAAGATGATCTAAGACAACCAAAGTCAAGTTTGTGTTGTGGCTATCAAATCAATCTTTTTGTAACCAGGCTGCTTGCTGTAGAGGTTGCTTCTGTGGGTGTTATTTTAATGTTTTCTAAGCATGGGATTATTTCTACACCAGCCACAGGATCACAGGTGCATATTAATAAAGAGTTCCTTTTACTCAGCTTATGATTTCTATGCAGCATTGTTACCTTCATCTTTCTTTTTCATTAATATTTAAGGAGAAAGTCACTTCACTATGATATTCACATTCCAGTGAGATCATTCCTGAAATATTTAAAGTGAATAATGCAAGTTTCCAGAAATAGTGATAAATATAGCCTCAGTCTCCTGACCCCATAATACCTGCAGGTGGGGAAATATACTGGAGGCATTTTAAGATCCACATGCCAGATTGACCCCATTTTTTATATCAAGAAAGAGAGAGACAAACAAGGACAAAGCCATCAGAAGGTTGTCTGATGTATTCTGGCTACAGTGAAGGTCTTTGCAATCTTTTTCTGAGAGAGCATTTGGAAAGAAAGAAATCCTCACTGTGACATTGAGCTAGAAATATAATCTCTCTGTGCTTTAGTTTTGCATCACAAGTTAGTGATAATAACTGCATCACGTTGGGAAATGTGGATTTAGTATTTTTCATAGAACGAGAAGAAAATAATGAACTTTTTTTAGAGATCACCTGTTCTGGATGATCTTCAAAGACATTTTGAAATACAGCTTTTCTTTATCAGAAAACCTCATTTTCCTGTTTCTTCCCCTAGAGAGAAAATAAAATAAAGAAATATATATTTCATGGGCCAGAGGTTTTTCATGGTGTTCTCTTTTCTGCCTTTCTCTCATGGGTTTTTACTCTAGTGTTTGCTACATACCTTTTACCTGATTGCGGTTTAATTCCAGGCAATAAGATAAGAAATAAAGGTTTAAGAGATGGGCCATAGTCCATCCAAGAGGGTCTAAACTCAAGGAAAAGAGCTCAATCCATCCGGACCTGAAATGAAAACTGAAAATGACATCCTGAAACCTCAGTTTCCCAAAATCTCATGGTGGGGAATATGAACCACTTTCTCACATTCCTTCTGGTCTGTGTGAGAGAAATCCATGAAAACTGACTGGGAAAACTGTAGAAAGCACACCCAGCTGTGTGGGGTGGTCACATGCTGTAGGGAAGGGATGCCATCCAGAGGGATCTGGACAGGCTGGAGAGGTGGGACTGTGTGAAACCCCTGAAGTTCAACAAAGCAAAGTGCCAGGTCCTAAACCTCGGTTGGAGCAATCCCAGGTACAGCCACAGGGTGGGTGGAGAAGTGATTGGGAGCAGGACTTGTTTGTGAGTGAAAAACCCTTCATGACTCAGCAATATGCACTGGCTGCACAGACAACCAAATGAATCCTGAGCTGGATCCTGAGGTTCCTGGCCATCAGATTAAGGGAGGGGATTCTTCCACTCTTCTCTTGTGAAACCCCACTTGCAGTGCTGCCTCCAGCTCTGGAGTTCCCAACATGAGGACATGGAACTGTTGGGGCAAGTCCAGAGGAGGCCACAAAGATGATAAGGGGATTAGTGCACCTTCTGTGTGAAAGACAGGCAGAGCAATTTGGGGCTGTTGAGCCTGGGGAAAGGAAGGCTCTGGAGAAACACCACAGCAGTATTTCAGTATCTGAAGGAGGCTTACAGGAAAGCTGGAGAGGGACTCTTCATGGGGAACTGTAGTGACAGGACAAAGGGGAAGGGGTTCAAACTGAGTGAGGGAAAGTTTAGGTTATATATACACAGGAAATTCTTGTCTGTGAGGGTGGTGANAAGACAAGAAATTCATGTTCTTATTGCTGTTCTGATCCTGGATTTTTCTGGTTTCTGGGATCTGGCTCAGTTTTAGCAGCTGCAGGTGTGAGACCGTGTGAAGCCTTTAATGAACATGACTTTTACTCGTGACTATATGAAGTATTTTGCACTCAGCAACATCTCATTTGGCTGAATAAATAAAAAATTCTAAACAAACATTCTTTTCAAAGGCAAAGTGCTGTGTATTTTTGTTTGTGTTTTGGACTCAGCATTTACTGAATGCATAAATATGCATCAGCATGGCTTGTGGTATATGTGATTAGATGCTACATGGGGAGTTTTATAGTTTTATAGTTACTGCAGCAGCAGCAGTGGAGCACAGAGCACATGAAATTTAGATAATTGTGGATAGGAAACAAGTAGTATTAGTTACGGATACTGCCTGATCCATTAGTGAATCTATGTTTTTTTTTCTTGAATGGTTTTCAACATGAACTTTAAGGGGATCATGGCTGGAACTAACTCAGTGATATTTTCTCCCTCGCCTCCTATTTGAACATGCAAGTATAACCCATTGATACAAAAACATGGGGCATTCATTTCTTATAATATGAGGTTGACAAACGACCAGATACTTACATAAATCCTTTAAATGACTAAGGAAAGCTTATTTAATGCTCTCAACTGACATCCTCATTACTGCTGTTCAACAACACAAGGCTATTCATGCAATCTGGCTCACATGCCATTGTTTGGAAACCATCAAAACCACAGACAGCCACACGCTGAGATACAATAATTGTCAAGTCTATAGTGCATATTTCCTAGAATTGTTTAATGCTGGCACAGTGTGTGTGCCAAAAAATGCATAATCAAACAGTCAGTGCTCTTCATTGTGGCCATCCCATTGGGGTTTGAAAATTGCTCAAATTCGACCCAGTAGCAGAAAATGACAAAGGGGAGACACATTAGGGCTTTGGATAGAAGCTACCTAGCAGAAATGGCAAGTATAACATTATGTCAGAAGGTTTTTGATCCATTGGAGCAAAAGTTCACCGTTGTGTGTGGACAAAATCAACCTCCAGTAAGCAAGGTTGAAGGAAAGTCTTTCAAATTTCAAATTTAAAGGAACAGATGGAGGTCAGCCAAAAATATCAATTATTGTCACAAGTCCCCCGAGGTGCCTTGGCCTGGATTTTGTGGATAATTTCAATGATTAATACCCACCAGCAGCTGGTATTACTGGATGATATGAGCAGATCTGTTTGGGTTTCGCACACAGTTTGGCACCTCTTGTTCATTTGTCCAGGACATATTAATGATTAGTCCCAAGACATCTCAGCTCATCCACATCTGGGATAAAGAACAGAGTGACATTCATTGCACTTCTTTTTTAGGACTGTCCTTTTTTGTAATATATTACAGTAAAAACTGAAAAATAAGGCAGTTGTTCATCCTGTCTGTCCTAAATCTAAGACAGAGTATAAAGGCACACAGGGGCATACTGCCCTAACCAGTAATATTGACTAAAGAGCTCCAGAAGGTTTTTAGGATCTCTGGAAGATGAGGAGCACAAAGTCAGAAAAGATAGGATTTTTCCAGCAGCATATTTTTATGTTTGGGCTTTTATTTTTCTCTACCTGAAATAGCAGACTGGACATAGATAGAGATTCTACTGTTCGGCTGGATTTTTTTTCTCTGTGAGAAAATATTTATTCCATACGGCTGCCAGATATGTAGGAATCTGGGACACATGCACAACATGTGTGAAAAAGAGCTTCCACATATTTACAGTTAGCCTGACACATCTGGGAAACGTCAGACTGGCAGAACAAATTATCTGTGTGTCATGGATGTCTTGGGTTGACTGAGCACAAACAGAGGAGGCAGGAGGCAAATGTTCTGCAGCCTCAAACCACTGGACTCACTGAGCATCCCAGGAAGGAGCACACATTTCTTTCTGGGATTAAAAGTGGTGCACATGAGTCAAGAGACATTTGAAGACACCATGTGCAGTCTGCAGACAGGAAACACCTGGCCAAGATCCTGACTCAGCAAAAATACAACTTCATCCAGATCTTTCTGGCTTCATTCAGGCTAGTTCTGATGCTAGAAATTTCCATTGAAATTCCCATTGGCATTCGGCCTCCAAAGTTTTGCTGTTTTGAACACTTTATCTATTCCTGTAGCACAGTGACCTCAAAGGTTTTCTCCCAGGCTCACTGACAGTGATATCACATATGCATTGGACTGAAGATGGAGAAGTAATAATATAAACCAGCAGACCAGTCAAAAAAGGATAGAATTCCAGTCTTTCATTCCAATAGATTTATTTTTGTAATTAAAAAAAAAACCCTAACTTTCCCCCTCAAAAATCTTAGGAAAATTGAAATAATAAGATTTAAATTTACTTTTTCTGGGTCACTTACCTAGATGTAAGTAGGTCAGAAACTAGAATGTCCTCACCTCTGTTTCTCAGTCTTTTAAAGCTAAAAGTCTTCAGCTTTCTCAAGAATTAAAAACCTGACAAATCATTCGGGTAATGATACCAAACTTTATTTTCCACTGGAGCTGAAGAAATGTTGTGGTAACCTTTGTTATGAAATTTAGTTATTTGTTTTTATTTTTCTCTATATGTTTTACTTCATCCCTACCTTAAAAAAATAAATTAAAAAAAGGGAGTTACAAGTATTTAACAGAGCATTTTCTGTCTTAACATAATTAGTTAACAGGCAGAGAGACAGAGAACCACAACTCTGGTTAAATTCTATCAGGGACACATAACTGAATGTCTGAAAAAGTAGAACTTGCATGCAAAACTTCAAAACACAGTAAACCAGTTTCTAAACTGCAGACATGATGGAAGGGGATTGTCTTTCTCATATGGGCCAACAGAGCCCCAGGAATAAGATATCTTGTTGCAAAAAGAACGAATGGGGTGATTGTACTGAAAAAACAAATCCAACAATAAACAATCAAAAAAAGAAAGCACAGAAAAAAGAAGAGAGAAAACACACATGCTTGAAGCCTTCCAGATAATTCAGAATATACTGGAACACAAGCATAATTTGCCACGGAGGAGGGAAATTAAAGTGAAGTGCCTGTTCATCCATGTGGAAATCTAAGGTTAATAATTCATACTCCACAGAGCTGTTCCAGTGTGACCTGATTAATTAATGTTTATAAAATACTCTAGAATCCTTGAGTTTCCAGAGTCTTATTGTATATAAATCCATGTGATGATGGAGATTACTCTTGTGAATTTATTTCTGCTGTTCTTTGTGTCTAATCTCACGAAACTTCTGAAATTTTAGATTCAAATTGAAATGTGAGTGCGTCATCCCATTTTGGCATCTTTGCCTATGATTTCATCACAGTTAGGAGGGCACCAGAAAACCGATGTAATTCCAAAAAGCTGAAATGACTCATGTTAGCATTAGAGTCTCAAAGCCAGACAAATCATTATAAAGATCTCTGATAGGATGTGAACAGCATGAAAGAATATTGAAGTTATTTATATACTGTATTATATTCTACATCATTGAGCTTCAGAGATTCTATCCAGAACTAGGAGTTGAAGATGTTTGTGAGCTTCATTTGTGGACCTCCAAAGGAAAATATATGACAGGGCAACTTTTTTCCACTTTTTTCTTCTTCTTCTTCTTCTTCTTTT